>CADEHL010001043.1:384552-787052 GCA_902827135.1 Harpagifer antarcticus | reverse complement strand
GCTAATTTGAAAAGATTTGTTTTTATCATTCATATAATGAATATAAAACACTGTATGTAAAGAGGGCTTTGAGAATATTCATAATTATGAATCCTATTATTCCAGTTGATTGTAACCATTGACACACACCCTGTGCTTGGATGTTGCAGCTCTGTGTCCCCATGGTGCTGCAGACCCTTAACAAGCTGGCCAGCGCCCCCAAGCTGAGAGCCGTGGCAATGCGCCTCGTGACCGCTCTGTGGAAGAAACAGGTCTGTGGTTAAATCAGCTCCTATGGTCTGTTCCTAACTATGTTTCCTTAACCACTGTGAGGAGCGTCATCATTATTTCAACACTATGACGTATTTATGATGCGTCAGAGGATGTTAGTAATGTCTGTCTGCTGTGGGGAAACTACAGTTCTCTGTACAGTGGACTACTGTAAGCGCACACTTTGCAACATGCGCTGTTATAGTGTTGTTTTATGCGGCTTTATGAACGTGGACAACAGTGAAAATATATGCTTCATTACCAAGGTTAGAATTCAAATACAAAAGAATAAAGTGAACTTATTGGTTGCTCACCCTGCAGTCCACATGAATCCTAATACATAGGATTTTATGAAAATACTTTTAAATAAATAAAATGTTATGCAATATATGTATTACTTGTTGGGCTTTCACATCTATCACTGTGTATATCATAGGGATGTAACGATATACCGAATATCGCGGTAAATAAATGTCTCAATACCGTCGTGAGACTGACAAAATCTACCGCGATAAAAAAAAAATATATATATATATTTTTTTAAAACACTTTTTTTTGTTTTAAACCTTTATTTAACCAGGTGGTCCCATTGAGATCATCGATCTCTTTTTCAAGAGAGACCTGTCCAACATGGCAGCAAGTAGGTTACAACATGAACACAAAAGGACATGGTATTTACAGGGCTACATGTACACACCTAGAGACATTGACAAGTACCAACAGTATATTTATATCCCTGTCAATAAGCCTCACTTTCTTGGCAAAAACTGTATTGTTTTTGAAGTGGTGGAGAGACAATGCACAGTTTGACCCACTGCTGTCACCCATGGCCAAAGCATATCTCTCCGTCCCACTGAGGTGGCGTTAGACTTTTTCGATGTCCGTCATTTTGACAGACAGGATCGTAAAATATCCGTCATAATCCCTTATTACCCGTCGGGTCTGAACAGAGAGAGAGAGAGAGAGAGCACGCTCGTGAACTGTCAACGGAGTGCATGCAGCTCGCGGGAGCGCACACAGCGTAAAGCAAAACCTCCCAGACATGTATTGATCTGTACGGCAAAGTACGGTTTGGAAACTATATCATTTCCTTTTGGAGGGCATGCATACCACGGCATAACACCAGAGCCTCGCTGCGGGGGAATGTTGGCGCTGTTCCGAGTTTGTTCTAATCTGTCAAAATGACTGCTTTCAGATTTTTCTGTCATTGTTAAATAAAATATTCGGTTAACGCGACCACTGCTGTCCCAGCAACACCAGTACCAAGCGAGAGAGTTCTTTCCAGAGCAGGGGATATTGTAAATGCCCAAACATCCCAGCTTATAAATACCTGGAAATGTGGACATTCTCATATTCCTAAAAACCTGTCTGATGATGCTGAGTGAGTGACTAGTGAGTTTGAGTTGAGTTACTTGAAAAACTAAAGTGAAACTTGATTTATTTTATTGCAGGGTCTGATTATTACATGTCCTGGTTTATTTGTGAGATGCAGTGGCACAAAGAAAATGCTTTGGGCGCACGCTGCGACCGGCAGGGAAAAGTTTGGTGTCCTCCGTTTAGTTTTGTTTTATGTTTGTTTTAAAAGTTTTTAATGCGCCACCGACCTATTCGATAAAGCGTCTGTATGATTGAATGCTCCCTGCGCCGCTAGTCAAAATGGACATTCTTTATTCTGTGATTCTGTGGATCGTATTCCTTCAATGTTTGGCATGTGATGTCAATGGGGCTGTCATCCGGGAGAGGACACAGTACACCAGAGATGTGCTTCTACAACTGAACATGGCAAGTCTGGCTCGCGTGATAGATACTACGTTACATTTACCGGACATTATTCGGAGAAACCCAAATGAAACCTGTGGTACAACGGGGCACCAGAGGAGGAAGCGGGGTAAACGCGGCGGCGTAAGATTACGCATGAGAAGGCAGCGGCTCCCTCGGATTCCTCTGCCCTCAATGATCCTGGGGAACGTTCAATCGCTGAGGAACAAGGTTGACGAGCTTCAGGGTAGTGTTCGGTTTCAGAAGAATTTCAGGGACTGCTGTGTTTTGGCCTTCACTGAGACATGGCTCACAGACTGTAACCAGGACAACGATCTGTTTATTGACGGTTTTGGAGCTCCCTTTCGTCTGGATCGAAAGGCGGAAGTGACAGGAAAAACTCAAGGGGGCGGAGTATGTTTGTACGTAAACAAACAGTACTGTAGCTCTGTGACTGTCAGAGAACGCATTTGCACCCCTGATGTTGAACTTTTATCTGTTTCATTGCGTCCCTTCTACCTGCCCTGTGAGTTTCCCCAAGTTTTTATAACAATAGTGTACATCCATCCCAGGGCAAATGCCACCTCTGCCTCCAGCACTATCTTTGATTTGGTGCAAAAACTGCAGTCAATTTCACCTGACGCACCAAACTTTATACTGGGGGATTTTAACCATGTGACCCTTAAAAAGACACTCACTAACTTTGATCAATATGTCTCCTGTCCAACCAGGTGGGAAACAACATTAGACCTGTGTTATGGGTGTGTAAAGGAAGCCTATAAGTCAGTCCCATTACCCCCACTGGGCTCTGCTGATCATAACTGTGTGCATTTACTGCCCATATACAAAACAGTTGAAGCGAGAGAAAGCTTTGACAAAGGACATAAATGTCTGGACAGAAGAATCTGTAGCCTGTTTGCAGGAATGTTATGACTGCACTGATTGGGATATGTTCAAAGAGTCTTGTGGAGCCGACTTGGATGAAGTTGTTGATGTAACATGCTCATATACAGCCTTTTATAAAGACATGATTATTCCGTGTAAGCAAGTTAAAATATACCCTAATAACAAACCATGGGTGACCAAGGCGGTTAAGTCCAGCATTCAGAAAAAGAAACAAGCTTTTAAACAGGGAAGTGCCTCTGATCTGCATGATGCAAATAGGGAACTTACTGAAAGCTAAACAGAATTTTAAATCTGAACTACAAAACAAAATGGCTGCAAACAACCTTGGCTCAGTCTGGAGTAGCATGAATAACAGGCCTCCGGGAAACAAAGAATCGCTGCCATGTGACTCTGGATGGCTTTAATTCAGATGTTGAGTTTGCAAATGCCCTAAATCACTTTTTTTCTCGATTTGACACATTTGATTTCAGTAATAATATATCTGAACTGAAGCTTAAACTTGAAGACAATAAGCATTTTAACATAGATCAGAGGGAAGTGGAAAAGGCCTTTCGTTTAGTAAAAATAAATAAGAGTCATGGACCTGACAACATCTGCGGTCGTTTACTTAAACTTTGCGCAAAAGAACTTAGCCCTGTGTTCCACTACATTTTGAATATGTCTTTACAGACACAGCATGTGCCAAAGGCTTGGAAGGATGCTGTGGTAGTCCCTGTTCCCAAATCCAGATGCCCCTAAACTCTTAACGATTTTAGACCAGTTGCACTTACATCAATTCTAATGAAGACATTGGAAAAACTAGTCAGAGCAGAAATCTTAAGGAAGACTGAGCATGCACTCGGTCACATGCAGTTTGCTTACAGGCCACGCAGAGGAGTGGAGGATGCCACGGTCACCTTATCTGACTTACTTTTGAGGGAACACTTGGAGGGAATTGGATCTCATGCTAGACTTTTATTTGTTGATTTTTCCTCTGCTTTTAACACAATTCAACCTCATGTCCTAATTGGCAGACTTTTAGAACAATTTGAAATAAGCAATAATCTTATGGGCTGGATTCTTGATTTTTTAACCAATAGGACACACAGAGTGAGGGTGAATGGGACCTTATCTGATCAAGTCAGCTCCTCCACTGGCTCCCCACAAGGATGTGTCCTTTCACCACTATTATTCACACTTTACACTAATATGTGTCAAAGTAGGTGGGAAAATAGGACTATTTGAAAGTATGCAGATGACTCTGTAATTGTTAGTCGGCTCCAGGACAATGAGACTAGCCACGGCCCTGTCGTTGACGACTTTGTCAGGTGGTGTAAGGAGTCCTATCTACAACTGAACATAAGCAAAACCAAGGACATGGTCATTGATTTTAGAAGACATCCCCACATACATGAAGTCTTAACAATCCAGAATCAGAAAGTAGAATTTGTGCAATCATACAAATATCTCGGGACAATTATTGACTCAAAATTGAGCTCTGATCCAAACTGTGAAGCTGTGTGCAAAAGGGAGCTCCAGTGTTTGTACTGTCTTAGGAAATTGTCCTATTTTAACATTGACAAAACCATGATGATCATGTTTTATCGTGCTTTTATCGAGTCAATTCTGTCTTTTTCACTAATGTCATGGTTTGGTAACCTGACTTTAAAGAGCAGAAACTCTGAGTCAGAACATAAAGTGGTCCAGCAGACAGATTGGTGAGCCACAGCTAAACCTGGAGACCCTGTACCTCAGGCAGTTACAGCGGTTATCCAGCTCCATATTAGACGATGACTCCCACCCTCTGCACTCAGAATTCAAGCTTCTTCCTTCGGGCCGGAGGTTACTTGTCCCAAGGAGTAGAACGAAGCGGTATAAAAACAGTTTTATCCCAGCAGCTATTGCACAAATTAACACATCATAGGAGCGTCACACAGATGCCTATTTTTATTTATTTATTTAATTGTGAATGTCCATGTTTGTACTAGTGTTTTCCTTCTTAAAATGTTTTTTAAATATTTTGAGATTTGGTTGAGCAGGGTATACTTGTACTTTTACTAGTCCTTTATTAGAGATGTGTCTGTTGTTTGTGTTTGTTTTTAGTGTCAGGATGGAACCCTTGTCTTTTTCTCTGCAAACAGAATCTACCTACGGGTACAAATAAAGAACCTGAACCTGAACCTACTTTGTTTGGTAGTACTAGTAGGTACAAACACACTGGTTTTCTTGTTCCAGTCTGTTACTGTCACTTTGTTTTTGGCACTTTAAAATACTGCTATCCTACTAAAATGCTGTACAAATCAAATGTATTATTTAATAAAGAAACATTTTCCGAGTTAAAAAATGTTTTTATTGAAAAAAAATAAAATGTAATTTTTCATCCCTTTATTATTCAATATCGCGATTAAAAACATGTAGTGGTACTAGCTTGGTAATTTTCCATTCTTTTTGCAGACTGTTCCAAGTTAGTGGAGCTGCACATCTAAAAGCTTTCTTCCCTAAGACAGTCCTAGCACTTACTGGACCTATTTGAAATGCAATTGAATAGCTCTACATTATAGCAACAACAATAATAATAGCAATAATAATTGGGAGTGGGGGCGCGGCTGTTCTCATGTTCTCTGAGGGGAGGCTCACCTTCCCACACTTTGAAAACCCCTGATCTAGAGAATCAAATCATCATGGCTGCCACTGAGGTAGTTCCAGGTCATTTCACTCCATCAGGAACCTTCCCAAGCTAAACTGATCATTTGACCGCAACCCGTGATAATAAATGACCGTCATCATGAAGAGGGTTAGTTCTGATTTTTGGAAGTAGGGGTTTTCCAGGTACTTATTATAGTACGTTTATTGCCTTTATGGTGGTCCACACGCCCCTAGTTTTGAGAGGCACTCGGAGTAAAATCTATTTGATCCACCTGGAAAAAAGGTATTAGAGTTCACAATATCAACATTTTCACCACTTAACCTTTCCATCAGACAACCCTTTAGCACAAGGAACTATACCCGTTTATCATTTTAAACTCTCCAATTGATTTTTTATCGAAAATAGTAATTTTGTAGAACAGGGGAGTGTTATTGTGTGACTCGGGTGTTTTAAAGGGTGAGTAAGGTTTCATAAAAGTCCCTCAATAACACAAGCAGTCCGTTTGAAGCTGTTGTGGACCAGTAACTGCCTTGTTCTGAGGGGAAAAGTGACTGTTTTTGTCAATGGAGTCTGGTAGCTTTGAACATAGCACAGTTAGTGGCTGTCTTGTGAAAATGCTCTAGAAATAGTGTACTCTTAATCGGATTTTTTTATTTTATTTTGAGGGCCCTTTCTTTTACGTGGCTGAAATAAGTTTTGCTACCGCTCCAGGTCCCAGCAGTGCATTGCTTTGCATCTGAGCTGCTACTCTCCAAAACCACTGGCTGGGAACTAGTACCTCACACAGTCCCTCTCCATCTGAACCATCCCTGTAATATTTAGCAATCTTTAATCTGTTCCTGTATTCTCGTCCTCCTCTCCCTCAGGATCGTGTCTACCCTGATCTGCAGCGTCTGCTGGGCCAGCAGGGCGGCAGGGGGGGGGTGGGGAGGGACGTCCAGTGGGAGCAGATCCTGTCCAGAGCGGCCTGCCTCCGAGACATCTGCAGAGAGAGGTCAAACACACACTCACTCTCTCTCACATACACACTGGCCTTAGGCTGGAGTTCAGAGGTGGAAGATGTTTTACTTAAATAAAGTTGCGATATTAAATTGAAAATGACTCTGTAATAAGTAAAAGTCCTGTATCCGAAAAGTATCGGCTTCAACGTAAAGTTCTCATTATGTCTAAAGGTCCATATGTCATATTTAATTATATATATATGACATTATCAGATTCTTAAAATTGTTGCATCAAGCATTATTTTACTGTTGCACAGAAACAATGTTTTAACTGTAATGTATAATTTCATTGTTTTGTAACTTAAACTGTTAGTCCAGTAGTTTCAGAGATGCATTGTGTAAAAGTGTATCATGTGTTTTTTAATGCAAAATCTAAGTATCTAAAGCTGTTTAATAAATGTAGTGGAGTAAAAAATACATTATTTCCCTTTTAAATGTGCTGGAGTAAAAGTATTAGGTAGGATTTTATGTAAATAAGTACTTCAAAATTGTACTTGATTTTCACCACTGGTGGAGTTGAATGAATACAATAGGGACATTTATATGGTAACCTAATATATATCATCTCTGGGCTCTCGGAGGATTGTCATACATTTGACATTATTGCCAATGTGCAATAATGTAAAAAACTAATCAAAACAAGGACTACGACAGCACTGCTGTGCAATATGTACCTCGTTACATTTATAATTATTACTGGCTGCCTTCTTAGCTTTACAATGTTTAATACTGTAACAAGAATCTGTAAGTAACTCTGCGCAGTATATCATGTTACCTCTGTTTACCCCACTACATTCTTTGTGTTACACTATTTGTATAAATACTGCTACTACTTGTCTACCCAAATGTACACTTAATAATAATGTGTATTTTCAATACTATGTGCATGCTTTTGACCTAATAGTGTTTTATTGTTTGTCTCCATCTTCACTTTTGCTGTAACAATGTAGATTTCCCCACCGTGGGACGAATAAAGGAATTCTGAAACTGATTCTGATTATGTGTAATAACATTTCTGTGTGTGTGTGTGTGTGTGTGTGTGTGTGTGTGTGTGTGTGTGTGTGTGTGTGTGTGTGTGTGTGTGTGTGTGTGTGTGTGTGTGTGTGTGTGTGTGTGTGTGTGTGTGTGTGTGTGTGTGTGTGTGTGTGTGTGTGTGTGTGTGTGTGTGTGTGTGTGTGTGTGTGTGTGTGTGTGTGTGTGTGTGTGTGTGTGTGTGTGTGTGTGTGTGTGTGTGTGTGTGTGTGTGTGTGTGTGTGTGTGTGTGTGTTAGGCCTTACCAGCATGGAGGGGACATGCTGGCTGCCATCACGCTGACTCTGCAGCAGTGCACCAGACCAGACATGGCAACCCCCGCTGCTCTCGCACTACAAGGACTACAGGAGCTGTGCCGGGCAGAGGTCACACACACACACACACACACACACCTGTAGTTAATGTTTACTGCCTGTACAGTCATGTAGACAGTGAGGTTACCTCCCGTCCTGCAGGTGGTGGACATCGTCTCGCTGTGGAGGACCCTCGGCCCCCAGCTGAGCTCAGACCCCCGTCCTCAGATGGTCAGAGTGGTCTCTGAGCTCCTGGCTCTGGTTCCCCAGCTCAGCGTCAAGTCAGAGGAATACCAGGTTTCTGATTTCTAAATAATTACTTGATGCAAAAAATATTCTTAATTTTTCTGCATAATGAATACTTTAACTTTTATATTTAAAGTACATTTAGCTGATTATACTTAACTTTGACTTTGGAATGCAGGTACAACGGAGTATTAAGAAGAAAAAAAACAGAGATTTATAGAATAAAGTCGTAATAATACGAGAATAAAGTCATAGTTACGAGAATAAAGTAATAATTACGAGATTAAAGTCGTAGTTTCTTGACAAGTGACTTGAGAAGCGGACTTGGAGGAGATTGTCTCCTTTCTGCAGGAGGAAATGGCTGGTTCTGGTCGACTACATTACATTGCATTTAGCTGACGCTTTTGTCCAAAGCGACTTACAATAAGTGCATTCGACCAAGAAGACACAACCCTGAAGAAAACAGAATCATAAAGTACATCAGGTTTCATAGAGCCAAACATTTCAAGTGCTACTCAACTGGCTATAGATAAGCCAGTCCTTTATTAGTATATAAGTGCTCTGTTAGCAGTTCTTTGTTAGTAATTCTATCGCTCGAAGTGGAGTCGAAAGAGATGAGTTTTCAGTCTGCGCCGGAAGATGTGAAAGCTATCTGCTGTCCTGATTTCAATGGGGAGCTCATTCCGATTCCACTACAAGGCTATCGTTCGACTCCTTCTGGATCCAAAGCCTTGATTATAATCGTTTCTTGTGAAACAACAAATCCCCTTTGAACAGCACGTAGATGAAACCAACGATAGCCTTGTAGTCGGCCAGAACCAGCCATTTCCTCCTGCAGAAAGGAGACAATCTCCCCCAAGTCCGTTTGGTTCTTGCTTCGAAATAATAGACATAGTTTCTTGCACAACCTTTTCAAAGTTCTAATACTTATGCTAATCTGATGCTGATGTGCCAAAAGATTAAGTATTTCGTTATTTGAGAAACCTAAACTAAAGTACTGCTTCACAAGATGCTCCACAATCCCCATTAGTTTCATTCACACCGCAGGACTTTCCCTGGTACTTTGGTTCTTTAGTTCCGTTAGTACCAATAATGTCGCGTTCACACCGCCGGGACTACTCAGTGCCGGGAACTCTTTTGGCAATTTTCAGTCCTGCTAGAGAGGTGGTACGAACCTGGTGATAAAAGAGTGCCAATTTCTATTATATTTCTTTTGTTAGGCAGCCATTTTTTTCCTCGCTACAAAACCACATCCACACCCGAGCGAGTAGTTATTTTGTACTTTAAAGCAGTTATGACCACACGTACTACAACACCGGAGCGGTGGAATGATGAGGAAGTGTCGGCGCTTCTGGCAATTTACTCTGAGGACGGGATGCAGCAGCTTCTACAGAAAGCAGTTCCCAACTCCAAATGTTTTGAGCGATGTTCGCAAAAGCTACTTGAGCTGGGAATCGTGCACAGTGCGCACGGATGCCGGGTACAAATAAAGAAACTCAGGCAGGACTATAAAAAAATTGAAGACCACAATAATAAGAGTGGTAAAGATCGAAAGACCAGTAAACAAACGCCTCATACAGCGGGTGGGCTTTATACCCCCTCCCCCGTGTAGTTCTTCTTCTCTCGTTTTTTTTTGTACTCGCTGTGAAGTGGTTTTGCGGCCTGCCAGAAAACCCAGAGAAGAAGAAGACGAAGTGACGTCAGCGTAATGTTGCCTCAGGGAAAGTACTGCGGTGTGAATGCGATTGGCACTAGCCCCCTGGCGGATTCAGTGCCGTGGTACTTTAGTGCCGGCACTAAAGTACGGCAAGTCCTGCGGTGTGAAAGCGGCTATTGTATTGCAGGACGCTGCTGTTGTCCCCTTCTCAAGTCACTTATGAAACTACGACTTTAATCTCGTATTATTACGACTTTATTCTCGTAATATTACGAATGTATTCTCGTAACTATGACTTTATTCTCGTAATATTACGACTTTATTCTCGTAACTATGACTTATTCTCGTATTATTACGACTTTATTCTCGTAACTATGACTTTATTCTCGTATTATTACGACTTTATTCTCGAAATCTCTCTGTTTTTTTCCTTCTAAGTGTGGCCCTAATACTCCGTCGTATGCAGGACCTTTACTAGAAATGAAGTATTTTGACAATAAAAGATTTTACTTTGAATTAATATGAATACTTCTTCCACCACATCCTTCACTTTTTAAAATGATAGAACACTTTCCTGGCTGCTATAAATTGCATTCAGATTTTTGAAAATCAGAAAGCTACTGATCCTTTGACTGTACTCTAACATCAACATTTTCTTTTCAGAAATTGAAGGAGGAGGTGGTCAGCTTTCTCTGGAATAATGCTGTGAGCAAGGTCAGTGTCATATCACGGCTGTGTGTGCTGAAACACCTGTCCTATTGTGAAGCTAAAAGGTTGCTAACATATTACAAAAGCAACAACACTGATATCACATGAAGTGAACATGTTAAGTAAGGCACCTGTTGAACTGACCGCTCATTCCTAAAGCTGGATTTATACATTCAGCTTTTCACTCTGGCTTATCTATTTTGAATACACACACACAGTTATACACACAGTATACAGGATGGTGCACACATGTGTTGTATACATATTATGTATACAGTTTATCCAGCTTTACAGATGTTGCTTTCAGGGCACCAATAGTCTGATAGACTGAGGTTTGATAGACATGTTTAAAAAGCATCTATATTCCCTGCATTGTGTTGCATTTCAAATGTTCCTGTATGTACAAAGCTTTGGTAAAGAACATTGGATGTTTGTTGCTGTCACAGGATCCAGAGGTGGCCAGCTGTGGCTACAGAGCTTTGGCAGATTTCCCTGCAGAGGCCCACACAGTGAATCTTCTTCCTGAAGCAGTAAGACTCCTGCTGCCCTCTCTGAACACTCTCTTTATTACATTAGATTTGATCAATTTCTTTCCGCACCAAACTTCTATTTGTGAAAAAAAAGGTAGTACGGACTTTTATTTGGGATATTATATCTTAAATTCACATTAAATATCTCAAATATGACACCTAGGTAAACTGAATGCAACTAATATTGAATCAAAAGAAGCGTTAGAATTGTGTAAGGTAAATATTGAAATAAAGGGCCGAGCAGCTAACCAATCAGAGCAGACTGGGCCATGGTTTCACACAGAGGGTGAAAAGAGGTGCTGCAGAACACTAAGCATGGAGACCATTTTGAACATTAGAATGACCATAATGGGCCCCTTTAAAAGGTCCACAGCTCTTTATCCTAATGGTGGTAGTACGTTTTGCATCTGATATTATGGGATGTTTCGATAACCTGCTTGTATCATCATGTTGGTTCTGATGCTTCTGTTGCTCTGCAGGCCAGACCAGCTACAAAGGCCCCTGAAAATGAGGAGGATGAAGAGGAGAAGGAGGAGGAAGAGAAGGACCTCTCTGTTCCTGGTCCCTCCTATGTGAAGCTGATGGCTCTCACCCCTGGGTCTGTCCTGCCAGGTACAGAACTGAGCTCAGTGACAGCAGACAGACAATATCCAGGATTGTTGTAGACATTTCAGAATCAGAATTCCTTCATTTAGAAAATACAGCAAGAGTATAGTGTCGATTAAGTCAAAAAGTGTAGACGTACATATTAGTATAAACAAATATTTAAAGTATGCACACAAACAAATAACAGATAAGTACACCATGGTTAAACATACTTGACCCTATAGAAATATTGAAGTAGCTGGTGATGGTTTATACAGCACTGGGGTTTACAGCACAAGGGCACACGGTTGCTAAAAGGGTTGGATATCTGCTACAGTTTGATCGTAGCAGTTCAGTCTGACATCTTTTAAAATGTTCTTCTCTGACTCTGATTGTGTTTCTCCCCAGCCTTTGAGATCTTCCTGACGTCGCTGGTGAAGCAGGAGATGAGCCAGATGCCTCGGGGGGTTTACTTCTCTGCCCTGAGGGGGGGCAACCTGCGGTCAGACCAGGGGAAAACAATGGCCGGAGTTCCATCTTTCATGCTTAAAAGCTATGAGAAGAACAAGCAGCCTGGGCTGAAGCCCGGCCTGGCAGGTGGGCAGAACCTTCCTGTTTGATGCTTTCTATTCTACTGGTATTGTGTCAGTCCCCCTACATGTTTGACAAAGGTATGATGTTCGGATCAGACAGACCGTCAGAGATCCTTCCTTTAAAGATAAATGTCGTTGCTACAGCGCCACCAACGTGTCATTTATACACATGTCAACCAAATGTGGTGCAATGACACAAAGTTCAAGAGATTTGACCTTTGATTCTGGAATATAAGCCCTGCCAAAAGCGCTTGAACAAATGTTGACGGCTTAGCTGAAGTAAAACTCTTTTCTGGCTTGGTCTAGAGATGTCGGTCTAGCCTTATCAACTCTATACATTGATCCTATGTTGCTGTGTTTACAGCTTGTTGTGGTTCAACTCTGGCTCCAGCTGTTAAAACAAATCTATTACGGTTGACCTTTGTATGCTTCTTCCTGCCTTACGCGCTCACAGATTAGTGTGTATGTGTTTATCCGTCTGTGTGCGTGTTGTTAGTGAAAATTATATTTATGTCTTACCCAGCGTTGTAACCCCATTTTTATTTCTGTTCTTTGTCACTTTAATTACCTTTTGAACATTTCCTAATGATTTTAACGTTTTTGTGAAGCACCCTTAACTGCCTGGTTTGTTGACCTGTGCTACAACCCTTCTTGCAGCCGGGCTGTTGCTAAGCTACGAGCTGCCGGTGCAGACGGACCGTGAGGGCAGAGCCATGGATCGCTTCCTGGTCAGCCGCAGCCGCAGCTACCAGCTGACCCTGGCAGCCCTGATCCATGAAGTACGTCTGCATCCTGCCCTCACACTCCTCCTCATGTTAACCAATTACATTCTTCACACAGTTAAAACTCCTGCTGGTGGTTTCCGCAGGTGAACATCCAGCCGTCTGAGTGGCACCGGGCCCTCCTGCTGCCCCAGGCCTGGAGGGGCTTCATGAGCCGGGCCTTCCACGCCGCTCTGCAGGTTGGTGACATCATATTTCTAGAAGGATTGGTCAATACTCCATTACAGTTTACCCCACAGGCCATAAGACTGTTCAACTCTTGAGCTCTGTGAAGTGCCTTCATAACTCCATTGGTCTGTTTGCATCTCACAAATGTATTTATTCCTACAAGTAGTCATTTATTTCACTCTACAGTATTTCATTTTACATTATTTTCTTTATCTTATTCTGTTTTAAATGACTCCTACCTTTAGCTTATTCTATTAAGCTTAGTTGGGGGTTCGGTGCCTTGCTCAAGATCACCTCTGCAGTTCAGGAGATAACCTGGCACCTATCCAGGTACCGCTCACAGGTAGTTCCCATACCCGGAGGGGAACCCGGGCCGTTCCTAACCACTATGGGAGCCATAAGATTCTGCATTTGACCAATGCTAGTATTAGCAGTGGGTAATCATTATGCACAGGGACTTAAACGTAGTGTAGGGGGCGGCAGGGACACCTCTTTATTCAAACTCTGCCACCATCATGTTGTCCCTTTTTAAAATACAAGACCATTTCAATCCCAACTCTATGTTTGTCTCGTCTGAGTTTAACTGAGTTCCCTGCATGGCTTTCCTTTGTGTTGTGTTCAGGGTCGACGTGCTGATTTGGTGATGCTGCAGAAGCAAGGCAAAGAAGACCCCCAGGAGATCCAGTACAAACAGCACTGTGCCTGGCTGTGGTGAGAATACACACACACACACACACACACACACACACACACACACACACACACACACACACACATCAAAAGGAGCCCACAGTGAAGTCACTAGAGGCTTCTCAATTGTTAAATGTCCCCTCCTCGACTCCTCGGTCCTCCGGTAGTGACCCGGAAAAGGATTTCAGCGCGCCATGTTGAAGGACATCTCATTTCTCTAAATGCACATCGAGCATCGAGGAGGCTCTCTGGAGGAGCTCTAACCGAGGAGACACTGATGGTTCCTCCACGGCTCCTCCGCGGATGCATTTCCGGGAACGGTGGAGGTGTGACGCACGGGCGGACTTATCTCAGCCAATGACAGCTCTGCATGCATCCCCTGGATATTATTTTATTAACTGCTTTCATCGCGACACAATGTTTCCAGTGAGAACAGCTGTGAGGTCCGTGCAGAAATCAGAGCAGTGTGTATAATATATATCACTCAGTAGAACAGGCCTACTCTCTTTGCTGTACTTTAGTAGATAACTACAAACAAAGAGTCCATCGTTTTCTAAACCATTTAGTGCTTCACAAAATAAAATACACAACGGCTGTATCCTGATTATGCTTTAGGAGCTGTGTGTGTGTGTGTGTGTGTGTGTGTGTGTGTGTGTGTGTGTGTGTGTGTGTGTGTGTGTGTGTGTGTGTGTGTGTGTGTGTGTGTGTGTGTGTGTGTGTGTGTGTGTGTGTGTGTTGTGTGTGTGTGTGTGTGTGTGTGTGTGTGTTGTGTTGTGTGTGTGTGGGTGGGTGTGGGTGGGTGTGGTACAGTGTGTAGGTGTGTGTGTGGTACAGTGTGTGGTACAGTGTGTAGGTGTGTGTGGTACAGTGTGTGTGGTACAGTGTGTAGGTGTGTGTGTTGTACAGTGTGTGTGGTACAGTGTGTGGTACAGTGTGTGTGGTACAGTGTGTAGGTGTGTGTGTGGTACAGTGTGTAGGTGTGTGTGTTGTACAGTGTGTGTGGTACAGTGTCTGGTACAGTGTGTAGGTGTGTGTTGTACAGTGTGTGTTGTACAGTGTGTAGGTGTGTGTGTGGTACAGTGTGTGTGTGGTACAGTGTGTGTGTGGTACAGTGTGTAGGTGTGTGTGTTGTACAGTGTGTGTGGTACAGTGTGTAGGTGTGTGTTGTACTGTGCGTAGATGCAGCGGACAGACGGGTCTCAGTTGGTTTGGTGTCCTCTGCTTACTTTTAATACTTTTAAATACAACTTTTGTCCCGTAATTTCAATTCCCCATTTCAGCGACCAGAGAGAGAGGGGGGGGGGGGATATATCCAGTCTCTGATTGTGTTACGTTATTATGAGAGTGTTCTCATAATAATAATAATAATAATAATAATAGCTTGGATTTATATAGCGCCTTTCAAGGGACCCAAGGTCGCTTTACAAGTAATAGGGCAACAAAACAACAGATCGATTTAGGGGCCGAAAGCCTTGGCAAACAGATGGGTCTTGAGGGCCCCTTTGAAGGCATCGAGTGTGGGGATGTTGCGAATCTCCGCAGGGAGAGCGTTCCAGAGGGTGGGGGCTGCCACGCTGAAGGCTCTGTCCCCGAAGGTTCGCAGTTTGGTGCGGGGGGTGGTAAGCAGGCCAGAGTCTGAGGACCGCAGGTTCCGGGGTGGGGCATGTGGGTGAAGGATGTCCGATAGGTACTGGGGGGCAAGGGCATGGAGGGACTTGTAGGTGAGGAGGAGGATTTTGTAGGTGATGCGGGACTTGACCGGCAACCAGTGTAGGTGGATGAGGGTGGGAGTGATGTGCTGCCACGGCTTTGTGTGTGTGAGGACCCTAGCAGCACAGTTTTGGACATACTGGAGCCTGTCCAGGGTTTTGTTGGGAACCCCGAACAGGACACCATTGCAGTAGTCCAAGCGTGTGGTGACAAACGCATGCACCAGGGTTTCGGCAACCGACTCCGAGAGTGACGGTCGGAGTCTGGCAATGTTCCTCAGGTGGAAAAATGCCGACTTGGTCACAGACTTGACGTGTGAATGGAAGGAAAGGGTGGAATCAAGGATGACACCCAGGTTGCGGGCTTCAGGAGATGGGGAGATGGAGCAGCCGTCAACCTCAAGGACGAAGTCACCAACCTTCTGGAGCAGGGCCTTCTCATACTTGTTTGATTCTGAAATTGTATATATAAATATAAGTGTGTGTGTGTGTCCGCATCTGCAGCCTGTTATTGTCTCATGATACCGCACTGTGAATGAATCAAAGTAAATATATAAGTGGTCATGAACACATCTGTCCATCAGACAGAGGGCTGCTGTGCCTCCTGTCATCATTAATGGACGTCTCTTTAAAATGACCGCTCAGAGGAGAGGAGTTCTCATTTCTCTAACCGCCTGCTGCTTCCACTCCTCTCTCCTCGGTTCCCCTCCTCGACTCCTCCGCTCGCATCTCCTGGGGGCGGGACTAAGACACGAGGATAGGAGTCGAGGAGGGGAAATTAGTGAAATGAGAAGCCTCTATTGTTTGTAAATCAAAGTAGAGAACACCCTCACCTTGTGTGTCTGGCTGCTCCAGGGCTCTTTGTTCAGAAGCAGAGCCAGGCTGTGGGGCATTCCCAGCATGCACTGCGGCAGGGTGTGGTCAGTGGAGGACTCCTCACCGTACAGACCATGTTGCAGGGTTTAACCCTAACCATGTATACATCACTTCAGGGGACATTACATTGACTTATATGCATTTCCTGGAGACTTATCCTAACCTTAACCATAACCAACACATGCCTAACCCTAACCCTAACCCTAACCCTTACCCTTAACCTTAACCTAATCCTAACCAAGTCTTCACCCTAAAATTAATGATTCCCCTCATGGGGACCTCCATTTTGTCCCCATAAGGGAGGCGAGTCCCCACACGTGACTGTGTAAACAGATTTAGGTCCCCACAAGTATAGTAATGCTAGGCCACACACACACACACACACACACACACACACACACACACACACACACACACACACACACACAAAGTGAACTACTAAAGATGTTAAGTGGTATGATGTAGTAAAGGGAAAAATAAACCAAATGGTGATACTTGTTTTAGTTTTTTTGTGTAATCTTATTCATCTTTTTTTAAGGTTGTGAAATAAGTGAACATCCTTCAGTTTCTCTCAAATGTATCTAAGATCAGAATCAAGTTTATTGCCCGGTACGTTTACACCATAGACTGTATCTATAACGGGTTTACACATACAAGGACTTAGCTTTGGTATGTGGTGGTGCGAACATAAACAATCTAAGAAAATAAGTTGCAATAGTAGGTAAACAAATAAATATAAAAGGATAATCAAAAAAGATGTATTTTTAAGAAACAATTTAGCATGGGATAGGATACTAAAGACAACTATTTACACCACATTTAAATATAACTATACAAAGAACCTTAAAAGCTAAAAAAACACTTGGAGAACGTTTAGGATAAGGAAAATATGACAATACAGTGAACTACATGTATGTAAGATTACCAAACATATAACATGTCTTCAGGACAGGTGGCAACATTTGTAATTTCATTCCAAATGTTGTATGCACAAGAGGGTATACACAGTTACAAATAAAGATACATCATTATAATGATCAATCTGCGGAAAAAACTATGCTTTACTATTTTCTTAATTTACCTTTTATTGTAGACATTTCATCATCATCATCATCATCAATTCCATCTCCATGAAATAATCTGCAATCAATAGATGCATACAACATATATGTTCTTCTTACCTTACACTATATTTCTGTTATTTTAACATAAACGCACATTTTGAAACACACAGAGTAAAGAACAAACAGTTTGAATACATGCCGGTGTTCCACATCATCTCATTAGCATTCCTCTCATAATGCACTTCTCTTTTTCTTTCCTCTCCATCTTTCTCTTCTCAGGGCCAGAGATCAGCTGACAGACGTCATCAAAACTGCTACAAAGTGAGTCCTCACAGAAACATTGTTGAGGGGATCTGAAGGTCACACCTTTATATAAATGTCAGTACTAACAGTGGTATGTTCTGTGTGTACTTCAGGGACAGTCCGGTGGTTCAGGGAAACTCCATCCTGGCTCTGAGCGGCCTGGCTTCAGTGCTGGCTAAATATGAGAGCAACCTTCCTGCTGACAGTGAAGGCAGCCTCAGGGTGAGAGACCCACTGTTTCACTGTCTGTAAACACAGTGGCAGGAAAAGTGTGTGAGCCCTTTGGAATTTCCTGCTTTTAGCATGAATTGGTCATTAAATGTGAACTGATATTCATATAAGTCACAAGTATGACAAACACTACAAAGGCACATTATTTTAAAGGAAGCAGGATTTCAAGCTCAAACTCTGAACATAACCTGGTCCGGATGCCATGGCCATCCAGCAAGGTTAAAAGAGAGCCACCTTCGCAGTACGGAATACTTGGCTTTAGGCTCGACATACCTCGCTAGTACACTGATCTGGCTTGGTAGTATACCCCCTAGTTCTCTCTTGCTTTCAACCTATAATCCTCTACCCCACTCAGGGCTGCTTTTATTGTGTTGTAAAGCGTCTTTGAGCACTGGGAGTAGCACTGTATACATATGATGTATTCCTATTGTTACTATTCATTAATATCTCTCCTTCACTGTCTCTCCTCTGTAGGCGGGGCCAGAGTTCGTGCCCACTGCCTCCTGGTTGGCCATGGTGCTGAACACTCTGCTCAGCATCAGCAGCTACCGGCCCTCAGGACAGGTTTTCCCATGGTTCCTGCACGTGAGTCTCAGATACTGTAAATGTATACCAGGTCACAGCAGATAGTCCTTCTGAAGTTTGAATCCAGTGTTCAATCTTACTCTTGATATACCATTGAGGCTTAAAATACAAAACCATTAACAAAACCTCTTAATATGTATATTAAACCAATGTAACAACAAGGGTTAGTCATGCTTGATAAGGTGATTTTGGTTGTTGCATCATGACAAAATACAAAAAAAAATACATTTGAGTATTCAAATTGTAATTCCTTCAGTTTGTACACATTTAAAATCCCCACATATTGTATATTCATCACATTTCAAATTCACTTTAAAGTGAGTAAACCAGACTATTTTGAACATTGACAATTGTTTGATTTTTTTTCTTTTCAAAAGTACTAACTTAAAGGGGACCTATCATACAAAATGCACCTTTGTACGTCTTTTATACATGAATATGTGTCCCGGTCTGTCAGAAAACACAACCCTCTCTCTTTTCCTCCATACCCAAATCTCTAAAGACGGGGCAGCAACGGATCTGATACAGACTGATCCAGATTTGAAAATAGTCTGACGTCAGTGACGAAGAGCTTCACCTATATGGCCAACTCTACACTTATCAGGGGAATGAGATGTTGCCGTGGCATGGTAGCAGCATGGTAACAGCATGGTAACAGCATGGTAACAGCATGGTAACATGCCACTTGTAACTCGGCCCCCTCCTTTGCAGGGGGGTGTGGTCAGCTGCAGCTCATGAAAAGACAGGGTGGAGGAGAGCAAAATAGAGCAAAATAAGGCATGGCTAAAATGCATGATCTGTTTGGTATTTTGAAAAAGAAAACGTATAAATATACCTTATATAGGTATGGCCCTACAACAAATTATTCAAATATAGCATGATAGGTCTCCTTTAAATAGTTATAGAAAATAACTGACAAATCAATAATAAAAAGAATGCCTTGTTGTTGTTCTCTTACAGGCATCATTGTATGCTTTGTCTCTCTGTGAACATCTAGTCCAAATGTTGTCTGATCATTATCTCCAGAGATACATGGGATTAGGCTGCAGGCCTCCTTCAGAGGAGCCCAAATGTTCAAGGTTCCAAATAATTTAGCAGGAAAGATTTTTTATACAACCATCCATTTCTTAAAGTAGAAATATTAAAGTACTGAAAGAACATGGTTGTGCTTTGTTCTAACTCGGGTAGGGGTATCTCAAAAACGAAAGCCTTTTTGGGGGGTTTGTTCCTCTACTATATATTTTATTCTCTGACTTGTAATGTATAGATTACTGGAATACACTGCTGTGTTGTTTGACTGGCAGAACCAATCAGTTGTCCCCTCCTCGCCCCCTGTACAGCGCTCCTACTCGGGGGAGAACACGGCGAGCGCGATCGCCCGCTCCTGTGCCAGCCTGGCCCTGTCCCTGCTGGTCCCGGTGCTGGTGGTGTGGCAGAGGGAGGGGCTGCTCCAGGTCCTGTCAGTGCTGCAGGCCGGGCTGCCGGGCTCCAGCTCCGCAGAGGACTCCCAGGCCCTGCAGTTCCACTCCGGCCTGGCGCTGGGCATGGTGCTGTCCAGCCTGCACCAGCAGCGCCTCAGGTCTGTGGGGGTGACGCAAACACACGTTGTGACCAGAGGGGGGGCTCATTTTAGTTCAGGGGCCACATACTGCAAAATCTGATCTGTTCACATTTAATGAACTATCATTTTACAACACATTTTGAACAACCTGAAATGTATTCAGAAAAATAAGTGTAATTTCAACAATATCATTCCTCAGTTTATCATTTACACATTCATTACAACTCACAGATCTCAGTATCTGGCGAACTGTATAGTATTTTACTTTATGTTCAAAACTACTTTGTAGGTTCAGTAATCCCACTTCCTTGAGAATATATGTGACCTGCTCTATCAAAATCAGTCGCATTGACCCGAAGACACATTTTGAGTTGTATACACTGCTGGAAAGAGGATATTCCTAGCTTTCTAATGATATCAGGATTGTTTTTGTTCTCCAGATATTAAGCGATATATGTCACATTATATAATGACTGTCACCGAGTCATCATTTTGAGAAAAAGGCCTTCAAAGTTTCCTCTTCTCTGGAATCCATCAATCTGATGGGAGGGGAAGTGCGAGTGTGTGTGTGTGTGTGTGTGTGTGTGTGTGTGTGTGTGTGTGTGTGTTTGTGTATTTTTGCGTTTGTGTGTATTGTGTTTGTTTCCCGGGGAAAACACTCACGAGAAACACCGGCTGTTGTTCTGCCTGCTGTGACGTTAAGTTACTCCGTTCTCCGCTTGTAATTATGCCGAAGCTTCAAAGTTGTATTTCATCTGAATTTGCCGAAACAAGTTTAATATTCTGAAAGCCAAGACTTTGTTTATTTGAAAACAAACTGTAAAGGACCCTGCCGTGTTATCTATTATTACTCTACGCCTACATTCATAATGTCAGCCGATGGAGGTGGGCGGCGCTGCGGAACAGCAGATTGCGAGTGAGAGGTGCCTGTCTTCGTCCCTTTACAAGCTTCAAACATGTATTTATCGTGTGATTTTGGAAATAAAAGTTTCATATTCTGAAAGCCAAGACTTTGTTTGTTTAAAATCAAACAAAACACCCGAACCCAAAAAAATTTTTTTTTACGTAAATCCACGTTTATTTTGAAATGAGCCGTTGCGACTTCCGACTGATTTCGATAGAGCGGGTCACATATGACATTTAAATTAATTAAATTAAACTGTATTTACAGTTAATGTATTTTCTGTAATTTTTCATCCCGCCAGATTGAACCCTCTGGAGGGCCGGTTTTGGCCCGCGGGCCTTATTTTTGACACCCTTGCTGTAACCCATCCTTAATACTCTGTCTCTCTCTGCTCTGCAGTGACGTCTCGGTCCAGAAGGACACTGATGTCCTCCGCAGCGCTCTGGACGCTCTGGAGGGCATCGCCTTCAACCCCGACCTGGAGTACAAGTCAGTGCTGAGCCCTGACACGTGATGTGAAGTGATTCTTTACTTCATGCATAGAAGTCCTAAAATCACACCGTGAACATTCAAGTTGAATCAGAAATCCTTTATTCGTCTCACAGCAAAGGGACAACGCAGACTAGCTTAAGATAAGATAAGACTTTATTTATCCCGAAGGAAATTGTTGCGCCGAGTTACAAAAATACAATAAACACAGCAGCATACTAGTAAAACTGTACACTAACAGTGCAGTATAAAGAGCAATTACATATCTACAGGAAACAGACGGTCACATGATTCATGTAAATATGAATTTATATGCAGTGCTGAAAGAAGTACTCACATCTTATACTTAAGAAGAAGTCCTAATAAAGCAGTACTTAAATATATTTAAGTACCACATCTAAAAGTGCTCGTTATCCAAAGTGGCAATTTTTTAAATAATATTAGTTGGATTCATAATTGATTCATGTGTGTCTATCATGTTGAGTTACAGCTGGTTAAGGATGAGAGAACATTGATAACTAGTATCTCCATCCATAACAGAACATCATAGTGTATTAGTTGATTTCATGTTTGTATTAATAATATAAACCTGCCAAAGTGTAGTGGAGTAGAAGTATGAAGTAGCATAAAATGGAAATACTCCGGTAAAGTACATGTAATGGCATCCAAGGTTTCCTCTTGCCACTATAGAGCGGGGTTGACGACACGCAATCCAAAACAATAAGCAGCCGAAGGTTTTTAGTCAAAAAAGTGTAATTTATTAACAAAAAAGTATTGACTTAAATAGTCTCAAAATAACAAATCTTTAAACAGTATTTCGGCGACATGCTTTCCTATATAAGCTAAACTATACTTGGTGTGCAGTCCAATTTGCAACAATAATCTCTGTCTGCAATTTGCGGTCGAAAAACTGTTCTGCTCCCCGTCTCATCAGGTCTCCGAGCCACCCGGCTGTCCTCAGTTACCTCACTTAAATACCCCCCGGAAGGTACAAGGACACGGATCATATTTACGATATAAATTTTACAATCATTTCATCAAAAACATATTCACCATGGCAATATAAATCATTTTCCATCATTAAATCATTTATCAAATTATGAATCGAAATAATAACTTTGTGGCTCTAACAGTACAAGTGCCTGAAAAATGTACTTAAGTGCCGAGTACTTTTCCATAGTTACTTTCCACCACTGCGTATATGATGGCCAACCAGTAGGGAATAACAATACAATACAAAGAATCCACAAAAGCTACAACATGTGACTTTACAATGAACCCAGTGTTCTGACCTGGAGTCTCCCCCCCCCCCCCCCCCCCTCTCCCCGACCCCCCCCCCCCCCCAGCACGGGCTGTGTGCTGGGCCTGGGTCTGGTGCTGGCCTCTATCTGCAGCAGTGGACAGACGGAGCAACAAGTCCACGTGTCCCAGACCCTGGACAGACTGCTGTCCACCCTGCAGGACAGCAGCGGGCAGGGGCGCATGCTGCAGGAGGTACACCCCCCCCCACCCCACCCCACCCCCCCCCCCCCCCCCAATTGTGCCCAATTGTTGTCTGTAAATAGTTTATTCATTATACATATATATTTATACAGTATGTTATATGTTTAGCATATTGGTGTATTCTTATTTATTCTGTATATTTTATAGTGTTTATAAAGTCTTCTGAATATATGTATTTTCTACTGAGGATATGTATATATAATAGCATAACGGATGTGGAGCAAGCAGGCTGAAGGTGTATGGTATACTTTAGATAAAGAAAGCCTGAGTTCTTATCAGAAAAAGATGTATGGTTGTGTCATGGTATACACATTGTCTTTGAACATGTGTGTATCCGGCAGGTGTTGGCGTACTCTGTGGCGTGTGTGTGTGTGTCGGCCTTCAGCGCAGACATCATAGACGCTGCCAAGGCTGAGGAGGTCATGACCTCTCTGCGCACCCTGACCGAGGAGAGCCAGCAGGTCAGCAGCACTGAGTTATAGTAGTTTCATGTATATTCCAAAAGGCATTGTTTGGCTTTGTAAACTGTAAAAATTAGAGAAGACATTAATTGCAATTTTCACAACTTTTATGTATTTTGAATGTATACATTTTATACATTTACATTTACCTTCTTCCTCACTAGTTCCCACTGTAGTTAGTATGGTGGTGGTACACCTATTTATCTTAAGGAATGTCAGGTTGTTCATAATGTTTTGTAAAAAGATAGTTAATTAAATGTGAACATGTTCAGAATGTACACTCAGACAAAGGGAAGGAGTCGTGGTAACTCGGAGGTTATTATGCTGTGATGTCACTGCTCCGGCCCACTGGGGATCAGATGTGTCCCCTGAACCAAAATGAGCCCCCCTGTTCTAACCCCTGTGTCTCTGCATTGTAATGTTCTCTCCAGACCCCAGGCTTCTCCCTGGCTCTGGGGCTGGTGGTGCACGGCCTGTCCATGTCCGGCCACGGGAAGGCCGAGGACATCCAGCCCCGCCTGCTGGCTGCCTGGGTGAAGATCCTCCTGGCAGAGGTACTACGTCTTTTGAATTATTTTCCTATGTACTGCTGCTCTATATACAGGGGTGGGAAGTAATGAAGTACAAATACTTTGTTAGTGTACGATGTAGATGTTCTGGTATCAGTACTTTACTCCACTATTTATTTTGAGACGACTCAGGACAGAGACGTGGGAGGCTGTGGCTCAGTGGGTAGAGCGTTGGTGTTTGGATCAGGGGAGCACAGGTTCAAACCCCACTGCAGTCAGCATGTCGTTGTGTCCCTGAGACTCTTCACCCCAAATTGCTCCTGTGGGGATTGCCCACAGTGCTGAATGTATGTAAGTCGCTTTGGATCAAAGGGAAAAAATGTAACATTCCTAATGACCCACGGCCATATATGAGGGAGATGTTCTATAAAACAGATGGTAGTTATGGCTACTTTTTACTGAAGTACATTTCAAAGCCCATACTTCTTTGTTTCTTTGAGTAAAGACGTTTAGTCAGTACAACTTTTACCAGAGTACTTTTAAACAGAGTACCTGTACTTCTACTTGAGTCTAAGTTGACCCTCTCTGATTAGATCATGTATTTACTACATCTGCTCCCGGGGGGCTTCTCATAGTGAAGAATTTCTCTCACTTGATGAAAACGCTTATTCTCTAATCTATCAATCAGCTGATTATTTTAGGAATAAAAAAAAGAAAGTGTAAGGTGATGTCTTAAATGATTTATTATTAAATGAAGCCGTAAAAAGCTGATTTGTTTTCTTCTTTGGAGAATGCACAATAATCAACATTCAAAACAGGTCCATTAGCCTGTTGTTGTGGGGCCTCTTAAAATACAATGAATAACCATATCATTGAACATGAAACATTACTCAAACGATTAATCATTTATCAAAAAGTAACCGATTATTTTCCTGTTGATGGAAGTCAACTAATCGATGTAGGTCTTATTCCTTTAAGACATCTGAAAGTAGCCAGGAGTCCTGCTGTTTAAAGGTTCAACTTTATGTGCTTCCCCAATGTTCTGATTGGCTGTGTGTTTCAGGGCTGTCCCACAATGCAGCGGCTGGCTGCCGTCAACGGCCTGGTGGCGCTGGTGGGGTCTGAGAGCTACCTCTTCCAGGTGAGGACTTCTTCAATGCTCAATGAGAAATGATTTACTTCATTTCAAATATGATTTGATTAATAGTTAGAAGAGTTGTCTTGTATTATTGTGATGTTTCTTATTAGTGCCATGATCTTCAGACTACTCATTTCAAATCAACTTTCTGTTAGAGATTTATCTGGCAAGGTATTTATAGTTTTAAAACAAATGATGTCAATGTATTGTCGTCCCCTGGTTGGTCCTCTTTTCTTTTGTTCCACTGTTGATGTATTTGTTGCCTGAAAATGAAAAGCTCTTACACTTAAGATGTTGGTGAGATAACGAAGAGCAGGTTTTTGAACTGCCATACTTAATGGATCATAACAGAATGGAGTATAGAACTAATCTACAGATGCTCCTGTTTGGAATAAGAATAATGTATCACTTTGTTGAGACACACCAAGGCCAAAATGTGGTCTGCAACTGCCGAGGTAAGTCACCTGAGAAGGTGATGAGACATCTGTTAATGAAATAGGTTTACCCCCGGTGGAGACCATGATAGTGGCCGTTTCTCAATGTGGAGTATACCTGCTGCAGAGCCACTACTTCAAGTATACGACGTCATGGTAGATGACATAAAGTTGCTCTCATTCGTGAGTTTCTTCCTCCACTGTCAGTGTTATTGGCCGCTTGTCTCGTTGAACAGCAAACCGGTGAGCTGGAGCTGTCCTCTCCGCAGCAGAGCCGCCTGAACCAGGTGATCCGAGCTGTCACACAGGTACGGAAACATCTTCAAAAGGTTCACCTTCGCTCTCTAATTATTACACTACAAGATGTCAGAAGTCATTTCAGAAATGGACACCATTTGACTTTAATGACTATACTGTTGATTCCAATAGATATCTCTATAGATATACAGTACATCCTTCACTTTGATATGTATACACATACTACCTTCCTGTTGATATGTATATCTTTACTGTTTTTTAATGTTCTACTTGATGTTACCTGTAATCCATGTGCGATGTCTTCTCTACCTGCTGCTCAGTTGAAAACATTTCCCAAATTGTGCTGAATAAAGTCCACCTGATGTTTGTGCAGATCATCACCTTCTCTGGAGCCATCGGCCTGCAGTCCAACAGCGCCTGTCTGCTGGGACACCTGCAGCTGGCCCACATGTCCACCAGTCACAGCCACACAGCAGGTAGGAGCACAATCTGGTGTCTGTCGATAAGATGAGGAGCTGTCTGCTGTGATATGTCTCCATGTCCTCCTGTCCTCAGTTCCTCAGGACTTCAGTTACCTCTCAGAGAAAAGTCTCCTCAGATCCATCATTGACTTCATCACAGAGGCAGGAAGAAAAGGTTTGTTGATTCATTATATTTCCTTCCAATCAGTGTGTCTGTGGCGGTTTTGTCTACAAATATGTTTGTTTAATAAAGTAGAACTAAATAGAATGTGGGGAACAAGTGCTGGTGGAATTCCTTTGTTTTATTTCTAATGTGTTCTCTTTGACGCTTTATTTGTATAGCGCTTTCCATACACTAGGTGCCGCTCAAAGAGCAACATCACACATTAAAACAGAGAAGAACAAACTTCAGGACAGATGGGATACCTTTTTCCACACATGCAGCATAATAGCACGATATAACAATCTGACAGTTTAAAAAATAAATAATAATACGAATTATAAAGATTAAAATAGGGAGTGTTGCTAATAAAACACTTTTTTATATATTTAAATAAAACGTATTAAACCGTTGAAGTAAATAAAACAATATAAAAATAATATATAATGAAAATCAAAACACCATTTAAAAGGGGTCGCAAATAAAGGGTCTCAAATAAAAAGCTAATCTAAAAAGATGTGTCTTCACAGGGATGCAAACTTGTCACCTTTCTGCGAAATTCGCCGTTTTGAATCCAAAATAGGTCGTTTGTGTGATTCCAAAAATATTTTTGGGGTATGGGGGGTGGGGTCTGGGACCCGGAGTAATCTGCGGCCGCGGGCTGTTATGTGCCATCATACACGCATGGTGTTCTTTTTGTATATATTATAATGAAGCGCGATCTGTGTGCTCGAGTCTTCCTGCTTGTCAGCTCTGCTCATGGATGTATAATAAGGCTCTGCTGCTCCGCGATGAGGGTCCAGCTTCAGGCACAGACTGGACCCTCATCGCGCAGACACCTACACTTACTATGACTCGCGCGTGCATGGTTGTGGTGTATATTGTGTAATATTGAAGTTAAAAGCATCAATCTGGTGCACTTTGAGAGCAACATTAGGAAATCTATGGATACATCTCTCAACACCCATATGAAACAGAACTGTAAGTAGATTTTCTTTTTCTTTATGGATACTTTACAAATCACTCCCCTTTCAAACTATATTCTTGTTTATTAATAACAACTTTTTTGTACTGTCATATAGTATTTTATACCTATTTTTCACCTATTCTCTTATTTTTGTATAACTATAATGATCATATATAAAGGTGTGCCTTTACCTCACTGATGAGGTTATCAGAGCCTCTCAGTCTTTCAGGAGAGAGCTCTCTGAAGCTCTCCCCCCGCGGCCGCTTACACAGTCAATTCCAATGTTAATAAAAGCACACAGAAGCTGTGTACGTTTTTTGGGAGTTTGATTTATTTTAAATTAACACAAATATAAAATTAAAACCTATAATTGCACGCTACTTTTTTCTCCCCAATTGTCGACGCCCCCTATGGGTTGATGCGCCCTTAGCATTCACCTATACTGCCTATGCCGAGGGCCGGCCCTGTGAGAGGCAGAGCGTGATGTGCACTGAAAAGTTTTTCTGTCGCAATATTATCGTTGAGCTAACTAACTAGCATACATTGTCACTATCTACTAACGTTAGCTTCAGCCTTCGTTTTGTAATCGTTTTTTTCATAGGCTATAAACGGAGTTGGTATAAGTCAGGGTTGCCAACTCTCACGCATCTGGCGTGTGACACACGCTTTCACTCTCAATCTCACGCTGCCAAAACTATTCTCACGCAAAAAACAAGAATACCGAAGACTATAAACGGTTTTGAAAACTTTTGTCAGGTAGTGATCGTCTTCTCAATAGAACATCTTTGATAATGTCTTCTGGCCAATCAGAATCACGATAACGGCGTGGTGTTGTTGCAGGAAGTCCCGACGGAGAATACTTATGCGGTAGTACATCTCTATATACATCAATACAACATTACTTATTATTATAGAAATCAACAGGTAATGAAATAAGAGCCCACGGTTTGATGATTGATAGGTGTGTGGGCTGTCTTTCATTTTGACACACAGAACAATGGGGGCTATCCACCCTTATCCACAATGTAAAGTCATTCACAGCCTCTTCCCTCTTCTCTCTGTGAGGAGCAGCAGGTTCAGCTTTCAGAACAAAGTAACAAAAAACTAAAATGGCATTCATTTTTTTAAATATGTCGTGTAGTAATACATTTATTTTTCTTCTCAAGAGAGTACCAGAATGTGTATTTTATGTTAGTATTTCAAAAAATCTCCTCGTGAAGATTCCCCCAAACCCCGCTGCAGGGGTTGGGTTTTCAGCAGGTCAACTCTTTCACCTGTGGGGAGATAATAATCTAAAAAATAATCAATAATATCAATAATAATAAAATAATCTAAACCTCACGCGTGGCGTTTCACTGTCAAGGGGAGCGTGTATGTAATTACATTGCAAATACTGACTTCACCCCACCACTGTATGGGTTAGTCCTACCATAGATTACCCAACAAAAATACTCTCTGGCAACTGCCGACCCGTATTGCGCATGCGCAGATCTAAGATCCAGTAGAAATGATAAACAAGTAAAAGTCTGCTGCTTATTGTTCTACTAGGCTAAAATAGAGTCAAAGAGTGTATGAGAGTGAGAGTTATTTGGCAGTTTGGAGTAAGTCTGTAGATTTGTTTGTGTGTGTGTGTTTCATGTAGCCTATAGGCCTCTCACGATAATTTATTTTGTTGGATACATTTTCCCGGAAATGATTAAGATAAACGATAATATTGTCGGCACCGTTGTATGACCATTTTAGACCACTGACATAATGATAATATATAATAATAATTCAAGTACATGCTTTCAAACTGCTAGTCACATCCTCATGTAAATGGCAATTTATCGAGTTCATTTTTATTTATCGTACGATAAGTCAATGAATTGATTTATCGTACGATAAGTCAATGAATTGATTTATCGTACGATAAGTCAATGAATTGATTTATCGTACGATAAGTCAATGAATTGCTTATCAGGCACACAATAAAACAGTGGAAACAAACATGTGTTTGACTTTCATTAGTGAATGAAACTGTGTGTCCTTTATAGTCTGTGTCCAATATTGTGTATTTGTATATATATCCTGTATATATGCTAAGGTCCCGCTGCTGACACGATAGCAGTAATTTCGTGCGCATAATGTGTAATTAAACCTATGATATCAAAATCTCACTCCAGCCAGGTACCCAAAGTTGGCAACCCTGTATAAGTATAGATCTTGTACTTGAGTAAAAGTAGAACTACTCAGATCTTGTACTTGAGTAAAAGTAGAACTACTCAGATCTTGTACTAGAGTAAAAGTAGAACTACTCAGATCTTGTACTAGAGTAAAAGTAGAAGTACTCAGATCTTGTACTTGAGTAAAAGTAGAACTACTCAGATCTTGTACTAGAGTAAAAGTAGAAGTACTCAGATCTTGTACAGAGTAAAAGTAGAAGTACTCAGATCTTGTACTAGAGTAAAAGTAGAAGTACTCAGATCTTGTACTAGAGTAAAAGTAGAAGTACTCAGATCTTGTACTAGAGTAAAAGTAGAAGTACTTAGATCTTGTACTAGAGTAAAAGTAGAACTACTCAGATCTTGTACTAGAGTAAAAGTAGAAGTACTCAGATCTTGTACAGAGTAAAAGTAGAAGTACTCAGATCTTGTACTTGAGTAAAAGTAGAAGTACTCAGATCTTGTTCTTGAGTAAAAGTAGAAGTACTCAGATCTTGTACTTGTGTAAAAGTAGAAGTACTCAGATCTTGTACTTGAGTAAAAGTAGAAGTACTCAGGTCTTGTACTAGAAGTACCAGAGTGTAGGAATACTCTGTTAGTAAAAGTCCTGCATTCAAAATGTTCCTCAAGTGAAAGTATAAAAGTATTCTCCTCAAAATATAGTGAAAGTAGCGACAGTAAAAGTAGTCGTTGTGCAGATTGGTCCATTTCAGAATAATATATATATACAGGACTGTCTCAGAAAATTAGAATATTGTGATAAAGTTCTTTATTTTCTGTAATGCAATTAAAAAAAAAAAAAAATGTCATACATTCTGGATTCATTACAAATCAACTGAAATATTGCAAGCCTTTTATTATTTTAATATTGCTGATTATGGCATACAGCTTAAGAAAACTCAAATATCCTATCTCTAAATATTAGAATATCATGAAAAAGTATACTAGTAGGGTGTTCAACGAATCACTTGAATCGTCTAATTAACTCGAAACACCTGCAAGGGTTTCCTGAGCCTTGAAAAACACTCAGCTTGGTTCAGTAAACTAAATCACAAGTATGGGGAAGACTGCTGATCTGACTGCTGTCCAGAGGACTGTCATTGACACCCTCCATCAGGAGGGTAAGACACAAAAAGAAATTTCTCAAAGAGCAAGCTGTTCACAGAGTGCAGTTTCAAAGCACATCCACAAAAAGTCTGTTGGAAGGGGGAAATGTGGCAGGAAACGCTGCACAACCAAGAGAGATGACCGCAGCCTTAACAGCATTGTGAAGAAGAGTCGCTTCCAGAATTTGGGGGAGCTTCAAAGACAGTGGACTGAAGCTGGAGTCCAGGTATCAAAGGTCACTGTTCACAGACGTGTCCGGGAAATGGGCTACAATAGCCGTATTCCCATGGTCAAGCCACTTCTGAACTCAAGACAACGGAAGAGGCGTCTGACTTGGGCTAAGGAAAAGAAGCACTGGACAGTTGCACAGTGGTCCAAAGTCCTCTTTTCAGACGAAAGCAAGTTTTGTATTTCATTTGGAAGTCAAGGCGCCAGAGTCTGGAGAAAGGCTGGAGAGGAGCAAAATCCAAGTTGCTTGAAATCCAGTGTGAAGTTCCCACAGTCAGCGATGGTTTGGGGAGCCATGTCAGCTGCTGGTGTTGGTCCACTGTGTTTCATCAAGCCCAGAGTAAATGCAGCTGTGTACCAAGAGATTTTAGAGCACTACATGCTTCCGTCTGCTGAAAAGCTCTATGGAGATGAGGAATTCATTTTCCAGCATGATCTGGCACCTGCCCACAGTGCCAAAACCACCAGTAACTGGTGTACTGACCATGGCATTACTGTCCTCGATTGGCCTGCAAATTCCCCTGACCTGAACCCCATAGAGAATATTTGGGGTATTGTGAAGAAGAAGCTGAAAGACACCAGACCCAACAATGCTAATGAGCTAAAGGCCGCTATTGAAGCATCCTGGGCATCCATAACACCTCAGCAATGCCACAGGCTGATTGCCTCCATGCCACGCCGCATTGATGCAGTAATCCGTGCAAAAGGATTCCCAACCAAGTACTGAGTGCATTAATGGACATTTTCAAATGTTTGATTGTGTTTTGCTGTTATAAATCTTTTTTTTTACTTGGTCTGAGGAACTATTCTAATTTTTTGAGATAGGATTTTTGAGTTTTCTTAAGCTGTATGCCATAATCAGCAATATTAAAATAATAAAAGGCTTGCAATATTTCAGTTGATTTGTAATGAATCCAGAATGTATGACATTTTTGTTTTTTTAATTGCATTACAGAAAATAAAGAACTTTATCACAATATTCTAATTTTCTGAGACAGTCCTGTATGTTTTATAATGATTGATCATGAAAGTGTTCTCAAAGCTGGTGAAGGTGCAGCTAGTGTGAATGGCTTTGTAGACTGCAGGGTAGCTGGTGGATTTACTCCAGGTGGAACTAACGTCTGATTCAACACTTGATTATATTTCACATCATTCATCCACATCTGTAAAGTAACTAAAGGTATTAAATACATGTAGTGGAGTAAAAGTACACCATGTACCTCTGAACTGTAGTGGAGTAAAAGTACACAGTAGCAAAACATTGAAATACTTAAATAAAGTACAAGTATCTCAAAATTGTACCCACGTATAGTACTTGTTGAGTTTATGAACCTAGTTACTTTACACCAGTGGCTATAAAGATAGAAAGACTAAGCCTTGCACAGCGGCATGAAAATACATTTTCAAAAAGAATTATAAACTGACTGCTACACAATTAAAATAAATGCTTTTATATATTTCTATTAAATGTGACTCTTTGGCGTTTCTGTTATTACTAACTGCTGCTTTAGTTGTTCTGACTGCTAACATCCTGTTATTCCTCATTTTAAAGCCGATATTCCGTGGGGTCGGGGGGCTCGGGTCCTTGTCACCTTTTTCATACCTGATTAGTTTGCCTCCCTGCTTCAGCTGTCGGTTAAGAATGTCCACTGAGTGAAATAGATGTATATATATATTGCTGCCTCTGCTAGAACTTTCTTCTTGCTATTATGAATCTCCAGGTCCAGAGTTTTCCCCTCCATCTCTGGTGAAGACGGTTCTGACCCCGTTGGCCTCCGTTGGATCCAGTTTCCAGTACCCCCCCATCAACTGGAGCGCCGTGCTGTCCCCTCTGATGAGACTCAGCTTCGGTAAGTTCTCTGAAGAGTTCTCTGATGTTCCTGAGGAGGCCGACCCCCTCTCACGTCTGTTTCCTCCCCAGGAGAGGACGTGCAGCACCAGTGTCTGTGCCTCGCATCCTGTCAGGCTCAGACTTCCCAGAGTGCATCTCTCTTCTTGGGCTCCTGGCTGGCCCCACCTCTTGTGCACAGCCTCAGTGTAAGTTCTTCTTGAGTAACATTTGACATTGAAGTAAGTGCTTTTTGCGTGTAGAAGTTAATCATTCGACCAATTTATTAATTCAAACTTAATATTTTCACATTCTATTACCCGTTTTTTCAGATGAAGGAAAAATATGTTACTTAGAAAAATGATCCTAGTAAAAAGAACCTTTTTCTCCACCTATTTCACAGATGAAATGTATTATAAGGAACTTTAGAAAGACAATTCTGGCAATAATTATTATTATTATAATTATCTAGGGGAACCTAGACATAAGATGCACGCTTTAATCTCCAGCCCTCCCATTGGACCTGACTCTGGTGATGTCTCTCCCCCCCAGCTCCTGACCCGGGCTCACCTGTATGAGGGTCTGGGTCTGTGGATGAAGCATGTGGCTGAGGACAAGCTGCAGGTCCACACAGAGAGTCTGGGTCTGCAGCAGTTCCAGGACGACCTCCGACCCCAGCGCCTGGCCCTGTGCCGCTCCCTGCTGCAGGGCCTGGCTCAGGCCATGGCCCTCCCCAACCCCCCCAACAGCTGCTGGACCCTACTCTGCTCCACCACGGAGAAGATCTTCACCCTGCTGCCCAACCACATCCAGGTACAAGGCTGGAAACGTTGTCATTCGTTTTATTCCACTCATGGTAATTATTTCAAAACATGTACAATTAAAGCAGTTTTTAGTAGCCCATGATGGAAAGGAGCAGTGAGAAGAAAGTCTGTCTTGGTTTACACACCAACTGAAGCTTCAACTTCTTACTTATCTAACTGGCCGGAACAATTCAACTGTAAAATGTCAAATGTATTATCTCTTGGATTTACACACGGCACCTATTGCACGTCTGTCCGTCCTGGGAGAGGGATCCCTCCTCTGTTGCTCTCCCTGAGGTTTCTCCCATGTTCCCTTTAAACTGTGGGTTTTCTCTGGAAGTGTTTCCTTGTACGATGTGAGGGTCTAAGGACAGAGGGTCTAAGGACAGAGGGTCTAAGGACAGAGGGTGTCGTATTGTCATACTGATATTCTGTACAAACTGTGAAGTCCACTGAGACAAATGTAACATTTGTGATATTGGGCTATATAAATAAACATTGATTGATTGAACTGCTTTCCAACTCATTACCAGCCACTAATTCAGGTTTCTTTTGTACAAAACTAAGTTGAATGTACAACCAAACAAGTTTGAGACCAACATTTCCACTGCTTCAGCTCTTACATTAAACACATCAAATATTTTCAGTGCCTCAACTTCCAATCCCATACCACCGCTCTCATGCACACAGTTAAACATGTTTAGGACACAGAGTACTGCATCAGCTGTCCAGAGCATTCACAAAGATTCCTTCTGCTTTTCTTTAGGATCATGAAGTGGATTTGTATGTGGGAATCGCCAAATGTCTGTCTGAGATGTCTGATGCAGAGATCGACCGGATCACCAAAGTAACCGAGGTACATTAAAAATGTGACGGGGTTAAGGAAAAAGAAAATACATATGCTAACAATTGCTGAGATAAATGTTATAGTGTATTGCTTGTGTCTTAAATACAGTGAGTATTTTAATTATTGTTTTGGTCTGGTACAAGCTAGAATTGCCCCCTGTAATGCTGGACATAAGTTGTATAACACATACTGTGAATATAACCCTATAAATGAACTTTGCTTAGACCAGCAAAACAAAACAAATCTGAAAAGTTTGATATTTCTCCCATGCCTGTGAGCTCTGTACAAAGCTCAAGCTGGTTAGCCTGGCTTAACATAATGACTGGAAGCATAGGGAAACTATGACACTGCTAGCCTGGCTCTGTCAAAAGTCAAAAGAGAAACCTACAAAGCTCGCTGGGTAGACATGTTGTCTTCTCTCTGTTCTGTACGATGCCTTAACGCCATGAAGTGTAGAAGAAAGTGTCATTCTGAAACTACGATAATCCAAATGAGAAGTGGTGCATGCAGGTGCTGAGCAACCTGCCACATGAATATGTTGACACTATTTTGGGGAGCAAAAAGAACACTACATTTGTAAAATAAAATGAATACTGTAGTAAATAAAGCTTTGTGCTGTTAAGACTCAGATGGAGAAGACCTGCTTCGTGCTGGCCTACCTGACCTCCCAGGGCAGAGTACCCCTGCTGGGGCTCAATGACGTCATCGCGGGGGTGCTCCAGGGCTGGCCCCAGCGCAGAGTCGGCTGGCTCCTTCTGCAGACCTTCTACCAGTGTCGCCTAGCAACCAACCCTAACACAGGTCAGGAATAAGTCAGCTCGTTATTTGTTCACATCATACAGGAAAGTGGCAAAACATAGTATCCATTAAAGAGAAATTATAATGCTTACTTTAAGGTTCATACAGCCAAAGGTTTCTACGAAAACATCTATAGATTCTTAAATGTTTGATAAACACATTTTATTTTTCTTAATACACCTGTATTTCTTATTCTGAAACGCTCCGTTTTTGCGCCCGTCTCTTTAAGGGGTCTTATGAAGCAGTTCTTTCTGATTGGCTTGTAGTTTCAGGTAGTTCTTAAGCCTTGGGTAGAGGTACTGGGCGGTGGGAGACTTCATGTGAGATTTGTAATCTAAATGATTGATCTCATGTGTTCTTAGCTAGGAAGCCCACAGATTGCTTGTCTTACTTTACAGTTGGTAGGCACACCAGATAGAAATGTATGTTAAAAATGTATTTTTTACAATTACTGAAGGTATATTTTTTATGATATTTCCCCTTTTAAGTTTCAAGTTCTTAAAAAAAGGCTATTTGTAATGCCACCACTAGGTGACACCAAAGTCAATCATTTCACACTGATTTATTTATTAGCAAACAACACAAAGAATGACTACATTTATTTGTTCTGCATGCAAACCAATACGTGGGTCATCATTTTTACAGTTTCTTGATTTCCAGCTCTAAGCGAATCCACAGTTTGAGTTGTTTCTGTTGTTCTAGGCGTTTCCAAACGAATGGAGTGGCTTCTGGAACTGATGGGACACATCCGAAATGTTGCCTACGGTGCAACCCCCGTCACATGTGGAGACACGAAACGGGTATGTGTGTCCGCCCTGTGTGATTCCTGACAGAGCTGGCAGTGTTTAGATGCTACAGTTGATATTTCAGCATGCAGGTGTAAAGGGGGAATCTGCCATTGCTCGGGGGGTTGGAATGCAGCCCAGGTCTTGTCAGGCCTGTCCACAAACTTTTCTCAAATACAGGTTTTACACTTAAGTACGTCATTTAAAGTGAAATAAACATAAAATGGACGGTCATGGTCTGGGCAATACATCACTATTATATCGATATAGTGATATAAGACTAGATATATTCTAAGATGTGGAGATATCGCGTTATGGTGCCTTTTTCTAGTTTTAAATGCTGCATAACAGTAAAGTGATGTCATTACCTGCCCAGTCATTATATCCACATAATGATTATTTATCAAGTCACATTTTGTAAATATTTATTGAAAGTATCAAAAGTCAACCGTACATATTGTCGCAATATTGAGATTCGGGTATTTGTTCAAAAATGTTGTGTTATTTAATATACTTATCATATATAATAATAATAATCAGATCAGAAATCATAATAATCAGATCAGAAATCCTTTATTTGTAGGAACCGCCCTAGGTCTGTTACAAATTGATTTGGATTGCGTTTTGTTTCCAGTTGATCTGAACTCAGGCCTTATTTTCGTAGTTAGTGACGCTGATCATTGTAATCATATTAACATCACTACAATAATGACCAGCACTACCACCACGACAATAGCTAGTACTATAAAAAGACTTGAGAGGCAATAATACATCCGAGTTATTTCTTGTGTTGTTGTGCAGGCCACAGACTTCCTGTTCCAGGTGTTTGCTGCAGCTGTGGTTTCCTGGGGGGACCACTCCATGCCCCTCCTCTTTGGCATTAGGGCCCAGTGGTTCCCGTGGCAACCCGGCTCCAAGCCCCAAACCCTACAACACGGTCTGTACGGTGAGGAGTCCTCCACTGACCACGCCCTGCCGCAGTGCATGCTAGGAATGCCCCACAGCCTGGCTCTGCTTCTAAACAAAGAGCCCTGGAGCAGCCAGACACACAAGGTGAGGGTGTTCTCTACTTTGATTTACAAACAATGACCTCACTGTGTGTGTGTGTGTGTGTGTGTGTGTGTGTGTGTGTGTGTGTGTGTGTGTGTGTGTGTGTGTGTGTGTGTGTGTGTGTGTGTGTGTGTGTGTGTGTGTGTGTGTGTGTGTGTGTGTGTGTGTGTGTGTGTGTGTGTGTGTGTGTGTGTGTGTGTGTGTGTGTGTGTGTGTGTGTGTGTGTGTGTGTGTGTGTGGCCTAGCATTACTATACTTGTGGGGACCTAAATCTGTTTACACAGTCACGTGTGGGGACTCGCCTCCAAATTGGAGGTCCCCATAAGGGGAATCATTCATTTTAGGGTGAAGACTTGGTTAGGATTAGTTTAAGGGTTAGGGTTAGGCATGTGTTGGTTATGGTTAAGGTTAGGATAAGTCTCAAGGAAATGCATGTAAGTCAATGTAATGTCCCCTGAAGTGATGTATACATTGTTTGGGTGTGTGTGTGTTAGTTCATAGACTGGCTTTTCAACATCACAGAAGGTCCTGGACAGAGTCTGTCGGCCACAACCATCAGCTCAGCCAAAGGTAACAGAAAAAGAAACACAACATCGTACATACACAGTTTTGAAATGTATATCCATAAAGCTGAGGAGACGATAGGGTTTCAAAGGTTGTTATTAAATTCACTCAACAGAAATGTCTCTGTCCATGTAACAGGATTTATTTTAGTGCTGTACCATGACAGTACCCTGCTGCTCTCAGGGACCAATAGTGACATACTGACTCATGTCCATTAAAGTCTGTCAGGCTTGTAAGGAGGCCAAAGATGTACACTAAGTTATAAAGTGGTGCAGTGATGCGTATGTATGGAGGCTGACCCAGAAGTTAGCAACGCAAAGGCTCCCTCAAAACGCAGCTGGATGTTCCATTAGAGTATTGCAGGAAAAAGGATATGTGGCATGTTTATAATGCTTACTTGATTTCCTCAGCAGGATAATCTACACATAAAAACACGTATTTTATGATTTTAAAAGTGTAAATGAAATTGGAAGAATAAAAAACCTTAAAGTAAAAACACACTACATCAAGGTCACATGACTTCACGTCACCAAGGCGGCTAATGTTTGGCGTGATGACGTTTAGTACTCACATTTAGTCACTTGTTAGCAACCACAGTTTTTATGACGCAGGGGTAGACATTAAGGGTAAAAAGCCACTGGCCCTCCGGGCCGGTGGAATTGTATTGTCACTGGCCCCACCATTGTAACCACTGGCCCGGAGCATTGGTCCAAAAAAAAAATATCGACTAATAATGAAGAAAATTAACACATTTGTTGCTATAGTAATTTATGCACTTACTACTTGTACTACAACATTTGAACAATCAGTTCTTCCTCATATCCTCAATTGTTCATATTTGGTTTATTAAAATAATGATATTGTGGTCATTGTTAAAAAATGTCTGCTATTATGAGTATTATTATTTGTATAATGCACTTTCTGCCTTCCTGTCATTAGGAGTTAGAAATGTAATGGCTATAGATTAGATTAGATCCTTCATTATCCTAAACTGCTGGGACATTTCCCTATAGCCAATACCTTTATATTGTCTGCTCTTCACTTGCTTGTCAGCATAGGTCGGCATTGATGTACAGAGCCGACAGAAGACCTTGTTTATATTGGCATCATATTGAGAGGTGCAGTGACGTGTCCTAAAACCAGGAAGTAAGCTGCTGGTTCCCTCGACAAAAAGTAATGGGATTTCTCCACAGGGTTTTGGAAAATAGCTGGAAATAAGGTCTGTGGAAAACAAACCTGTTTGATAAATGCACGTTTTGTTCAGCCGGATAATCTCCACATGTCTACCCTACTTTTATAATGTTCTAATCATAAATCTAATCGATAGATTATAAAAGGGTTTTAGGACGCGTCACTGCACCACTAGAAGCCAACTCCATCGATCAAGCTGAAACTTCCTCTCCCTCTTCTTCTCCTCTCCCTGTCACTCTCCTTTAACTCCTCCGGTGACTTTCTTTTATTTCAAAATAGTTTTTTTGCTCGGCGTTTGGCCGGTTACCGCTGGTATTAAAAACATTGTGGCGAATGGTTAGGTGGCGCGATAGTCTGTCGTGAAGGAGCGCGCTCTCGCTCACGGGAGCCTGCTCGCGCTGCGCTCCGCAGCAAACAGCTGTTTGCTTTTCACCCAACAACGACAAGCGACTCACGAAACGCTCTGTTGTAGCGTTAATAAACGAAACAATTTAACAAAATTGCTTGTCAAAATACCAATACCACAGGAAACATATTTTTTTAAACAATATATGTAGTGGCCCGAGCGGGCAAGTGGAAAGTACGTTATGCTGGCCCGGGGTGTATAAATAGTGCTTCCGGGCCAGCATGCCAATTATAATGTCGAGCCCTGTGACGTATAGAAGCTTCGGACATTCACCAGTAGGGAATATACGGACTTATTTAATGTTGTAGAACAAAACCTAACATCTCTTCAGCTTGTGTTAAAGGACACCTATCATGCTATATTTAAATGATATATTGTAGGGCCATACCGATATAAGGTATATTTATACGTTTCTGTTTTCAAAATACCAAACAGATCATGCATTTTAGCCATGCCTCATTTCGCTCTATTTGCTGTTCTCCAGCCCTGTTTTTGCAGGGGGCTGATTCTGTGAGCTGCAGCTGACCACGCCCCCCTGCAGGAGAGGGGATCATGCTCTGATCAGCTGCTGGGCTCTCAGAGGAGGGGGAGAAAAATAGATCTCCGTCCTCCGTGTTTTATTCTTATATGATTATATAGAGTCGTTATTCATTTGTTTTAAAGCTCAATAAATAACAAAGAAGACCTTTGACCGGCACTTTTCTAATTTTGTCCGGAAGATTTAAACTTTAACGGACATGTTGACTGGCGAAGAAAAATCTAACTGAAACTCTGCCGCACGGTTCCCTCGTCCCTTGGAAGAAGCGGAGAGGTGGGTGTTTGTCATCTGCTGGTGGACTAACGGAGAGAATTACAGTGCTTGCCTCGACAGGGAGGGAGAAAAAGAGCCACAGCGGAGAATAAACAGAAGGGCAACCATGGCAACCATGTGCGGGAAGTCTTCTTCACTGCTTTTGTGGCAGACTACAGCGCCACTTACAGGCCTGGCATATGTACTACAGCGTCTCCAGCACTTTGGAGCGGCAATGGCCGGCCGTGGCCCAACCTCTCATTCCCCAATAGCCGTAGCGCCACCGTCCTGACGTCAGGACGGTGTTCATATCTGGATCAGTTTTCATCAGAACCGTTGCAGCCCCGTTTTTAGAGATGTGGGTATGGAGGAAAAGAGAGAGGGTTGTGTTTTCTGACACTTGGTGAGTTCCCTGACACACCGGGGACACATATTCATTTATAAAAGACGTACAAGAGTGCATTTAGCATGATGTCCCCTTTAAGACAAGGGAACGTCATTTCTGGGTTTTAGGACTCACTGCTGAACCACTCTATTGGAGATGAAAAATATCTCTATATGTATTGTCTTAGCTGCCATTTTACTCAGAGAGCTATGAGGGATAATGGATTGAAATTCGACTCCAAACAAAACTAGATAACACTAAATAAAACCATACCGGTCACCATGCAAAAGATGGTCTTTGTAAATGTTTAATGAGGAATGAAATGCATTCACCATGGATGTTGGGCATCCAGGGTCAAATATGTAATGTAAACTGTTAACAAGGAAACACTGAGGCTGATTGTTAGGACACTGAGACATAACAAACACAACACAGCACAGAGAAGCCCATGCAGGTGGATTCACATCATGAATGAACAATGTGATCTTCCTTGTGTTCCAGCCGCCCTGCTGGCCCTCAAGTCCTCTGCCGAGTTTAAGAAGAAAGCCGTGTGGACCAGAGCGTACGGGTGGTAGCCCAGAGGAGCCATGACGGACTGTTACCGTGGCTACGCTTACAGGTGTTCTTCACAAATAAATGGCTGCAGTATTAATAAGCTCGGATGGCTGGACATGTGTGAGGCTCTCTGCATCAACATGGAGAAAGTGAAGCTCCACTTCGTCATACAGAGGAATGTGCTCCAAAACAATATATTCCAATAAAAAGATCTTCAAAAACACAACATATTTAATGATGTTGAATTTGATTCTATGGCTCTTCAGTTCAAGATCTTCTTTTCATTATAGTTTTAATTTAACAAACTTGCTAAAAAAGTAACGGTATTTTATCAAAAAAGAAACTTCCGAGGGAATTCTTGAAGTGAGTCTTAACGTGTCATTTCATTTTCTTTTTCCTGTTCCATTTGCCCAGTTGGTGGTGTCTCTCCTTCAGTAGTTGCCAGACTGTCACAGTTGACCCTAAAAAAAGACAAAATTGTTGTCAGTCAGGAAAAAAACTATGGTTGTTTGAAATGTTGTTACAAAAAGAATAATATGATGGTGTCATTATATAAAAGGAACCTCTGATTCAAGACTGCCGGGATTCCGTTTGCTGTTTATAAATCTACCCAATATGTATCTTTCTTTACATTTGTATGAGAGATTGCTTCTTTTATGTATCTGCTTTGGTTTAAAATGCAACACAAGATGGTATAGAGCAGGGGTGTCAAACTCAAGGCCCGTGGGCCAAATCCGGCCCCCGACTTCATTTTTATTTCCAGGTTTTCGTCTAAGAACTTTCACATAGGATTTTATTTTCACGCATGTACTAAGCTGTACTGTTATTCGTCATTGGAGGCAGTCGCAATTTCTACAGGCTCGCACTACCTGTTAGCATCTGGCATCTGTTAGCATCTAGCTCTCCTGCTTACAAACTTTTAGCCATCCCTGCTTATACAAGTAGTAGTTTTAGTTGTCTGCGATCTGCCGAGGCCTACTCCCACCTGTCGAGTACGGCTGAACTGAGGTGTTTTACCTCCGGAGACGTCGCAAAGAGACGGAGCGGCTCCACCTGTTGCTGCATGCGATCTGCGATTTACGGAGGCCTGCTCGTCGCGAAGAGACGGAGCGGCTCCACCTGTTGCTGCCTGCGATTCTGCGATCTACGGAGGCCTGCTCCCACCTGTAGAATACAGAGATTTTTACCCCGGAGTTGTCGCGGAGAGACGGAGTGGATCCACGCTTCGGGCTTGGCCTGCTTCCACCGGGCGTGTGCTGCTGTACGGAGGAGGATTTTACCACTGCTGGGGCCTGCTTTCCACCTGTCCTGGTTCTGCTGTTGCAGAGGCCTGCTTTCACCCCGGGGATACCACGGAGGGACCGGGGGGCGCTTCCACGCTGCTGTTTTCGCCTGTCCTTTGCTGCTGATTTGCTCCAGGAACATCGCGGATTCTGTGTGCTGGTCTGGGAAAATTGCCCATATCGGGATTCTGCTGTGCCTGTTAACTGTTTTGGACTATGAGAAGATCTCTAGTCATTCTGAGGAGTCTACTGGATTCAGGTCTGTTCTGCCACCTGCAGTGGGCATCCCCTGCAAAGGTTCGGATGTGTTACACAAACAATTACCGGTTGCCTTGTCACAGTCAATCTGCTCGACAAAATATGTTTGTCTTTTTTGTTTTCCTGCGATGATGGTTCTTCAGGACTGCTTCTTAAGCTCTAATCACACTCTCGCAGACTTTTCCGGTGTTTCTAAATTAGATGACAATGTATGTGTCGTTTAAGAGGAAAAGATGCCTGTTTTTTTGTTGTTGTTATTACTGTCAGGAAATGTACAACCTAACCCTGGTCCGCCCAGTAGTAGTAGTCAGATCGCTACTCCTGCTGATTTTAAAGCTAGGTCTGGGTTGGGTTTCATCCACTTGAATGTGCGCAGTCTGTCAGCTAAACTAGATTTTGTCCGTATCTGGGCGAGCTCGACTGACGCTGACGTCATTGTTTTAGAAACATGGCTAAATAAGGGGCGTGTGGCGCAGTGGATAGAGCGTAGGTGTTCCGATCAGGTGGTCACAGGTTCAAACCCCACTGCAGTCAGCATGTCGTTGTGTCCCTGAGACACTTCACCCCAAATTGATCCTGTGGGGATTGTCCACAGTATTGAGTATGTAAGTTGCTTTGGATAAAAGTGTCTAACAAGTGACATGTAATAATAAAAAATAAAAAAATCTATTTTGGCCTCTGACAGTGCCTTAAATGGTTATAATGTGTATCGTACCGACCGGCCTAATAAAGGTGGTGGCATTGCCATTTATGTTAAGAATAAGTTCAGTGTAACCACATTAGTTTCCAAATCGATCAGTAAGCAATTTGAATTTTTAGCCATAAATATAGAAGTGGCAAAGGGTCAACAGGTCATGGTAGTGAGTTGTTACAGACCCCCCTCAGCTGTCAAAGACTCCTTGTTTTCACTAGCAAATCTTTTATCACAACTAGACTACAAGGAAATAGTGCTACTTGGAGATTTTAACTGGGACTGGTTAACTGCAGTGTCAGAGGATTTTAAAAACCTTTGTATCTCTTTAAATGTTACTCAGATTGTGGACAGTCCTACTCGCCCTAATATTAAGTCCCCAAATAAATCCTCCCTAATTGATCTCATTTTAACTAACATTCCCTATAAATATTCATCTGTGGGAGTATTTGCGAATGATGTGAGTGATCACTGTGTTGTAGCCACAATTGGGGACACTAAGGTCCAAAAGGTTAAACCTCGCATTATTATTAAGAGAGACATAAAACAGTTTGTGGAGCAGGGTTTTGTTCATGATCTGTTTGGGTTTGATTGGGGTAAAATCGATCTGTGTGCTGATGTAGAAACCGCATGGTCTTATTTTTATCTTGGTTTTATGGAGATCATTGATAGACATGCACCCCTGCATACATTTAGAGTGAAGGGACGAGACAATCCTTGGTTTTCTGCTAATCTGTCCAGTCTCCTTCATGAGAGAAACAAGGCCTGGGCAAAGGCTAGGAAATCAGGCTCAGAGGTAGAATGGCTGCGTTTTAGCAGCTAAGGAATAGCTTCACATCGCAAATCAAAAGTGCTAAATCAAAGTACTATCTGTCAGTAACCACAAAGAATCTGAATAATCCTGGAAAATTTTGGAAAGCCATTAAATCGTTATCCACCGGCGATATCCGTAATGAGCTACCTCCGTGCATTACCACAGCATCTGGCACTATATCGGACAGAGCTAATATGCTAAATTGCTTTAATGAGCATTTTGTGTCCTGTGGTTCTCTATTTGATTCTGTCACTAACTCTGCTTGTGTGAACACTACAGTCTGTGACTCTGAAAAACGTGTGTTGGAAAACCCTTTTAGTTTTACCCCTTTTACTGTTGATGTTGTTCATGAAGCTTTAACCAAGTTAGATCCTAAAAAACTGGCTGGCCCGGACAACGGAGAACCTTTCTTTTTAAAGATAGCTGCAGATTTTATTGCTCCACCTCTCACTACTCTTTTTAACCTCTCCCTCAGCACTAACACAATTCCAAAATTGTGGAATTCAGCGTATGTCCTGCCTTTGCTAAAAGGAGGGGAGGCCACCTTATTAAATAACTATAGGCCAATCTCTAAGTTGTCAGTTCTGGCTAAGGTTCTTGTGAACAGGTAAAGGTGTTTTTATGTACAAATGACATCCTGTCTAAACATCAGTCAGGCTTCAGAAAACAACATAGCACCATCACTGCCACAATGAAAGTGGTGAATGATATGGCGAGTATTTTAGATAATAAGCAGAGTTGTGCAGCTCTATTTATTGACCTTTCAAAAGCGTTTGACACCGTCGATCATCACATTTTAAAGCAGAGGCTAGCCAGTATAGGCATGTCCAGCCATGCAGTAGGGTGGTTTGTGAACTACCTCTCTGAAAGGTCCCAATGTGTTCACTTTGATGGGCTGTCTTCTGAGTGGTTAAACATTGCTAATGGTGTTCCCCAAGGTTCTGTTTTAGGTCCACTTTTATTCTCCATATCAACAGTTTAGGTGAAAATGTGGATGAAGCTACTTTACATTTTTATGCGGACGATACCGTGATGTACTGTGCAGGTCCCTCCATTAAGGAGGCTGTTGTTAAATTACAGGATGTTTTTAACATTATTCAGACTCAGCTCTCTGAACTAAAGCTTCTTTTAAATGTGGATAAAACCAAGGTAATGCTCTTTTCTAAAGCTAAAAAGACACCAGAGCCTGTTTTAGATATTGTAACTACGCAAGGAATAAAACTTGAAGTGGTTAACTGTTACAAATACCTTGGTATCTGGCTTGATGATTGTCTCACTTTTAAACTTCACGTCAATAACCTGCTTAAAAAGCTGAGGGTTAGGCTAGATTTCTTCTACAGGAACAAGTTCTGTTTCTCGCTTGAGGCCAGGAAAAGGCTAGTGACTGTGACCTTTTTACCTGTGCTGGACTATGGTGATTTGATTTATATGAATGCACCTGCCAATTGCCTGGTCAAGTTAGATGCTGCCTATCACAGTGCACTGAGATTTGTGACAAACTGTAAAGCATTAACCCATCACTGTAACCTGTATGCAAGGGCTGGTTTGCTTTCACTAACTGTACGGAGGCTCAGTCACTGGTACATTTTTATATACAAAGCCATGTTAGGGAAACTTCCATCTTATATCTGCTCCCTGATCTCACGGAAAATTGTAAGTGGCTTCTGCCTGAGATCGAATGCTGTGGTTTTATTAAATGTGTCAACTGCTAGGACTGTCTTAGGGAAGACAGCTTTTAGATGCGCAGCTCCTCTGTCTTCGAATAGTCTGCAAATTAAATGGAAACTGAACAATCTGGTGCCACTAAATGTTTTTAAAGCTCGGTTGGATGCTACTCAATCGGAAGCTATTGGTATCTGTTTATGTGGATAATTATGTAAATGATGCTGTATGATGTCCTTTTGTTGTTCTATTTATGTTTTTATGTTTCATGTGGAACTACTTGAGCAGGTCTCCCTTGAAAAAGAGATCAATGATCTCAATGGGATTTATCTGTCTAAATAAAGGTTTGAAATGAATGTGGCCCGCAAGAGCTTGCAAAGAATGTAATACGTTTATTATACTGTTACATGCCACTTTACAGAAGCAGGTTGCCCATGAACTACATGTCCCACAATGCATTTCGTTTTGTGACATGCACTGAAGAGACTTGCAAATATTTTCCCTTGACTTCTGCTTTCAGATGTAGTTAATTATGGAGTTATCACCCTATCCCATAATAATCCAATGCAGAGGCAATAATGTAATATAATACATTATTCTATATATTTATATAGTCTTAAAGTTACAACCGGCCCTTTGAGTAATAATGCTGATGTGGCCCGCGATGACATTTAGTTTGACACCCCTGGTTTAGTGATTAGTTAGGGGCCATCGCTTGTACACTACTGTTCACAATGCAAACATAAATGTATAAATATCTTTATATTTGGCATCTCTCGTCCTCCATACCTACAGTGGCCTGTGCCTTCAGATTCTACAAAGACTGGAGGTTTGTTGGGAATAATTATTTTGTATGATTTATTTGGCAATCATCATGAGAAAAGATAACCGTAATAACTTTCTAGAATCAAAAATCATTCTGCATAGTATTATAAACCACTGTAGTGGAAGAAGCTTGTGTTTTACCACAGTGCTGGTTTCAGTGTGAATGTTGGCTGACTTACCGAGAGCCAGAAAAGGCAGGTAGACCATGAGGAGGAAGGGAAGGTGAATCTGTGTTGAAAGTGTGGATTTCAGAGGGGTTGAGTTCGCTGCTGTTGGCTCAACATGGAGCAGGACCTGGTAGATAGTGAAACCTGAGAAGATATAGACTGAATCAAAACGGATTCTTCAAACCATTGAAGAGGCCATATTCTCCCTTTCCTGTAGTGTGTTCTAATCTATATGTGTGGTCTGGTTTCAGACAGAGGGTGAAAAAAGGTGCTGCAGCACAGGCAGGATGAGAAGAATAAAGAGCTTTTTGAACATTAAAGCATGGAGACATGTCCCAGGAGAGACACTACATACTGATATACACCTGAACATCAGCAGGAGAGGACTCTTTAAAGTAGAGACACTACATACTGATATACACCTGAACATCAGCAGGAGAGGACTCTTTAAAGTAGAGACACTACATACTGATATACACCTGAACATCAGCAGGAGAGGACTCTTTAAAATAGAGACACTACATACTGATATACACCTGAACATCAGGAGAGAACTCTTTAAAGTAGAGACACTACATACTGACATACACCTGCACATCAGCAAGAGAGGACTCTTTAAAGTAGAGACACTACATACTGATATACACCTGAACATCAGCAGGAGAGGACTCTTTAAAGTAGAGACACTACATATACACCTGAACATTTTCTCAGTAACACTGGATCAGATGTTCTGACAGGATACTAAGCCAGTATTGAGTAGTTAACTGCAAAAGCTGGAACTTTCCTTACACACTTCCTGACATTTTATCATCTATTTGCCAACATGTTTCCTGTCTGCCCGCAACACTTCCGTTTTATGTTACCAGTCTTCTACACACACAAAGCAACTGTCATGGTTCAGTATGAGGGGCCGTTCAGGCCGTAATTCAAACTGGTCTTCTCACGCACATACATTCTCCTTTTACATACATATATTTTCTCTCATACACACATACATACCACATACGGAGCCCTGGAGCGTTCATAGAGAGATAAATTAATAAAACGAGGCCACGTTTTATTAATTTGTGCGCACGATATACTTTCCCGTTCGCACGAGACTTTCTTATGGTTAGACACATCGAACTGCCCGATTTTTGCGCCATATTATTAGTTTTATGAAGAAGATGTCCGGTCGCCAGGGTGGGTGTGTGTGTGTGGGCATTTGTTTTCAGAAGATATTATGATAGTGGCGTTCGTTCCGGTGCACTCAGACAGCATTTAGAACTAGCCTACATCGAGATTAAGATTAAACGAATTTCTTTCACTTGGGAATACACATATGGAGTTAGCCTCGATCTCCATTCAGCTGTTCTAATGAAGCTAAACACATTGAAGGCGCTGCGTAAAAGACACAGCTCTCTGCGCGCAGATAGCAGATACTGTGAGAGTCACGGACATGAATTCTGTGGCAGACTGGTTCACAGACTCTCCTCTTTTGTCGATCCGGTGCTTAAACATATAGCTCTACACCTCTGGCCGAAATGTCCCTAAAATGAAGTCTGAGTTTGAAATATATCTCAAATAATGTATGCACTGCCATTTCCCCACATAAACATAACGGTCTGCAATGAAACGGTTCTCTCCTGTGTGTCCACTTCCTACTTGGCGCACCGGTAACTTTCTCGTGCGCACGAGAAAGTATATCGTGTGCACGAATTAATAAAACGTAGCCTCGTTTTATTTATTTTTCTCTCTATGAACCCTCCAGGGCTCCGTACATACATTCTCCTTTTACATACATACATTTTCACTCTCACACACGTATATATTTACACTCACACATTCATACATTTTGCTCTCATATTATCATATTTCAATGCACACACTCATATATTTATACATTTTTCACTCACACATACATTTTGCTTTCATATTCATATATTGTAACTCTCATATTTATACATTTTGCTCTCATGCACATTCATTTAATGTTTACATGTAATATTATTAATAATATATGCATGTATGAAGACAATTCTTTCACACACAGTGACGTCACGAGCTACCCACAATGCAACACGCGCCATATATATATATATATATATATATATAAATACGCCATTTTCCTGGAGGTGCAAATATAAACAGCTAGCTAACGTAGCCAGGCAGAGCGCACTAGGTTTTTTTTCTGAATTAACGTCCGAAGAAATCGCTGCATGTCTTCGGATTACATCTCTGGACTTGAGGGGTGTGCTCTCGGTCGTTACCAGCGTAAACTAGAGCTGTGTGGGTTGTCGATTTGCCCTTACAGACTGCCTGCAGATGTATGGAAAAACGATCCTCGAAAGTGGCCTTCGTCGATGTTGGCAGCATCTACGTCTATCTTCTGGAAACACCAGGTGAATACCCCACTTGTCACAATAATATTATCATGCCATTGCATATATGTGGTATTTTAGAGTTGACGAGATATTGATTAAGGCAATAGACTATGATATTCAGTACAGGAAGCTTAGCAACACCTAGAAGGTGTACGGCTGCCTGCTTGCACCTTGCGTAAAACGGCGGATACCGGAAGTACGGTGTCGCCCTCGGCCCAATACCCGTATGTGTGTGTGAAAGAATATATGTATGCAAGAGAAGAATGTGTGTGGGAGATAAAGTATAGTGGAAACGGAAGGAGTATGGTTGAAACGGAAGGCAGGTCATTATCGCGCTGTGATTGGCTCAGAAAGTCGAGCGGGGCGGGCTCATGTTCAGAACTTCGGATTCAAAGCAACAGGATGGAGGGAGACCTTACTAATGGTCATTGGAGCGAGGGGCGCGAAACTCGCGGAAGTGATTTCAAAACCAAATCTCTCGTTTGCTTGGAACCCTACAGTCTATGCTTGGAACGGTGATTTATAAACAAGGGGAATTTAGCGATCACAACGAAAACTGCCAAGACACACATTGAGCCCAGAAAATGAATATTATTAAGGGCTGTAAATATAATAAGCATGTGTCTAAAATGGACAACATTGTTAGGAGATTTAAACTATACAGCGGTTCTGCACTGCGGTCACTCCGCCGCCTCAGCGGTCACTCCGGCGCCTCTCGAATTTGTTTTTCAAATCAGCTGCTCTTCATTTTTTTTTCACAAATATTTTTTTACCGCAAGTTCTTAATAAAACTGACACTGTTGGACTCTGTACTAGTTTGACTGCTACCAGAAATAAAATGAATTACTTTTACCGTGTACTTTTTTAGTAATCCTCTGTCAGAGTCCCCTCCATAGTACATATTGTTTCTGCTGTCTTAGATGAGTGATAAAAAGACAATTTTACCATTAGTTCTTAATGATATTGGATCCATGGATGGATGGATGGATATTGATACTGCTGGACTCAGTAGTCTTACACCTACTACCACAATACAATGAAGAAGCCTACTTCTAGTGTGTTTTTTGTTGTTGTTGACATCCTCTGTCAAAGTCCCCTCCTGAGAACAAAATCAAGCCACTTCTGCTAAGTTTGATGAGGGAATTTGACTCAGTACTAGTGAAACTACTCCCACAAATACTATGAAGTACTTTTACTGTGTACTTTTTGAGTAATCCTCTGTCAATGTCCCCTCCTGAGTACAATAATGCATGTTTCTCTACTATTTTTGAATAAGCGTTAAAACACCTTTCTTCATGAGACTTATATTGTTGGACAGAGTATTTTAAGAGGATAGTAGACATGATATCGGCAATACTTCCAGTCAGTACTCCGGCAGCAGCATTTGACACCATGGAAAGTCTTTAGAGTCTGGCCTGGATAGCTGGTCTATCCTTCAGCACACTGACACACTCTGTCACTCTTGTTGGCCTCTTATGAAGCTGCTGTCTTTTAAAATATGATTATTTCTCTGCTCCTAGTTCATTCCTCTCAGATTCTTCCATCAGTCCCAGTCATTGCATGTCAGTCAATAGAGCTTTGAAAAATGTGTCCAATTCAACAAAATGTTTTTTTGTGAGTGAAGGCCAGAGCTAAATTCTATAATTTAGCTCTGGCCTTCATCCATCTTCTTCCACTTATCCGTGGTCGGTTCGCGGGGGTAGCAGTTCCAGCAGAGAGCCCCAAACTTCCTCTTCCCTGGCGACATCAACCAGCTCTGACTGGGGGATCCCAAGGCGCTCCCAGGCCAGCGAAGAAATATAATCCCTCCACCTGGTCCTAGGTCTACCCCTTGGTCTCTTCCCAGCTGGACATGCCTGGAACATCTCCCTAGGGAGGCGCCCACGTGGCATCCTAACTAGGTGCCCACAACCACCTCAACTGGCTCCTTTCGACGCGAAGGAGGAGCGGCGGCTCAACTCCGAGTCCCTCCCGGATGACCGAACTTCTCACCTTATCCCTAAGGGAGACACCAGCCACCCTGCGGAGAAAACCCATCTCGGCCGCTTGTATCCGCGATCTCGTTCTTTCGGTCATGACCCATCCTTCATGACCATAGGTGAGGGTAGGAACGAAAATGGCCCGGTAGACAGAGAGCTTTGCCTTCTGGCTCAGCTACCTTTTCGTCACAACGGTGCGGTAAAGCGACTGCAGTACCGCTCCCGCTGCTCCGATTCTCCGGCCCATCTCACGCTCCATTGTTCCCTCACTCGAGAACAAGACCCCGAGATACTTGAACTCCTTCACTTGGGGTAAGGACTCATTCCCTACTTGGAGTGGACAGTCCATCGGTTTCCTGCTGAGAACCATGGCCTCAGATTTGGAGGTGCTGATCCTCATCCCAGCCGCTTCACACTCGGTTGCGAACCGATCCAGTGAGTGCTGAAGGTCGCAGACCGATGAAGCCATCAGAACCACATCATCTGCAAAAAGCAGTGGTGCAATCCTTAGTCCACCGAACTGCAGACCCCCTCCCCCATGACTACGCCTCGAAATCCGATCCATGTATATTACAAACAGGATTGGTGACAAAGCGCAGCCCTGGCGGAGGCCAACCCTCACCGGAAATGGGTCTGACTTACTGCCGAGGACCCGGACACAGCTCTCGCTTTGGGAGTACAGAGATTGGATGGCCCTGAGTAGAGACCCCCTCACCCCATACTCCCGCAGCACCTCCCACAGTAACTCCCTGGGAACCCTGTCATACGCCTTCTCCAAGTCCACAAAACACATGTAGACCAGATAAGCGTACTCCCAGGCCCCCTCCAGGATCCTTGCGAGAGTAAAAAGCTGATCTGTCATTCCACGACCAGGACGGAATCCGCATTGTTCCTCCTCAATCTGAGGTTCGACAATCGGCCTGACCCTCCTTTCGAGTACCTTAGAGTAAACTTTCCCCGGGAGGCTGAGTAGTGTGATGCCTCTGTAATTGGCACACACCCTCTGATCCCCCTTTTTAAAAGGGGAACCACCACCCCGGTCTGCCACTCCTTCGGTACTGTTTCCGACTTCCACGCAATGTTGATGAGACGTGTCAACCATGACAGTCCCTCAACACCCAGAGCCTTCAGCATTTCTGGGCGGATCTCATCCACCCCCGGGGCTTTGCCACTGTGGAGTTGTTTAACAACCTCAGTGACCTCCCCGCGGGAGATTGGTGTTGATCCCCCGTCATACTCCAGCTCTGCCTCTAACATAGAGGGCGGAGTTGTCGGGTTCAGGAGTTCCTCAAAGTGTTCCTTCCAACACCCTAACACTCCATCAGTTGAGGTCAACAACGTCCCATCCTTACTGTACACAGCTTGGATGGTTCCCTGCTTCCCCCTCCTGAGGTGTCGGACAGTTTTCCAGAACAACTTTGGTGCCGCCTGAAAGTCCTTTTCCATGTCTTCTCCGAACTTCTCCCCCCGCTGCTACTCTGGCCTTCATTGATTGTGTAATTACAAGGTGAGAGAAAAGAAATCCACATCCTCCTATTAAACTTATTTTATTTCCTTTTCCATGTTATACTTATACTTACTTGTAGTAGAACATTTGCATGTTGAACTACATGCTATCTTCCCCAGCCTCAAGGAAATACAATAAAATAAATGGATTCATAATTTTAAAACATTGATAAAAATGTATACATTAATAATGTTGTGTGCAAACATTTCAAATGTAAATCCAAAAGGAAAAAAAAAGTTTACTTTTGAAATGATTTCTCACAAAAACCTTTCTAAACAGTAAATTGTTAAGAAGGGTTTAGTCAATATACGTGCTTCTGCCTAAAATAGTTTAAATTGAACGTAAACTCAAACACCACATGCATGGCAATTAACCCATTTGTGCCCGCTATTTAAATTGACTTTGGTTGAAGTGAATACAAATATATATATACAGCATATAATTGATGCAGTCTTTCGGAACACTTCTAAAATAAAATACTGCAAATTAAGAATATTTGTAATGTTCTGCACAGATAGTGCCTTAACTTGAATTTGAAAACACGTGGCAACTTTATTAATACAGCAGATGAAAAGATTTGTGGAAGGATACATTCTTCATGGGCTTCAATGGCTCTCTAGATAAAGGGTGTTTTATGGTTGCTTGTTATCCTCAGATAGTGGTTTGTTTAAATAACTAGTGACATTTGAATACATATTGCAAAAAAGGGCTCCAAAAAAGGCATATATATAACCTGGCCGGCTTAGCCAGTGTGTATTTCTTCAAGCACCACAAGATTCAGAGTGTATAAGGTAAGTGCACAGTAAGTACTTCATAGTACTTGTGGGGGTAGTTTCACTAGTACTGAGTCCAACAGGATCAATCTCACGAAGAACTAATGGCAACAAAAAAGAATTCCCTCATCAAACTTAGCAGAAGTGGCTTGATGTTGTTCTCAGCAGGGGACTTTGACAGAGGATTTCTCAAAAAGTACACAGTAAAAGTACTTCATTTTATTTCTGGTAGAAGTAAAAAAAGAACCGAGTCCAACAGTGTCAGTTTCCTTAAGAACTTGTGGTAACAAATATTTGTATCACTCGTCAAATATAGCAGGGAAAAAAACAAAGAGCAGCTGATTTGAAAAACAAAGTGGAGAGACGGCTGAGGCGACCGCAGTGCAGAGTCTCCTAATGTTGACCATTTTAGACATTATTATATTTACAACCCTTAATAACATTCATTTTCTGGGCTCAATATGTGTATATATGAATGTGTGCTTTGAAATATGATAATATGAGAGCAAAATGTATGAATGTGTGAGTATAAATATATACGTGTGTGAGAGTGAAAATATATGTATGTAAAAGGAGAATGTGCAGTGGGGCAAAAACGTATTTAGTCAGCCACCAATTGTGCAAGTTCTCCCACTTAAAAAGATGAGAGGCCTGTAATATTCATCCTAGGTACACTTCAACTATGAGAGACAAAATGGGGGGAAAGAATCCAGGAAATCACATTGTAGGATTTTTTATAAATTAATTGGTAAATTCCTTGGTAAAATAAGTATTTGGTCACCTACAAACAAACAAGATGTCTGGCTCTCCCAGACCTGTAACTTCTTCTTTAAGAGCCTCCTCTGTCCTCCACTTGTTAACTGTATTAATGGAACCTCTTTGAACTCGTTATCAGTATAAAAGACACCTGTCCACAACCTCAAACAGTCACACTCCAAACTCCACTATGGCCAAGACCAAAGAGCTGTCAAAGGACACCAGAAACAAAATTGTAGACCTGCACCAGGCTGGGAAGACTGAATCTGCAATAGGTAAGCAGCTTGGTGTGAAGAAATCAACTGTGGGAGCAATTATTAGAAAATGGAAGACATACAAGACCACTGATAATCTCCCTCGATCTGGGGCTCCACGCAAGATCTCACCCCGTGGGGTCAAAATGATCACAAGAACGGTGAGCAAAAATCCCAGAACCACACGGGGGGACCTAGTCAATGACCTGCAGAGAGCTGGGACCAAAGTAACAAAGGCTACCATCAGTAACACACACTACGCAGCCAGGGACTCAAATCCTGCAGTGCCAGACGTGTCCCCCTGCTTAAGCCAGTACATGTCCAGGCCCGTCTGAAGTTTGCTAGAGAGCATTTAGATGATCCAGAAGAGGATTGGGAGAATGTCATATGGTCAGATGAAACCAAAATAGAACTTTTTGGTAAAAACTCAACTAGACGTGTTTGGAGGAGAAAGAATGCTGAGTTGCATCCAAAGAACACCATACCTACTGTGAAACATGGGGGTGGAAACATCATGCTTTGGGGCTGTTTCTCTGCAAAGGCACCAGGACGACTGATCCGTGTAAAGGAAAGAATGAATGGGGTCATGTATCGTGAGATTTTGAGTGACAACCTCCTTCCATCAGCAAGGGCATTGAAGATGAAACGTGTCTGGGTCTTTCAGCATGACAATGATCCCAAACACACCGCCCGGGCAACGAAGGAGTGGCTTCGTAAGAAGCATTTCAAGGTCCTGGAGTGGCCTAGCCAGTCTCCAGATCTCAACCCCATAGAAAATCTTTGGAGGGAGTTGAAAGTCCGTGTTGCCCAGCGACAGCCCCAAAACATCACTGCTCTAGAGGAGATCTGCATGGAGGAATGGGCCAAAATACCAGCAACAGTGAAAACCTTGTGAAGACTTACAGAAAACGTTTGACCTCTGTCATTGCCAACAAAGGGTATATAACAAAGTATTGAGATGAACTTTTGTTATTGACCAAATACTTATTTTCCACCATAATTTGCAAATAAATTCTTTAAAAATCAGATAATGTGATTTTCTGGATTTTTCTTTTCTCATTCTGTCTCTCATAGTTGAAGTGTACCTAGGATGAACATTACAGGCCTCTCTCATCTTTTTAAGTGGGAGAACTTGCACAATTGGTGGCTGACTAGATACTTTTTGCCCCACTGTATGTGTGTGAAAGGAGAATGTATGTGTGTGAGAGGAGAATGTATGTGTGTGAGAGGACCAGTATGAATTACATAGTTCAGCGTGTCAGGCAGCTACAGTATATCTTCTCCTTTATGATGTTAAATGTATTGAGATGCATTCTGAGCCCTGTTAAGCCATTTGTTTTTATTTTTAAATATAACTGCCAGTTCAACAATGTGATGGTTGATTAATGTCACCTTCAATGGCCACTGTCAGGATGTATAAGGGGATCCAGAGGGTGTAGCGTATCCACAGCATGGCGATGGAGGGAGTATCCATAACACACAGCAGCTCATGTGGGTACCTGTCATCAAACGGCACACATCCAAATATTAACTGAGGGCATACTGGTGCACTCTTACACAATAACCTACAGTTGATTGAATTATAAGGTGAGCACAGCCTTTTATTCATCACAGTAAGACATGCCTCGGTTCCCATAAGGCCATTACTCAACACTCATTTCATTCTGATCTGCTACATCCCAATGTATACACAAACCTGACTGGAGTAACTGTTCTGCAGACCCTCTTCACAAACTCTGAGAGGGAAATACTTGAACTACACTGTTAGTGTCGTAGCATGTTAGTTTGAAAGCTGCACTAATCGCTTTATTCCGTTTGACTTCACATGTATACTCTATGCACTGTTTCTATGCATCATCTGTCTGTTCATCCCATTCTTGCCCGAGGGGAATTTTCTTTACATTTTGCAAAAAGATGAACTAAATCGATTTTGTAGGTCAAGGTCACTGTGACCTCACAGATGTCCCATTCTCCCCTCATCTTTGGATCGCCTTAAGGGAATCCTATCCTGAAATGTGGCACGAGTGTCCCCTACAACTCATCATCCCTGCGCAACGTTATCAGTTGGGAGTACACAAAATGTGTTTAACAAATTGAAATAAATCTAGGAGAAAAGCAGTTAATGCGCCTCCATTCGTTAAGACCTGACATGTTGCAGATTCGTGAGGTGAAGCGCAGAGTCATGTTCATACCGTAGGAGGTCCAGAATGTTCCACAAGAACAACTGTGCACACACAACGGGTTTACTCCGGATCTCCTCCAGCAAGATCACCATGATCAGCAGAATGTTCTTCTCCATAACCTGAAAAACAGACAAGCACATTCCACCAAGCGCTGAAAAGGACAAAGTCATCTGGAATGCACATTTGAGCATTCACACATTCAAAACTGAGGGTGATACACACTTGCACAAAGCGAGGGAGGAGTCTGGCTTTCTCAATCCCATCTGCGATGTGGAAGAGCTCCAGGATGGAGAGCAGCTGACACAGACTCATCACAAAGCCCACCGAGTAGAACGTGTCTGCTAAGGCATCTGCAAAGCCAAACATTACATTCCTTCAGAAGGACACGACGACAGTGAAACTTGAGCCTATTGCTGCTCAGTTGAGTTAAAGAGCTGTACTTCATTTTGATAAACCTTACCTTTACCAAATGTAAAATACCTGGCTATGGTATTGGCCAGTATCCATGTATGTCCACAGAACTGGAAGAGGTTATACGAGAAAATATAGGCAAGCCGGAAGCTGAGCCTGTAAAAGAACAACATAGGCATTTGGTTGTTGTTGTTTGTCCTTCATCACTCTGGACATGTTACCCTGCCAGCTTTAACCCATTGTTATCCCTGGCTTCCTGGCACACTGAGAGTTCATGGAGCCGTTAGTGCTTTTCATTTCAGCTCTGATCCTCCTGCTGTGGCAAGTCAAAATGTCAGAAGGATCTGTTTACTGTATAACTGCCAATGAGGATGCTCTTAAGATTCTCTTAAATCATCTATCAGGAACTATTTTGAGTCAATTGAATTACATGGAAACACAGATGGAAAGTGCATTTGCTTATTCACTCTGTATACAATATTATACAATCTGTACTTAGTTCCATGGGGGTACTAAGTGCTGGTACTAAGTACGGCAAAGTACTTGGTGTGAAAGCAGCTCTTGAGAGTGAACCAAAAAACTAGCTCTTAACACCAACATAATACTATATACAGCTGAGGGGAACGTTATGATGTTTTCACTGTTAGTATCCCCTTCTATATATAAAAAGGTGTACATATATACATATTGATTAGTGCAGCTTTGGCTACATTAAGCTGTCATCACATTCTTTATTTTTAAAATGAAAAATGGTTTGCAGAGAAGTCCTCCGAGGACACCTAGCCTGTGACATACAGTATGTTACAACATTAATATATATGGCTGCAAGCCATTTAGACTCCACCCTTTGTCAGAGTAATATAATATGACTTTGGCACAAATATGTTTTATATGTTTTTATGCACAAAAATGTGGAATTCTACTCACTGACTGATTCACCGACTGCAGGAAACAGACACTCTCCCACCCTGTGTAGTTTTAAAACTCAGTGCATAACTTTTATAAGCTCATTTTGGACATTAAACATGCAGTTTAAGAAGCAGTCTGTCAGATACAGTTGAGCTCTAAGCCTACTTTACAGTATTACGTTGCTCATGCTGGTAAATGAAGCTTTGTATACGTTAAGCCTTACATTCCACAACACGCCCTGTGAATGAACACACATTCCTCTCACAGCGAGAGCTCACACCCTGGCGGAAAACTCTCATTACCTTCACTTACATTCTCTCAAAAGTCTCCTTTTGTTGCAGGTAAGAGGGGCATCTTATGATTCCTGTGTGAGCAGTATCATTTTGTGGTGCAGTTTGGAGCTCCTTGCAGCAGCTTTCTCCCAGTAAACTGAGACCCGCCTCTTAGTCCTCCTCAAGTGTGAGCAGAGAAATGCTGCAATATTTGTGTTTTGTGCTGCTTCCTCAGGCTGATGTTAACGGCTATTGCTTTACAGCGAGTCGGAAGTAGACATTCCACGTGTGAGACTGACGTTGCACTGTGTGTGTGTGTGTGTGTGTGTGTGTGTGTGTGTGTGTGTGTGTGTGTGTGTGTGTGTGTGTGTGTGTGTGTGTGTGTGTGTGTGTGTGTGTGTGTGTGTGTGTGTGTGTGTGTGTGTGTGTGTGTGTGTGTGTGTGTGTGTGTGTGTGTGTGTGTGTGTGTGTGTGTGTGTGTGTGTGTGTGTGTGTGGTGTGTGTGTGTGTGTGTAACTTTGACTATTGCATAATTCTTCATGTGAACTAAAAAGTAGCTGAAAACAGAAATATTCAAAACAAAATCTCATGCTTATTTTTAAGTTGTATTTGAAAGGCTCAGGCATTTCCTAAAACTAGTTTTTCATAGTTTTCTGACTACAATTATGTTTTGTTGCAGGGAGGAATGAAATAAGAAGCAACAAGAAGTAAAACATGAAATGAATGAATTAAAACAAAAGAGAACAGAGATGAAGCTTTAATATCTCTATACCAGTCTTATGGATAAACACATATCAGAGGATTTGCCTTCAGTAGGACAGTATGCACTGCCCTCTAGTGGTGGAAGGAGATCAGGGACCTGAATCAGGGTCACAGAGAAGGGCTGCTCTGGGTACTGTGTGGATGATAACTACCTCTCATATGATACATCAGTTAGGATGATGAAATATTGAAAAAAAACAATAGAAATAGTAGAAAGGACTGGAGTCTGTTCCTCTCTGCAAAATCATCTATATTAATTTTCAACAAACTGTCACAACTGATTAAAGACATTGTTGTGTTCAAAGGTCATCAATAACGATATGAATACCTTCGATGATACGTGAAAACAAATATGTAAGTGGTGATGTTGACTTGTAGCAAATCTTGAGATAAAGTGTAGTTAGCTTAGCTTAGGGTGACCATATTTTGATTTCCAAAAAAGAGGACATGCTGCCCCCAGCCTCGAGATACTTAATGATACTCAACGTTTACTCAAAGATGCCTTATTGTTTTAAAGTATGCCTCCTCTGTATGGATATAACATTATTATTTATATTATTTTACTGTATATAACACAATAATATCTCTCTATAACCAAAGACACACCAAACCAAGGTTACTCAACAATCAACATGCTTTATTATGCCTAGAATTATCTCTGACAAATCTCAAATGCACAAGAATAACTTAAACATCAACCTGTAACAAAATAACAGCTCTCTTTTCAAGTCTTACTGGACAAAAATAAATAACAACATTTATGAAAAAATCCAGCTTTAATAAATAATCTCTTTGTATCTTGTCAATGTAAACAATAAAACAGTAACCTCACAAAGATACTAATCTAATTATTTTAAAAGTGCACTATGCAGTTTTGGATTTCACATTTGCATAATTGCCATTAGTGAACATAACATAACATTTGATTACCTAAACCAAACCAAACACATGTTGAGGCACCATGAACCATAAGCCTACTTTAAATGTTTGTAAACACAATTCCAGGCCCTGTCATTGTAAACAACCACAGTGAAACGACTTCTCACATATCTCTAGCTTGAAACCGTTTTCTAGGGTCCCAATTTAAAAGTAAAAGTTTAAAGTTTCTCTCCCACAGCTACATAGCTTTCTCTCTCTGCATAGCTGCATACTTCAATCTTCTTCATCCTGCTTTTCTTCTTCATCCTCCTTGTCTGCCCATCGATATTTAGCTGTGGAGCTGATCTTTCCCAGCAGTGTTCGGTTGCTCAACAAATAAGCATGAAAGTCTTTGCAACACATGTCTTTCAAATTGTATTGCACAAATAGAATCCCCTTCAGTGACTCAACAGACAGCTGGTTCCTCTCCTTGGTCCTCTGGCTCAGCATCAGTGAGAAAACCCTCTCAACATGTGCATTGTGAGAGGAAAGTGCAAAGACAAACTGTGCAATCTTCAGTAGTTCTGAGTAACATGCAATGCTTTTGGCCTTCTCAAAATATTTGGTCCACTTCTGGTGCACCTGCAGGCCACTGGACTCCTCAGCAGCTTTCTGTGAATCTCTTCAGATTGGTGACCTGGTCAAAACACTTGACATCATCAATTACCACCCCCTTCTCTCCTAGGAACTTGATGCAGGCCTCCACATCATTCCACTCTGGTGGCTCACTCAGATCCATCCACATGAATGTGGAGAACTCTTCCATGGGAGTCATCCACTTCTCCAGATACTCCAGACATGTACTGTACAGGCCTTGCACATCAGCACAGAACTGGTCATATTCCTTACCAAGTCCATCACTACGCTTTTGTGCCAGTAGTCCCTTAACTTTAAGGGACATGAAGTTGTTGCTCTTGCGTTCAAGAAGAATGGTGTGGATGCTGTTCATTATTTTCTTTACCTCCATAATGGAGTTCTTCTCCTTTTCCATGTCTTGAATGTGGGTGTGGAACGCAGACATGAGTGAGTGCATGTGCCAGAGGTAGATCTCACTGAATTCGTTTTCAAAAAACTTCTTGATCACTATGGGTGGTTTTTGCTGAGACAGAAAGAATGCCTTTAAGGCTGGAAACATCTGTATCATCCTCTCAATGCTTGGGAACAAGGACAGCCACCTTGTCTTGCTGTGAGAAAGCATCCTTCTGTATTCAATGTCATCACAGTACTCCTTCAGGCTCTCAGTGCGCAGTGTAAATGTGGAAGTACTGGTAGATTTTGAACATGATATTCTCAAGGTCAATATCTATTGTGTCTGCCCCATGATGAACACAATGATTCACCATGTGTGCTGGGCAACCCACACCGACCAGAGTGTTCTTCTGCAGCATCCTCTTCAAATGTGCAAACACATTCTTTCCCCCTTCATCACGTCGGATTCCTCCAAAGTTTGTGTTGCAATTGTCGCCAGTAAATGCAATGCATTTTTCAGACAAATAGTTTTTTGCCAAAGTTTCAATGAGATATTGTGCAATGGTTTCTGCTGTCTCATTTGGTGTGTCTTTAACCTCGATTAATTTTGTTTGCATGCCACCCCTCTTCCAGTCAAAGTACTGGATTATGATTGGGAATATTTTCACTGCTCCGTGGTTCCTCCCGTCTGTAGAAACACCACAGTACTGGATTATGCTCCGTGGTTCCTCCCGTCTGTAGAAACACCACAGTACTGGATTTCTTTGAGTGCTTCATGTGCGACATCAATCGAGTGGGGCGCTATAACACCATCGACAATGGCTTCGGTTTTAGTGCGCGCACTACTGAATTTTTTGGCAGTGTCAGAGTCTGGAAATGCTTTTTTTAGCAAGGCACTTGTGCAATCCATAGATCTGTAGCTGTTGTGATGTTTCACAGTGTGAAATGCAAACGCACCCTCCGCGGCATTTACAGCATCCTCTGTTTTGCCTGGTCTAACAAAGAAGTCTGTCAACTTTGCCGACAAACTCTCACCTTGCACAGCTTTCCTATGTTTGTCTGTGTCCATGTGCGCTTTAAGATCGCCTGCACCTTTATTGGACACACACACACGTATGTGCAAGCTTTGCACACGGTGCACTCCGCCTCCCATTTGTTCCGACCGGGTCGGTACATTTGGAATTTCTTCTGCAATTCATCTGTAAAAGTACATTTGCGCTTTGGCATTGTGAATGTGAGCTGCGGTCCGCTCTGTCCCCTTCCTCTGTTTGTGTGTCAGCGTAGTTGTAGAGCCGCCCACAAAGCTTCAGACTCAGGGATTACGTCACACACGCAACAGAGTACCGTAGTATTCTGTGCAATGCGCCAGTCAATTTAAGTACATGCAAACGGTCCGCGAAACCCGGACACAGACCCGGCGTCATGGGCGGGCCCCGTGGGGCCGGGCCCGCCCATCCAGGATTTGGGCCCGCCCATCCAGGATTTGGGCCCGGTGTTTTAATCAGGGCTGAATACAACATTGTAATTGTTTTATTATTATGTTCAGTGGCGGCGCCAGGGTATACTGGGGTAGGCTACAGCCATACCAAGAAATGGCTTAGCCCCACCATGAAAAATGATTTTAAAGTAAGCCAAATAAAGTCCGCCAACTCGCGGAGTAAATTGCACAGACAGCAGTAAATACCGAAGACTAGAAACGGTTTGAAAACTTTTGTCACGTAGTGATCGTCTTCTCAATAGAACATCTTTGATAATGTCTTCTGGCCAATCAGAATCACGATAACGAGTGGTGTTGTTGCAGGAAGTCCCGACGGAGAATACTTTTGCTGTAGTACATCTCTATACATCGATACAACATTACGTGTTGATAGAAATAAATCTGAATGAAAGGCTGCGCGCGAGACTGTTTTTTCGCTGGGTTGAGTCGTGTGGGTTTTTGAGTGAGATGCGGCACAGCAGCCTGTCAATTTACTCTTGCTAGGTTATCTGCAACAATGGATATCAGGAAGTGGTTCACACTTATACACTTGAAAGGAATATGGCAACTCAGCGCCAGATGCAGGCACATTAGAAGACATCAGTTACGTTACCAACGAGCTAGCCAGCCAGCCAGGGACAAGGGAGGCTGGCAATCAATTATATTTTGAAGAGAAATTGACTCTCAAGCCGGCTCTCTCACAAACTCCTGCTCTGTGCGCAAGTAGACCGCTGCACACGCTCTCTGCCTCGCTCAATCTCTCTCTCTCTCCCTTTCTCTCCATCGCTCAACCTCACTCCACCTCTCCACCCTGTGTGCGCTCAAGTTTGCCTGCGTGCTTGTCCAAGTTGGCACAGCGTTACAAATGTGCCACAAAACCAACCAATGGATGTAGTCTATAATAAGACCGTCAACAGCCTTATGGCAACCTAAACCCCCCCCCCTTGACACATCTCGAGATTTCCCGGGAAATGTAAGTTTCGGGTTGGGCCCGCCCTGGTAAATCAAATGCCCGCCCAGAGACGTATGTCTGCCGCCGGGTCTGCCCGGACATTTTCATGAATTTATAAACCCCCCCCCGGACGACCCGGACAGGGCGTGAAAAGAGGACATGTCCGGGCAAAAGAGGACGTTTGGTCACCCTAGCTTAGCTTAGCATTCCTACTCAAGTTAAGAGTGAAGAGCATGTAAGTAATATCAGCGTGTTTTTGTCTCTGGCAGCTCTCGGTGCTGTTGAAAGCCAGAAGCAGATGAAGAACAGATTAGTGTCAGGACCTCGGCTAGGTGTTAGCTTTATATCCTCTAGGAAATTCTACCACATTTTCTGTAGCTATCAAATCATGCTTGGCTGCACTCAAGAAGCCTGCGATAATGTGACTGCTGTATGAAGAACGTTCTTCCACTGCTGCGGAGTCAGAGCTCCACGAAAAGATCCAGTTTTCAATTTGAAAAACATAAAAAATGCAAAATCCTGTCTTTTATTATGATATGAAAAGATTAGTGACTGCACAAAGAGGTATCTGCTTTTATGGCCGGCCTGAATTATTTAGGATAGTGTGGTGCCACGTGATAGGAGATAGGACATAATTCACCGTGTGTTTGTGTGTGTTGCAACCCGGACCCGTTAGTGAGGGCACCGGGGTTGTTGTTCATTCATGCTAGCTTTACATACAGAAACAAGCTAATGTCTTACCTGTCTGAATGTTTCGTGTTAATAAAGTGTGGTGTTCCATACTGAACACACCGACTCCCATTCATCGGCTCTACAATAGCGGCATTTGCTAATTAGCTCTCAATTTACCAATTTACAAACTGAGTCTACAGCCATGCTAGCATCTCTGTATGCTTGTGGTGGTTAGCTTAATGCTATTCTTAGCATGCTTGCATGCTCACAATTACAATTCAAATATTTAATGATAAGCAGCTGTAATGTTTATCATGTTCACCATCGAATGCTAACATTGGCTAAATAGCACAGAACAAAAAGTAGGCTAGGTCATAAACCAAAAGCGTTCGCATGGCAATAGATGTAAAGTCAGAAAATACAACATTTCAGTCTGGACAGATGTGGCCTGACCAGAGGTGGGAGAAGTACTCAGATCTTGTACTTGAGTAAAACTAGTAGTACCAGAGTGTAGAACTCCGTTACAAATACAAGTCCTGCATTCAAAAGTCACTCAAGTAAAAGTACAAAAGTATAATCATCAAAATATAGTTAAGTAGCAAAAGTAAAAGTAGTCATTGTGCAGATTTCAGAATAATATATATGATATGTTTTATATTTTTTTTATCATTAAAGTGTTAAAGGTATTACATGCATGTAGTGGAGTAAAAGTACACCATTTACCTCTGAAATGAAGCTGAGTAGAAGTACAAAGTAGCAACAAATGGAAATATTGGAAAATTGAATTTAAGTACAGTACTTGAATAAATGTACTTAGTTACTTCCCACCTCTGGGCCTGACTAACTACCATACAGACTCAAGCTCCACATTTGTGGTATCAGGTTCCAGTTTGTGTTCAGGCGGCAGACACCCTATCCGTTTTTAAGAGTGCGCTTAAGACCTTCCTTTTGGATAAAGCTTATAGTTAGGGCTGATTAGATTCAGCCCCTAGTTTTGCTGATATAGGCTTAGTTTGTCGGGGGACATCTTACTTCTTCCTTCTCTCTGTCTGTACCTGTGTACTCCCATGTTCCGATTAACCCAGCTTCCCCACATTTCTTTCTTTTTGGTGTCTATATACACTGGGATCCGGAGTCATGGATGATCCTGCGGTCCTGTGTCCTGGATCGTGAGCCCTGGATCTTGAGTTGTGGCTGTGGTCCTGGATCATAGGTCCTGGATGGATATCCTCGTTGATTCATCTTCCGATTATACACACATGCATTTCCAAACATTTGGACTACCTATGTTGCAAATGTATTATCTTTTCAATTTACACACGGCATCTATTGCACGTCTGTCCGTCCTGGGAGAGGGATCCCTCCTCTGTTGCTCTCCCTGAGGTTTCTCCCATTTTTCCCTTTAAACTGTGGGTTTTCTTCGGAAGTTTTTCCTTGTACGATGTGAGGGTCTAAGGACAGAGGGTGTCGTATTGTCAGGGCCGTTTCTAGCTTTTTGGGGGCCCTAGTTTTGACAGTTTTTTAACTACAATGGGGGGGATTCCTAAGCCTTTAAGATGATCTGTGGAGATGCGTCAATCTGTTACACTTTAATAGGAAAACAGGCTAATTTCACGAAAACCAAGCAATTGAAAATTACAAAAAATGATATTAAAAAGGTAAACAATAATGCTCCTCTATGTCAATAAATGCAAGAGATGCAGCATTTTCTCAACAATGTTTAATTTACATTTTTCATCTTCCTCAGATTCAGATCGTTGGGACTTTATTACCCCAAAAACCCAAGCCACAGCTTTGCTATCATTGCAGTTTAGTCGTGTTTATATCCTTCATTGGATTTGTAAGCATATAATGCTTCAGCCCCACCTAGTGTCAGCAGAAAGTATTACAAAATAATGATTACAAAAAAATAAATAACAAAATATATTTTCAGATCATGGTTAATCATCTGATTCGTCTATACATTGCTGTTTTAGTCTGTGTTCTTCTAATTAGTGTTTACAGTGTGTAAATAACAAAATATATAAAATATATTTTCAGATCATGGGTATCTGATTCGTCTGTACATTGCTGTTTTAGTCTGTGTTCTTCTAATTAGTGTTTACAGTGTGTGCCTATTGAGCTGTTTAGAGCCATGTGGGACAAAACCCGATCATGCCCCTCCCACTCACTGTCTAAGTGAACGTGACTATAAAAACTACACTGCGCATGCTCAGAGTATTGTCCTATTTAATGTGTGTGGCAAAAAAATAATGACCATAGGGGCATAGAGCTGCCATCCCCACCATACGTCATCTCACATAATTCAGAGCTGATTGGCTGTAAGTATGTGTGCTGCGAAAAGTGTGGTGTTTGAAGAGGAGACGAGAGAGGTGCAGTTACGCGTCCTAAAACCCGGAAGTAAGCTGCGCATGGCTTCCCTTGACAAAAAAGCAATGAGATTTCTCCATAGGATTTTTGAAAATAGCTCAAAATAAGATCTGTGGGAAACTTACCTGTTAGATAAATGCACGTTTTGTTCAGCCGGATAATATCCACATGTCTACCCTACTTTTATCATTTTCGAATCATAAATCTATCGATTAGATTTATGATAGACTTTTGAAACTACAAGAAGATAAGGAGGACTTTTACAAAAAAGTAATAGAGATTTTTGTCCAGAAGGATAGCATGGACTTCATCTTCAAGCAATTGTATTGAAAATGGGATCGTACTAAGAGAGAACAATTCATTATTTAAATGATAAAATTACATTTTTTGTGTATCCTTTTGTTGAACTGTCTGTTTAAAATTAATCGAAGCATCAGACAAAAAAAGCTTTTGAAAATAATATTATATTTTGATTTAGGTCAAAATATAATATTTGTAAACCTGAAGAGTCAGTGCCAGTGCCTCACCAGCCATGAACCTCACTGCAGAAGCTTATATATAGACATCCACGTTTTTTGTGCCCCACCACTTTTGTACATATAAAAACGCCACTGCGAACACAGCTTGGCTGTCTACAAATAAAGATGGCTCATTTTAATTCTTGAGGCTGAACCTGAACTTTGAATTCTCTGCTCCCATCATAATCTTGGCGATCTTGTTAAAATTGTGAATGCAGAATTAAAAATACTATGTAACTGGTTTGCAGTTAATAAATTATCCCTTAATGTGGCCAAAACAAATTATTATACGGATTTGCAATACAGAGATAGAAAAAGTTGGTGCATGTACATTTTTAGGACTGCTTGTTGACGAAAAACTCAATTGGAAGCACCATATAAATTATGTACAGACTAAACTGTCAAAAACAATAGGTATTTTGTATCATACTAAGAACATTCTTGAAGAAAAGATACTCTTTATAACAGTCTATTTCTCCCTTACCTTTACTACTGCACAGAAATATGGGGAAACACGTACTCAACAAATCTACAAAAAATAATAACATCCCAAAATAAAGTATTACGAATAGTCTGTGGTGTTGGTAAATATGAACACACAACTCCCATATTTAAAAAACCTCAATCTATTAAAATGAGTTGAGATAGTACAGCTTAAAACAGTACTGATTATGCACAACATTTTCCATAAGAAAATGCCTACTAACATTCAAAAGCAGTTCCAAACCACAGCGTGAACATATGAATGTAAAAAAAGTCACTTGAAAATAAGTGTTCACAATGTTTATATGCATATATTATTATTATTCATTTGCCAAGTACATGTGTACCTATGTATATATTTATATATAGTATTTTAATTTCCAAAAAAAGATAGTTGAAACTGCTATTCGCATGTGCAGAAAATGACCCTATATCTAGTTTTCGTATATATATATGCATTTATTGTTTTCCTGCCCTAACTTTTATTTAATTTTTTCTCCTGTTTTCTTTATTTCTTTGTACTCCTTCATTTCTATACATTTTTGACGCAATAATGCCGCTGTATTAGGATATCATCCTAATACAGCATGTACATACATGTGGAAAGCAATACATACATGTGGAAAGTAGCCCTCCCGTGCTGATGCACGGGAGGGCTACTTTCCACAAGCTATGCTTCAGCCCTCCCGCTTCTACTAATTTTGTTCATCTTTGTGTGTATGAATTAAAGTTTTTTTGTTTTTCGGATGAATAAAAAAATATATACTTTCAGCTTGGGGGCCCCCTAGTGGCCGCGGGGGCCCTATGCCCCCGCATAGTCCGCCTATAGGAAGAAACGGCCCTGCGTATTGTCATACTGATATTCTGTACAAACTGTGAAGTCCACTGAGACAAATGTAACATTTGTGATATTGGGCTATATAAATAAACATTGATTGATTGATTGATTGACATAGTCATGTGACATGTCATGCTAGTAGTTTAGCCACGTTGGCCCCAATAGTTAGTTAGTTAAAAAATACAGACTGCTTGTTCTCTGAAAGCAGCTTCAGAAAAACTCCCTCCAGAGCCACTGACACATTGATTTACTATTTTCAATGGCTGAGTCCTACTGATGTGTAAACGTATCTTTATGTGTAAAAGCAGGTGATGAGTCATTAGCCGCTAAAGAAGACGTCTTGCTGTGAGACCCAGATAGCTTTTACAATGTAATTCATGACTTCTCTGAGCTTGATCAGTATTACATATGACCTAAGTGTTAGGTTTACTGTTAAGGGGATATACTGTGACTGTCACAAGGACTGTAGTATTTCCAGTAGTGGAGTATTCCTCATGCTCTCTCTTCCTTGACCATGTCTCCTTCTTAGCCTTCCTGACTAATGCTCCTACATGATTGAACGACTGCTGTTTTAATGTGGACTCCAGAAGTAACTGTATCTCCACAAGACCTGCAGCCACCAGCCCCCTCACTAAAATAGTACACTAAATATATCCTGTTTGTGCGGATGAGTTTTCAGTAATTCGTCTCCAGTTAATGTTTGGAGCAACACCTCACTCTACTGTGTGGGCCGGCAGACAGTGGGAATTTCACCAGGTCGGTGAACGAAATGATTAAGGAAACATTTTGCAGGGGTCACTCTTTGTTAGTTGAATTACTCTATATCGACGGTAACCGGCCTGGATTACCCTGCTAGGAGTCCCAGGGAAAGAAATGAGCTGCTGGCCCTTTTTAACCCTCTTTACTTCAACCTGCATTGTTTACATTATATCTGGCAGCATCGTGGTCATTTGAAGTCAATGTAAATTGAAATATTATGATTTGAGTTGACAAGGTTTTCCTTCTTTTTTCCTTCCGTTATATTTCAGGGTATTTAAAAAAAACAAAAAACATTTTTGAGGACATTGTAGACATGGGGAGAGAGGTAGGTTATAACAGGCTACACAGATTCCTGAATCGAACACAAAACATAATGCGATGCAGCGATTCATCAATAAAAGGTTTGAATAGATCCAGAGGACCAACTCCCAGACCAGGGGGGCGCTTTGCAGTCCGTCGAAGGTAAGTCATTTTATGGTTGTAGCTATTGTCAGCTTTTTAAGTGCATTTCAGTTCCCTTTGGTAAACAGTTATGCAGTAAATAATGCTTTTATTGTGAAAGGAGAGAACAGAAGGAGTGGATCTAGTATGCGCTGCTTCTGTAAAGGTTGATAATAAAAATACGTTTTTTTATTTACTTCATAATTTTCCCTTTCTTTTTGATGAATTAATGACAACAGTTTGAAAATAAATATTGGTGTGCTGGTTTATTGGAAATAATATAAAAACGCCCCTTGTGTTTAAAGGCTTTATTTACATCCTTCACATCAGGAGCAGCCTTCACTCCAGGTTATTCCCCACTGTGACCCACAGTGTTCCGTCTCATCCAATGTTTCCCCCTGTACAACTCATCAGGCAGCAGTTGACCTTAGCGCTGGCCTGACCCCCATATACCCAGACCCATATACCCAGACCCATATACCCAGACCCCTGCCTTTCATCACCCAGTCAGCTCTACAGTATATTTAGCAGCTCACTCTCTCGCCCACTTTGCAAGATTGTCTACTGCAGGGTAGTGCAAACTTTTAATGCCAGCGACCATATGGAGAACATGTACCTTAAAAAGTGAGTTTTTAGTACTTTTTGCTAACTTGAAACTGCAGCATGACAACAGCCTTTCTCCCAGCAGTAAATATCATGTCACCATGGGAACAGTGATGCTGATCCTTGGATTGAAGAGGTCAAGTGCTTATTGGATACTCAAAGTACATCACTGAGATGACTGTCAGTCATTTTGGATGGCACTCTGCTGTTGATCAGTGTAATCAGAGAAAATGTTTGCACATGTATAAAGGCTCATACAATTAGAATCCTTTGTGCATGGTGTCTCATCTAAGGAAATGTGGACTTTTGAAAAACCTTATCGAACTCTGAAAGTGAAAGCTGCATTTGCGACTTCTGAGAGTATCATTATATTTGAGCTCCAACAGCATTTCCTCCTGTTCTCATTTCTACAGAGAAAGGCTTTGAGAATGGTTCCTTCTCAATGGGAGTGAAACCTTGAACGTGCTGGTTCTGCCATATGTGATGTGAGCACAGTCACATTTTCTCCATTAGAACAGAACTGTAAGTGATGGGAACCACAACGTTAGCAGTAACCACTATATGCTCTGTTTATTCTTATCACAGCGCAGTTTATGTTTTCCGCGTCATTCAATCCAGAGAGATTAATATCTCTCTGGATTGAAGGACGCTAATGACCCTTACATGGAAATGTAAGGAAATCAAGCGAGTGAAGAAAAAAAGATATATATCAGTGCAAGTCCAAGGTGTTATTAAGCTCTATAAACCACATCTGCATTTGAAGCTTCCTGTGCTGCCAACACCACAAACACAACTTCTCCTTAAGGATCTCCTTTTGTGCGAAGAAAGAACAGGATGAGGTCAATATAAAAAAACACATGACTTTGACCAAGCAGGTCGAGGTCGTTTCAACCTTTGCCCTTGGTGGTCAACTACTTATTTACTTCAGGGACCTATCTCTTTTCATTCAGGACAATAGCCACATTTCTAACACTGTGACCATGCATCTACATGTGAACCATTTGGAATGAGGACGTGGTGTGAAATGACAAGTGAAAAGCAATAAATGCGTTGGGTAAGTCTCAAAAACGCAATGTCCTTGTGCCAGAAAAATAAACTATATGTCAATATGATTAAGTACCTTTCAAGCGTTGTGTGGCTTATTATGTACATATTAATAATAATGTCCAACTCACAGTACACAACAGTAAACCTCCGACCTGAGCCCCTGGGGTCCTGCTTGGTTGCAGTTGTACCTCACCAACGTTTATATGTGTCTTAGTGGTGAAAATTAGAACAATTGCCAGCCACAGCATCAATAGAAGCTGACAGCATGCTACAACTTTTAGAAATTGTTGCAACAGTATTACTGCAGTAAGACTTACAGAGGACACATCCCTCTGACGTCTCAAGTGCCCTCGAAGAGCGCTGACAGCAGCCAAGGCCAGGTCTATACATCAGAAAGAATGCATGTGTGTTATTCAGAACTGTTCCCAAACATGAGGGTTCTTGTCTGGCCCGTGCTATCTTGCCATCAAGTTTCATAAATATCATTCTGCTCCTGCTGACAGACATACAAAGAGACCAACCAAAAAACAAAACCTTCTTTGGAATGGAAATTAAAATGTGTCCTGAAGCGCGGTTTACCTGTAGCTACAGACCTTTAGATCACAAAGCTATTCTCTGCCTGATGCTTCTCAGAGTTACTATCAGCTCATTGCTACAGGATACGGGTTGGACACTTGTATCTGACACAAGTGGAGCTGAGTGTCCCCCAGCTAAGCTCAGGGTCCTCTCCGGTTTCCCCCTCAGTATTACTGTATTACACTGCTGGCTCGGACTGACGGGGACATTTGTGTTGCCTACCAACAGCAAATATCACAACCCTCCCCCCCCCCCCCCCACTCACTTCTCTGCAGTGAGAATGGGTCTGCAGAGAGAATGGGTCTGCAGAGAGAATGGGTCTGCAGAGAGAATGGGTCTGCAGAGAGAATGGGTCTGCAGAGAGAATGGGGCTGCAGAGAGAATGGGTCTGCAGAGAGAATGGGTCTGCAGTGAGAATGGGGCTGCAGAGAGAATGGGTCTGCAGAGAGAATGGGTCTGCAGAGAGAATGGGTCTGCAGAGAGAATTTCGCCGCGATCCAAACTGTCTGTTATCAGCCTGCAGCCAGGGAGGAGAGATCAGCAGAGCTGCCTGTACTGAGTGTGTGAGGAAGTCCGTGGATTGGTCAATTTGGTTCCGGGGACGACATGACATCATGATGTACCCGGAATAATCAAATGGACAGTGACGTATCTCCAACAAGGCGTTTTGGGAGGTATTTTCTGTGTTAGAGTTTTACTCGCTACAGGGTGTACTTTGAGGGGTTTGACTCTGCAGACCGTTTACATGCATACAAACCTACATAACACACAAGGGGACAGGTGATAACCGGAGAAGCATGACATGTCACCTTTAAAGCTGCACAATATCTGCATGTATTAAATAGCCCTGGCATTCTCCTCTTCCCAATCATTATTAATAATAATCATATTTACTGTTTTCGTTATCCCCATAGCACATATTGATGGGCCACCAGTTATATAATTATAGAACCAGGAGTTAACATTTGAATTGACTTTATTCTGTTCATTTATGCTAACATCATTTAACATCCTAAATCTGCTAATATATGGATGAATCCTTATATAATATTTTAAAAGAAAATCAACCCACATATTTTTTTCTATTTCACTCTACAAAAGATTACAGACACATTTACAAACCATCTTATTCTGTCATCTGTAACTGATCAGGAAACGTTCTATATCTGGACATGGCAGAGCTTCAGAAATGACCAATATGTTCACATTTGGGGTCAATTCCCCCTCCTACAAAGTTGCTCAAAGTAAGCACATCGTGGTATGATGTTTGCTCGGTGGATCTAACATGATAAAACGTTTGTTTTAAAAAGCCTCTTGGAGGTTTACTGTAAACCAAACAGGAAGTTGGCCATTTCAACTGTTATGAGCAATCTAGAATGTCCAACAACAACACTCAATAATGCTTAGTCCTCTACAATTGAGGTCTGAAAATGGAATATCATAAACTTTACAATATATATAAAAATAATAAAAAAATCGCCTTAATTCAATGTATTTCATACTTTTAAAATGGTGTTAGTTACATCATTGTGTTGTTTAGTTACTGTTGGCTTTAACAAAACCCAGTCATGGCCACAAATGTTTGACATCCCAGAGTCATGTTTGATAAACGTATGTGTTTGTATTAGAACATGTGTAATTGATAATGCTTTTCGATATATCCTAGCCATTAAATGTGGAAGTTAATTCACTCAACATATTTTTTTTTAAATGTAATTAAATTGAAATGTATTATTTTTTTTTCATACCTGCAGATTCCAAGTATTAACATGAGGTTTCCAGGATATTATAATCTGAAATATCTCTAAAGACATTTGAAAGACTATATTTAAAAATATATAATGTTTCATTATCCTTTCCTGAATATGACAGATAAATTAAATGTGACCTATTTATGCTTTGGACCCCCTGACGGCTTCCAAAGGCCCCTAGCAGTCCCTGGACCCCAAACTGGCCCCTACTGACCCAGACTAATGCCCCGGGAAGGAACAGCAGTCCAACATGCACAGTGCATCAATCCTCAGGGGTGTGTGCTGTTGCTGAGTTGTTGTCACTCAAGTGTTTATCTGCCAGACTGCCTTCATCTCTAAGGCATTACAAAACCCTGTAAACATTCCCTCCTGTCTAACATCGCTGCACCTTCCATTTTCACTTGGTGCCTGCTATATTTGAGCTTGGTGTAAAAACACAGCCGGTGAGTGGTCTGACTGCAGGATCAGTTATCTGCAGCTCCCACAGATGCCCCTTTCACACAACAACACGGTTCCCGTTTAGCTCCGTGCTAGAGCTCTTCTGGTTCGGAACCGGTTTTTCTTTTCAGCCCCCGTTTTGTTCACACCGCCCAGAGCCCTACTGGTGATGCCGCTGCTGCGTCATGACGTCACCGTTTACGTCGCTGATTTTCTCCCCAGCGGCGTCGGGTCGATGATCGTGTTGCTTTTAATCATACAAAGCCAGATTAAATAACTACTTCTCAACCCTTGTACTTTTCTCCAGAGTCGTGGTTCATTGTTTATAATGTGTTTCAGCAGCATTACCGACCGCTGCAGTGCTGCCCGCTGTTTGGCATCACAACGCTGTTATGAAAGTTTCTCTGGTATACAATGGGTGATGTTAGCATAGCAACCGAAGCTAAACTGACTATCTTGACTACTTGTTGCTATCCTATTGTTTTCTACAGGCACATTTTACCAGTGTATTTTTCATTATGATTCTGCTTGTGATAGTCGGACATGAGAACCTGTGCGGCCCATGTATTGATTCCATCTGATAGCTGCTACAATACAAAACAAAACGTCTGCCTCGCTCCACAATGATCAATAACAGCGAGCGGATGGTCATTGGCAGGAATGGAATGGTTACATAGCATGAGGGAGGAAGAGTGAGTTAATGCCCCTGTACATTGATGGAGGCTGTGTGGAGAGAGTCTCAGTGATCACATTCCTGGGCGTTCACCTGGCGGAGGACTTGTCCTGGAGGACCAACACCACAGCAACCGTCAAGAAGGCACAGCAGAGACTCTACTTCCTGAGAATACTCAGGAATTACCACCTCAGATAGGATCTGCTTGTGTCCTTCTACCGCTGCGCCGTGGAAAGCATCCTCACCTACTGCATCTGCGTGTGGTTCCTCAGCTGCACAGCCGCAGAGAGGGGTGCGCTCCAAAAGGTCATCAACTCGGCCCAGAAGATCATCGGTTGCCCCCTCCTCTCCATGGAGGTACTGTACAGCTCTCGTTGCCTTAAGAAGGCAGTCAAAATCCTCAAGGACCCACACCACCCGGGTAACGAGCACTTCGTACGGCTGCGCTCAGGCAGGCGCTTCCGTACCATGTCTTCCCGGACAAACAGACTCAAATTCAGTTTTTTCCCCAGGGCCATATGTGCACTAAACGCTGCTAATATTTAAATTATATAAGCCTTCCGTGCAATACGAGGGGAATCGTGCAATTTAATTTATTATTTATGTATGTACATATTCCCTAACATGTCTATTTTAAGTTCCATTTATTGTTTTTATAGTGTCTTGTTTTTATATTGTCTTGTTGTTTTTATATTGTCTTGTTGTTGCGTGTTGGCACCTTGAGTTTATTGTAATTTCGTTGTACCTGTACAATGACAAAATTAAAGATCTATCTATCTATAAAAACATTTGGTAACGAGTCAAATTTGACTCGAGGATGACAGGAAGTTAAACAGGAAAAATAGGGTGAGTCGTCCACATGTAGAAATGTGTCAAAGTCAACTTTATTATCAATATCTCCAAATGTGTGGTTCAAACAGGGAGACCAAAATGCTGTTTCCCACCGTCTCAAAGATTAAAATATATAAATATATATATATATATACATACAAAATATTAAATAAGGGCACAACAATAAATATATAAAAATAGGAGTCTGGGAGACAAAACACGGTTGAATACATGACAAGGAATGAATATTGAACAGTGCAAATAATTCAAATATCTAGAGGTAGTGCAATAAGTGTCCATAGCAGCTTAGTGTCCTCTCCATTATTCCTATTGGTCCACGAACCACAGCTTGAGAAACATGTGGCCTAGACAGTAGTTACTGATGTCTCTGGTCCTTTTTAGATTCTCGTCTTTGGGATTCGTATCGCGGTGAGCTGGAATGTTTGGAGCGCGTCCCTTCCCTGTCACCGTGTCTGTCTAACCAGGCGCGAGGCTCAGCGCGCAGCACCGTCTCAGACTGGAGGACTGTGGAATCCTGGGGGGCTACGCTGTTTCCTTCGGACTCCAAATGTAAAATTAAACCTGGAGGTTCAGCTATGAAGGAAGAGCAAAGCTGTGAGGAGACGCAGGCGACTCGGGAGGTCAAGGATCTGTTCGAAAAAGCTGCTCAAGAAGAGGAGGATGCCCCGGAGAAGCAAGACGAGATGAAATACGTCGATGTGGAGTTAGTTGATGCTAACACAGGCGAGGCAAAAGACTGCTGCTTTGGTGAAGGAAACCAAACGGCTGTCCTTATTAACAGCGGTGTCGCCGAGGATCTGCGCGCAACGGAACCAAAACTGTCGATCAAAGTCAATATTGAGACTAACAAGACAGAGGATTCCGAAGTTGGGAAATGTACACAAGATGTCAAGGAGGGTCCTTCTGAACCGTCCTCGTTATTGGATCCCCCCTGTAATAACGCAAAGTCAGGAAATCAACCCAAATCAGGAGACAAAGGCAAGCGCGTAATTACGCAATTGTCCAAAACAGAAGAGAACCCAATCACGCCCAGAGGTGAGGGGTTACCCTGCAGTGACACTGATCAGTGGAGGAGTGAGGATGATTATGAGGAGGATGATGATGTTAGTTTGGTGCTTTCATACGCCTGTGTCCCGCGCGTCACCGAGGATGAGTCCCATTACATTACCACGCACGAGATCCAGCTCTCCGAGCTTTCGGACCACGAGGAGGACGACGACGTCGGGGTGGCCTCCTCCGGCTGCTGGGACATTGAGGATGACTACCAGGTGTACTCTTTTGTCAATTATGCTTCTTTTGAGGGCGATGAAGAGGAGGGGGGCAGGGGCCCCGCAGCAGGAGTCAGCACTCTGCTTGAAAGTGATCTGTGCGACGCGGCCAAGTTCCCCAGCTCAGATGAGAGTGTGTCAAAGCTACAGCAGCAGCAGTGCAGTGGCAACAGTGCGGGACAGATCCACCTGTCAATCAGAACCACTCGAGCTATAAATGACCCTAGCAACATCCAAGAACAGGGAAACATCCTTTATCATGCCAGCCGCTCCGGGGACACGAGTCGGTATGTGTTTAGGGGAGCTGACGGGAAGTCGGAGACGTTGTTTGACAGGGCGAAGTGTTTCATAGCCGCGCCCGGACGCGTGCACGTTGGCCGCAGATTGAGGGGGAAGGAGGTCACCGAGGTTTCCAGCGGTGCGTCCAGCGCTGTCAGCGAGCTGGACGACGCTGACAAGGAGGTGCGCAACCTGACAGCCAAATCCTTCAAGAGCCTGGCATATCCTTATCTTGACGCCATTAATTTCAGCACAACAAGTGAATCATCATCAGAACATGGGAAAGGGATAAACAGGTGGTCCACTTTTGTCGACCTGAAATATGGCAATATGAATATGTCAAAGGGACTGGATAAAAGTGTGCTTTCCCATCAAAACTCATCGGCCTCATTTGAATTAGCCAAAAATATAGACAATAGAGGTTATAAGGGCATTGCACTTGCAAGCATCAAACCGCCCACCAGCAAGATGTTCACTCTGAATGGCAACCCCCACAGCGCATCGTCATCTACAAAGCAAATAGAGCTGATGGGGGAATTCAGTAAGGGCCACGGCGGACTGATAACACTCACAGAGACTCTGAATTTTCGGTGCAATGTGAATTCGGGAATGTCTGAGGGAGAAACGCACACTAACTTTGCACAAAATGCGGCAGGATCACGTTCCACAGATGAAGTTACCAACAGTTTGCCAAGCGGCAAGGGGAGAGGGGCCAGCAAGTCGCCCTGCAAAACCATGGAAGACACACACAAGAAAGCCATATTCGCCTCGAGTCTGATCAAAAATGTGATTTCTAAGAAGATGCAGTTTGAACAGGAGCGCAAGATGGAAAGAGGGGAGATCCGCGAGGCGCAGTGGGAGCATGCAGCGGGCTTTGCGCACCAGGAGAGCGACAGCTACAGGGGGAAGGGAGACAGGGAGCTGCACACACAGAGCTCCAGGTTCTCCGAGAGCAGCTCGGACTACACCATAATGTGTCTGGATGAATTAGGAGACATTGTGGACAGCGGCTCATGTGATCCCAAAAGCGACTCAAGACGCCGGGACGCGACCGCATCCGCTCCAGAAACTCATTTGGACCTGGTAAATGAAGCTGGAATCGATACTAAAAAAAAGCGCATTGGAAGCGCCTAAAAGTACGCTGCTTCGAAGCCAAAATAGCGCATTCAGATGCTGGAAGGACGAGGAGCTAGAGTTTCAAAAGGATCATAAAAACGATCAAACTCTGGAGAAGTCGCCTTCAGTTTACGAGAAAGAGGGCGAGGGGGATCAGTACTCGGCTGGCAGCGGGACTAAAATGTCACATTTGTTTGTGCCAAGTATCCAACTGCTGTCCAGTGACGGAGAAGAAGGACATCAGCTGCGGAGCAGGAGTTATTCCCCATATGGAGATGAACTAGTGATCCAAGAACACTCTGATAACAAGTTATACATCGCTGATTCCAGGAATGTGGGAAAATCTAAATCTCCGGAAATAAAAATTAAGTTAAGGAGCTTCAGAGAAAATACAACGGAGCATTTCGGCGTCTCCAAGCTGCGCGCCCCTAATATAGGCTGTAACGCAGCCAACCTCGGCAGAACAGATGACTTCAAATGCCACGAGCTGGCTGCGGCTTTAAAGGGTGAGTCGTCGGATAAAGTCCCGCATTTCATGGTTAGAGACATTAGAGATAATAAAGCAAAGTTGCAAACGCCCATACACCAAGTGAGAGACGTGCGTAAATTGGTTAAAAGTTCGTATCACTTTGTTTCTTTGGATAACAACGAAAATAAATCAAACTTTCTCTCCGCTGACACCCATTCAGAGCAACATAAGCAAATGTCCAATCGAAATCCTAATTCGATGTCCCCTATAGTTATCAAATGCCAGTCTGTGAACACAAATAATAACGGAAAATATTCTGAAAATACGGATTTATTTAAACGGGAGCAGTTTGACACAGACAGGTCGTCTCCAGAGGGTGCTAAGCATGCTCCTCTGCAGATGGCAGCAGGGAGAGCACACATGAGCAACCTGAGTCCTTCCTCAGAAGGAGATATTGCATTGAGAAGTGAAAGCAGAACACCCTCAAAGAAGCAAGAACAAATGTCAGATATCATAGATAAGAAACCTGAATCAAAAAGACCAAATCAGGGGCCTTTGGAAAAACTCCAGGCTGCTGTGAAAACCATGGAACAGCTCTATACGTATGACAAAAGAGAATGGAAAAGGAAGAATGAGTCCCATGTCCTGGCAGACAGACATGTGCTTTCGCTGATTGCCAGTGGAGACCATGGGGGACCTGAGGAGGATGCTGGGGGGTCCAACATGGACAAGACAGTCAGAAGAGACTCCTTTCCCAACAATGACAAGCCGCCTCCAGTGATACCTGGCCCTGACAGCCTGCTGAGGTCCATGCAAGGTAACAGCACAGCCGCACACATGTTCAGCCTCAGCTCCAGCCTTAAGGCAGCCGCGTTGGCAAAGCAAAACTCCAACACACAAACCATACCTTTCAGCCACAAAAGCTTTGTCCCAAAATCTCCCAAGCTTCCTGTTTCCTTAAAAATCTGCCCTATGTATCTACGTAGAAGTGAAGAAGCTCAATCAAAGGAGGAGAGGCCCGCACGGGAGTTCCTGAACGCCTCAGTTGACAACGAGAACTACCTTACCATTCCGGTCAAGTCTCAAGCCAGCATTAACAAACAAGCATCCTCTGCTGATAAACCTTCAGTGTACACGTATGCCCCCCAGAAACAACCGACCCCTCCTTCAGGACCTTTGGGGTCATTTGTGGAAAACCAGAACGCACAGTGCTCCAGCATGGTGATGGACCCACGCTCACCAGAGGTTTCCCCTGCAACCATCTACCACTCTCTACCAATGGGCATGTCCATCAGTCAGCCTCAGGTGTACTGCTTTTCTCCAGCCATCACCCCAGCTCCTATCATGGACCCCTTCCAAGCCACCCAGAGGAAGATGCTGCTAGATCCCACCACTGGAAACTACTACCTGGTGGACACTCCTGTGCAGCCAGCCACTAAGCGCCTCTTTGACCCAGAAACAGGCCAGTATGTGGACGTGCCCATGTCTCAAGCTCCTATGACCCCGGTGCCAATGCCCATGTCACCTTTGGCGTTCAGTCCAGGAGCTTACGGACACCACTACATGATCTACCCCGGCCTAATGTCCTCACCGTCCCTCGTCCCGGCCCTGACCCTGGTGCAGTCCCACATGTCGGTGCACTCGGAGCCGGACAGCGGAGACAAAGCCTTGTCCCAGCAGCCTGAGGGTCTGTACATGGAGAGCCCCTTCTACATGGCCACAGGAAAGTCCCCCCACGCGTCCTACGGGCCTCCGCAGCAGGCCGCCGCCCACAGGCAGCCGCAGGGCTTCTCCAGCGCCATGCAGCCGCTCATCAGCATCAGCTCCCAGCAGGGGCCCCGCATCATTGCCCCCCCCTCGTTCGATGGGACCACCATGAGCTTTGTGGTGGAGCACAGATGAGCAGCAGCTTACCTTCACAAGTGAGTAGTTTTGTCAGGCTTTTGTACGTACAACGTTTGGTTTGAGTATGTATAAGAAACCAGGAAGGTGTATTGTGTCATGGTTACAGATATAATTGGATAGGTGTGTGGTGTAGTGGGTTGTGCGATTGTGTTCGGGTCAGGGGGCACAGGTTCAAACCCCACTGCAGTCAGTATGTCGTTGTGTCCCTGAGACGCTTCACCCCAAGGTGCTCCTGTGGGGGTTCTCCACAGTGTTGAGTATGTAAGTCGCTTTGGATAAAAGTAACATGTCATGTAGTATGATTTGTTTTTGTAGTTTATAAAAACACATGTTGCCCCTTTTGAAAACATTTCATGCATTAAAGGCACATATAACCTTATCTTAAAGTATAATAAATATAAAAACAATGCACAAATGTCTAATAACGAATACGATAGTGCCACTGTTTCTTTTAACTGTAATATTGAGGTTGATATGAATTTGGAAACATTCTGGTTCTGATCATCCATACCAGCTTTCCTCTCAAGCTGTCCTCAAAGTGTTGAAATGTGTCTTGACAGAGAACATTGGAAAGTATAAATGAGAAGTGCTGATTTAAATGAAAACAGTGTGCAGTCAAATAAAAGGAAGCGGGATGAAATGTGTCATAAAAGCAAGTTCAGTCCAGAAAATGTGTATTTCACAATTGATCATTTATTTAATGTCCTTATCATTTATTTTTGAACACTTTGCGTCTCCATAGAGGCCCTATCTACCTCCAAAAGCCTTTAAGTACACACAGGATTGGTGGCATACTCCATGTGATCATTTAAAGTCTACCCTAAAGACAACTTAATCAATCTGTTTATGAATGTTCTAGTATCCCTTCAAATGGATAAGTCATGAACCTTAGAATGAATCGTGCATGCAGAGGAATAGAAACCAACTGAGCACCTCAGCAGACGCTGGCACTCAAGCTGTGCATTCTGATACCACACAGAGATACAGAGGATTCTCTTGATATTAGATTCCTCAGGGGCTAGGTGTTTGAATGTGTATGCTGGATATACTGCAGTGTGTCCAGGAGTAAAAGCTCTGCTATGGCAGCAGTGTGTTATGTGTATACACAGTGCTTCAGCTGCTGCTGGATGTCAACAGGCTGCCTGGCGGGTCAGACTCGCATTGGGGTCAGCTGGCTTTTTATAGGACCAGTCATTTAGAGACAGAGAGAGTAAGAGCCAGGTTCACATGGCCTGCCATCAGCAATTACATAAACACAACAGGCAGCAGAGCAGCAGAGCATTTGGAGTTCCCCTTCTCATGTGAGACCCACATACTGGAGGGCTCAGTTATGTTTATAAAGAAACAGATAGCCTGTAGTCTGATAGTCTAGACCCTAGAGCCTGGAGACGTGCTCTAGAACTCCTACAGATTGGAGGCAAACTGAGCATGACAAAGGTCACTGCTCATGTACCACAGGCCTGGTGCCTTCCAGTGGAGCAATGAATTGCACATTCTTCAGAAAAAGATATCCAAATGCAATCAGCTGTTGTCAGTGGGATCCTTGTTGGGCTCTGTGGACAAACAGAGGTCTGTTTAGGGTGTGAGGAGGTTCAAAACACAATTAGGCCAAGCTGGTTTTTCTTGTTAATGACACAGCAATTAGTTACAGATTTGAGAAATAAAGATATGTTAAATGTTAAAACCATTTGCATATGAAATACCTTAGAATACCTGCCTTATGGCAGACTGACATAAAGGGCGGGTTTATCCCAAATATATAGAAGTTAATGTATGTAAAGATTCATGGTGCAGCATTTAGTCTTCAATGGCAGCATGTGAAAGTGCACATGGAGACATTTGTCAAAACAGAGCATTGTGTAACACAAGCAAATACAGAACTGAGCATCTAACATTTTCAACCTATATTGGAATTTGTGTCATCATCAAAACACGGTAAATAATTAGCTGCAATTCATGCGACACTATTTCAGTTTTGTGCAAACCACTGTCCATATAAATCTTCACATGTTCATCAAGACAACATGGCCAGTTATGGTATCGGCTAAGGCTGCTAAGAGCACTTTCATTTGATATTGACTTAAGGCTAGGTTTCTTAAATCTGACCTGAAAATGAGGACTGCAGTAATAGGTATTCAAAGAATGCAAACCACCATACAGTAACTTGTTGTTTGATAGGCTGGATTTACTGTCTCATCATAAGACAACTTCCAATGAACCTCAATTCATAAAGACAGGAATAAGGACACTGGTGATTGTGGACTACAGCCAACTGGAACTGTTGCTGTCAAATAGTTCAGGTCAGCTCTCTCCGACAGACTGTCTTTAATTTCAGAGAATATTTTCTCTTGTCCTGTTTGAATAGAAAATGATAATGGTTATGAAAGTATCACAGTATTATGTTTAGTTTGCCTGACCTACATGACTTTAGGAATACAGAGTACTGTGGTTGGAGTCCAAAAGCTGTAGCACATCTACTGTACAATGGAAAGAGTTCCAGCTAAAACTTTTCCAGTCTGTAACACTTCTAATCAAATTGTTCTTTGGGGTATGATATGTGTGAATGTTGGCATGCTGGTTAAATGCGCTTGAAGTGGTCAAAAGACTAGAAATGTGGTATGTAAATGCAAGTACATACCAAGTCCAAGAATAGCAGCAGAATTGAGAGGATATTGCTATATTTCTTCAATCACTGAACAAATGTGTACCTTCAAGCAGAAAGCAGCTATCATCAGCAGGAGGTCATACCGAGTTATGTCCAAAAAACGAAATGTCCAAAACAATCTGATTTTCAGCAGTATTGTAAACAACGTTAGGAAATGAGCTCTCAAACAACATGTTCTAAAATGACAAAATGGGTTCCAAGCATTTTGATATCTCAGATTGCAAAAAGTAATAATGACTTTTTCTCAATCATTTTGTCATTAATAAACTTCCGTACAGCTTTAATCAATTTGTCTCTGTTTATGTGTTCATTTGAACTTAGTGTGTTTTTTCTTTCTTCCCAACAGGGCCAGGTCTGACTGGACGCTGGACTGGAATGTCATTTGGCCTTTTGTCATTTATTTCAATCTACAACACAATCTCTTTTCTCTCATTTGTTGGGTTTTATGCAGTGTCAGGACTTTGTCACAATGAGTCACAAAATACTATTAATATAATGTGTCTGTTGAACTGGGTAGACTTCTGGTGGTCTCTCTTTGTGTGTCTCTTGGTAAGTTATGGTCTAATGACAACATGGATACAGGTTGTGTGATGTTGAGGGTTTTTTAAGTAAGTCATTTATGATTCATAACACAAATCCTTTAATTGGAATGTCAAGTTTATGGTTTTTGTCTTCCAAGCATTTTGTGCATGTAAATGGTCTGCAAAGGCTGACATCCTCGTGTTCCCTGCAGAGGGAGTTTCTCTTTAGATGTATACATATCAGAGCAGCAACAGGTTGCTAGCAGGCAGTGGAAGAGGGACCTCAGGATGACTCTACTCTTTGACCTGCAGACGGATGTTCTTTTAGTCCCGTTAGACATGTACTTCTTTGTGTTTCATTGTTTCTGAGGAATGATGCTGCCACTCACTTATTGTTTTAATTCAGACTGTTGATCTGCTGGCCAGTTCATCCTTTCATTTTGAAACCTTTTGTTACTTTACTGACTTTATCCTAAGACACATGTTATTTTATAATAACTGCAATAAAAATGATGTAGTTGTTATAAAATAATTTAACTCTTGTTTTTTTTCTTACAAGTGTTCATGTTTATTGGTATTATATTGAAATGGATAACACAACGATTATAAAAGTTGTGTTGGCATATTAGTTATTTAGTAATACAAGTTTACAAATGGCTAATGCTTAACTGTTATCACTGTTATGGATTGAAATGAAGTTGATCACATTATTGTGATTGTGTTAGGAATACGTGTTTCATTAAGATTGAAAAAAAGTCTAAATGAAAGACAGCCCATTATACAAAATCATTCTGATTTATGCTCAGTTTTTAGCTTTCAATGTGATATAAGTCTTTATATTTCTGAAAGCTCCACAAATCATGTATTCTCCTTTAATGTGCACTTTCCCATTCTCCAAATTGTAATAGTTTGTCAATGAACTCTCTGGCCTCTGTCAATAAATGTGCCACTGTCACTGTTTTGGGGATGTTGCAGCATTTTGCAAATCATATTGTAGCAGTTGTTGAATGTGCATGGAGAGTAGCTCTTATTTTCCTAATGTGCAACAGAGGAAAAGTACATTTAGTTGTATAGGGAAATTAAATTCTTTATATGTGTAAATAATCATTTTCACAGGTCTAAAGAAAGGCCTGCTGTTCTGATTCAAAGCCTTGCACAAGGACCCTGGAACAGGGTGGGGGTTTGAAGCTTCCTGCTGCTGGATGGTTCATATTTTGAAGGTTTAAGAAAGTCGACGTTTGTGACCTCTGAAATGAGGATAACTTTTTTTTTAATCAATAGTGAAGGTTTGATTCAATGTAGAGAAGAAACAGAACAATCTTGTCCCAAAGTGAATGTGATGCTCTAAGTATAGCCTAGTTTAGGTTTGTCATTTTGATGTGTTTTGTGTACAGTGTCGTTTCAAAATGATGTCAAGAATACCGCATGACATGTTTCATCAGATGCTGTTTTGTAAAATGCTGTGTGAAACTGTAATAAACACGAACCCTTTTGCACAACGGACTGTTGTGTTGTTCAAGGATTGTTGTTCATAAATGACCCAAAGTACGAACCACAGGCATGTAGTCGAAGTAAAGTTGATTTGACTTGACTGATTCTTGAAGCAAGACCAACATTGTTTTGCAAAGAATCACAGAAAAACAAAATGGAGGTAGAGTAAGAATTGTCTGTTTTGTCTCCCTGTCCTTGCATTTCTGGAGTGGGTCGCATTTGGGTACTAGACAGAAAAATATTTAAAATACTCTGACTAAACCGTCCCGCGGGCCCACCACCTACGGGAAACAGCGATAGGGTCGGGTGCGCTGCCAGAAGGGTGGCAGTGAAAGCGGAGGGTCTCGACGGACCAGACCCGGGCGACAGAAGCTGGCTTTGGGGACGTGGAACGTCACCTCTCTGGGGGGGAAGGAGCCGGAGCTTGTGCGGGAGGTGGTCGCCTCTACGCTGTGCGTAGAGGCGAGTTGCTCAAGGTGTTGCTCAAGGTGTTGCTCAAGGTGTGAGGCGCCGCGCGGGTGTGGGGATACTCACAAGTCCCCGGTTGGGTGCTTCGTTGTTGGAGTTTACCCCAGTGGACGAGAGGGTCGCCTCCCTACGCCTGCGGGTTATGGGGGGGAAAACTCTGACTGTTGTGTGTGCTTATGCACCCAACAGCAGTTCAGAGTATACGGCCTTCTTGGAGACCCTGGAAAGAGTCCTGTATGGGGCTCCTGAAGGGGACTCTTTAATCTTGCTGGGAGACTTCAACGCACATGTAGGCAATGATGGAGACACTTACTCATTGCTCAACGTGTAGTGAGTGTAAATGAGTGTGTTGTTGTGAGAAGTCTTTTACACTCTGAAAATAGTCCAGTTCAACTTCAGATTAGTGCAGTTCAAAAGGATATGGGTATGTATGAATGGAGAGTTCACTTCAGTTCAGTGTTGTGTGTGAGTGCAGGTTTATGTATAGGATTGTTGGGGGGGGTGATCTGGAAAGACGCAGAGAAGAACCTAGCTTAAGGTCCAAGTCGGGTAGGTAAAATCACAGAGCAGGACAAGTAGGTCAAAAGAAGATTTGTTGAATATGAATTGTATTACAGTTTTCAATAATCCAGATTATTGTTGTCACGGTTGAGTGAAGGAAGCAGGACCCAAGCGCAGATAACTCTGATAAACCTTTATTTCAAGGCTAAGGGAATGAAGACAGACAAAAACAGAACACTCACCGGTGAATTCCGTCACCAACAAAAGAAGCACCGACACTGAACACAGCACGAGACAAGACTAAATACAGGGAGGGATAATTACCAGACACAGGTGAACACAATCGGCTAACGAGACACAGGTGAGGAGGGAGGAGAAAACACAAGAGCCACAGGTGAACACAATTAGCTAACGAGACACAGGTGAGGAGGGAGGAGAAAACACAGGGACACTAACGACAGGAGGAAAACATGACAGAGAACAGTGAAAACACCCAAACCTAGACAGAACTGTGACAGAACCCCCCCCTCAAGGGACGGATTCTAGACGTCCCTACACCCCAAAACAAAAATCCAATAAAGTCAGCAGGGTGGGTGGAGGGGGTCCGGAGGACGGGACTAAGCTGACCGCCCAGGAGCCCAGTAGGGGACCAGGAAGGGATCTCGGGCGGACGGCCCGGGGGCACGGCAGAAGCCGAGAAGGGGGACTCGGGCGGACGGCCTGGGGGCAAGGCAGAGTCCATGGTGGGGCGAAGGCCACAGCGGGCGAACTCAGGGGGCCGAGCATGAGGGCGAAGGCAGCGGCAGGAAGAGTCAGGGGGCCGGGCTCGAGGACGAGGGCAGCGGCAGGAAGAGTCAGGGGGCCGGGCTCGAGGACGAGGGCAGCGGCAGGAAGAGTCAGGGGGCCGGGCCCGAGGACGAGGGCAGCGGCAGGAAAGAGTCAGGAGGCCGGGCCGAGGACGAAGACAGCGGCAGGAAGAGTCAGGAGGCCGGGCCCGCGGACGAAGACCGCGGCTCACAGAGGGTCGGGATCGAGGGCGAAGACCAGACAGCTCCGGAGGCCGGGCAGGACCCGGTGTCGGCCGGATCCCCCACGGAAGAGGACCAGGAGTTGGCAGGACCCCCAGCAGGAGAGCGGTTGGCGGGACCTCCGACGAGACAGGACAAAGGGTTGGCAGTACCCCCGGCAGGAGAGTAGACGGCGGGACCTCCAACGGCACAGGACACAGGGTTGGCAGTACCCCCGGCAGGTGAGTAGACGGCGGGACCTCCAACGGAACAGGACATAGGGTTGGCAGGACCCCCGGCAGGAGAGTAGTCGGCGGGACCTCCAACGGGACAGGACATAGGGTTGGCAGGACCCCCGGCAGGAGAGTAGTCGGCGGGGCCTCCAACGGGACAGGACATGGGGTTGGCAGGACCCCCGGCAGGAGAGTAGTCGGCGGGGCCTCCAACGGGACAGGACATAGGGTTGGCAGGACCCCCGGCAGGAGAGTAGTCGGCGGGGCCTCCAACGGGACAGGACATAGGGTTGGCAGGACCCCCGGCAGGAGAGTAGTCGGCGGGGCCTCCAACGGGACAGGACACAGGGTTGGCAGGACCCCCGGCAGGAGAGTAGTCGGCGGGGCCTCCAACGGAACAGGACATAGGGTTGGCAGGACCCCTGGCAGGAGAGTAGTCGGCGGGGCCTCCAACGGGACAGGACCCAGGGTTGGCAGGACCCCTGGCAGGAGAGTAGTCGGCGGGGCCTCCAACGGTACAGGACATGGGGTTGGCAGGACCCCCGGCAGAAGACTAGTCTGCGGGACCTCCAACGGGACAGGACATGGGGTTGGCAGGACCCCCGGCAGGAGAGTAGTCGGCGGGGCCTCCAACGGAACAGGACATAGGGTTGGCAGGACCCCCGGCAGGAGAGTAGTCGGCGGGACCTCCAACGGGACAGGACATGGGGTTGGCAGGACCCCCGGCAGGAGAGTAGTCGGCGGGCCTCCAACGGGACAGGACATGGGGTTGGCAGGACCCCCGGCAGGAGAGTAGTCGGCGGGGCCTCCAACGGGACAGGACATGGGGTTGGCAGGACCCCCGGCAGGAGAGTAGTCGGCGGGGCCTCCAACGGAACAGGACATGGGGTTGGCAGGACCCCCGGCAGGAGAGTAGTCGGCGGGACCTCCAACGGGACAGGACATGGGGTTGGCAGGACCCCCGGCAGGAGAGTAGTCGGCGGGGCCTCCAACGGGACAGGACATGGGGTTGGCAGGACCCCCGGCAGGAGAGTAGTCGGCGGGACCTCCAACGGGACAGGACATGGGGTTGGCAGGACCCCCGGCAGGAGAGTAGTCGGCGGGGCCTCCAACGGGACAGGACATGGGTTGGCAGGACCCCCGGCAGGAGAGTAGTCGGCGGGACCTCCAACGGGACAGGACATGGGGTTGGCAGGACCCCCGGCAGGAGAGTAGTCGGCGGGGCCTCCAACGGGACAGGACATGGGGTTGGCAGGACCCCCGGCAGGAGAGTAGTCGGCGGGGCCTCCAACGGGACAGGACATAGGGTTGGCAGGACCCCCGGCAGGAGAGTAGTCGGCGGGACCTCCAACGGCACAGGACATAGGATTGGCAGGACCCCCGGCAGGAGAGTAGTCGGCGGGGCCTCCAACGGGACAGGACCCAGGGTTGGCAGGACCCCCGGCAGGAGAGTAGTCGGCGGGGCCTCCAACGGTACAGGACATGGGGTTGGCAGGACCCCCGGCAGAAGACTAGTCTGCGGGACCTCCAACGGGACGGGACATGGGGTTGGAACCATGGCTGCTGGGGCCTGTACTGGGGCCGGAACTATGGCTGTGTGGGCCGGTTCTGTAGCCGGAACCATGACTCTTGGGGCTCGGATTGCTAGCCTGGACTTGCGACTCCTTCTCCTAGAAGCCGCCTGAAGGCTCCGTGGACCTCCAAAAGCCAGCCGAGTTCCAGAAAACGCCTCTTGGACAGGAGCAGGAACTGGGGCGGAAGCACTGGTTGACTCCAGACGGAACACACCGAGACGTTTATAGTCCGCAGGCTGGAAATCACACACCCAGATGAAGTTCAACATCCAGTCAGGTAAGAACTTCACCAAGTCCGGTTTCTCCATAGCCAACCGGTGCGCCTCTACCAGAGCGGCCTCCTTCTGCCGAACACTGGACGCTCCCCTCCACCAATCATAGCAGCCAGCCAAAGCAAAGGAAAAAATGCTGTAATTCCACCTCAAATGGGTCATCTGCTGGGTCCATCTCTGGTCGGTGCTTTCTGTCACGGTTGAGTGAAGGAAGCAGGACCCAAGCGCAGATAACTCTGATAAACCTTTATTTCAAGGCTAAGGGAATGAAGACAGACAAAAACAGAACACTCACCGGTGAATTCCGTCACCAACAAAAGAAGCACCGACACTGAACACAGCACGAGACAAGACTAAATACAGGGAGGGATAATTACCAGACACAGGTGAACACAATCGGCTAACGAGACACAGGTGAGGAGGGAGGAGAAAACACAAGAGCCACAGGTGAACACAATTAGCTAACGAGACACAGGTGAGGAGGGAGGAGAAAACACAGGGACACTAACGACAGGAGGAAAACATGACAGAGAACAGTGAAAACACCCAAACCTAGACAGAACTGTGACAATTGTACTGTCACGGTTGAGTGAAGGAAGCAGGACCCAAATGCAGATAAATCTGATAAACCTTTATTTCAAGGAAATGAAACTAATACCGACAAAACAGAACACTCACCGGGGTGAATTCAGTCACCAACAAAAGAAGCACCAACACTGAACGAGACAAGACTAAATACAGGGAGGGATAATTACAAGACGAGACACAGCCGGGCAGGGGAGGAGAAACACAAGGGCCACAGGTGAACACAATCAGCTAACGAGACACACCAGGGAAACTAACGACAGGAGGAAAACATGACAGAGAACAGCGAAAACACCCAAACCAAGACAGAACTGTGACATGACCTGATAACCGTGACAGAACCCCCCCCTCAAGGGACGGATTCTAGACGTCCCTAACACCAAAACAAAAATCCAACAACGTCCAGCAGGGTGGGTGGAGGGGGTCCGGAGGACGGGACTGAGCTGACCGCCCAGGAGCACAGTAGAGGACCAGGAAGGGATCTCGGGCGGACGGCCCGGGGGCAAGGCAGAAGCCGAGAAGGAGGACTCGGGCGGACGGCCTGGGGGCAAGGCAGAGTCCAAGGTGGGGGACTCGGGCGGACGGCCCGGGGGCAAGGCAGAGTCCATGGTGGGGCGAAGGCCACAGCGGGCGAACTCATGGGGGCCGAGCATGAGGGCGAAGGCAGCGGCAGGAAGAGTCAGGGGGCCGGGCTCGAGGACGAGGGCAGCGGCAGGAAGAGTCAGGGGGCCGGGCCCGAGGACGAGGGCAGCGGCAGGAAGAGTCAGGGGGCCGGGCCCGAGGACGAGGGCAGCGGCAGGAAGAGTCAGGAGGCCAGGCCCGCGGACGAAGACCGCGGCTCACAGAGGGTCGGGATCGAGGGCGAAGACCAGACAGCTCCGGAGGCCGGGCAGGACCCGGTGTCGGCCGGACAGGAACCGGAGCCGGCGGGACAGGCTTCGGCAGGATCCCCCACGGAAGAGGACCAGGAGTTGGCAGGACCCCCAGCAGGAGAGCGGTTGGCGGGACCTCCGACGAGACAGGACAAAGGGTTGGCAGTACCCCCGGCAGGAGAGTAGACGGCGGGACCTCCAACGGCACAGGACACAGGGTTGGCAGGACCCCCGGCAGGAGAGTAGTCGGCGGGACCTCCAACGGGACAGGACACAGGGTTGGCAGGACCCCCGGCAGGAGAGTTGTCGGCGGGGCCTCCCACAGCACAGGACATAGGATTGGCAGGACCCCCGGCAGGAGAGTAGACGGCGGGACCTCCAACGGCACAGGACACAGGGTTGGCAGTACCCCCCGGCAGGAGAGTAGTCGGCGGGGCCTCCAACGGGACAGGACATAGGGTTGGCAGGACCCCCGGCAGGAGAGTAGTCGGCGGGACCTCCAACGGGACAGGACATGGGGTTGGCAGGACCCCCGGCAGGAGAGTAGTCGGCGGGGCCTCCAACGGGACAGGACATAGGGTTGGCAGGACCCCCGGCAGGAGAGTAGTCGGCGGGGCCTCCAACGGGACAGGACACAGGGTTGGCAGGACCCCCGGCAGGAGAGTAGTCGGCGGGACCTCCAACGGGACAGGACACAGGGTTGGCAGGACCCCCGGCAGGAGAGTTGTCGGCGGGGCCTCCCACAGCACAGGACATAGGATTGGCAGGACCCCCGGCAGGAGAGTAGACGGCGGGACCTCCAACGGCACAGGACACAGGGTTGGCAGTACCCCCGGCAGGAGAGTAGTCGGCGGGGCCTCCAACGGGACAGGACATAGGGTTGGCAGGACCCCCGGCAGGAGAGTAGTCGGCGGGACCTCCAACGGGACAGGACACGGGGTTGGCAGGACCCCCGGCAGGAGAGTAGTCGGCGGGGCCTCCAACGGGACAGGACACAGGGTTGGCAGGACCCCGGCAGGAGAGTAGTCTGCGGGACCTCCAACGGCACAGGACATGGGGTTGGCAGGACCCCCGGCAGGAGAGTAGTCGGCGGGGCCTCCAACGGGACAGGACACAGGGTTGGCAGGACCCCCGGCAGGAGAGTAGTCGGCGGGGCCTCCAACGGGACAGGACACAGGGTTGGCAGGACCCCCGGCAGGAGAGTAGTCGGCGGGGCCTCCAACGGGACAGGACACAGGGTTGGCAGGACCCCCGGCAGGAGAGTAGTCGGCGGGGCCTCCAACGAGACAGGACATGGGGTTGGCAGGACCCCCAGCGGAACCTCCAACGGTACAGGACATGGGGTTGGCAGGGCCCCCGGCAGGAGAGTAGACGGCGGGACCTCCAACGAGACAGGACATGGGGTTGGCAGGACCCCCAGCGGAACCTCCAACGGTACAGGACATGGGGTTGGCAGGACCCCCGGCAGAAGACTAGTCTGCGGGACCTCCAACGGGACAGGACATGGGGCTTGAGTGGGGACTCGAGAGAGGGCTTGAGAGGGAACTCGAGAGGAAACTGGAGAGTCGACTGGAGAGGTGACTCGAGAGGGGACTCGAGAAGGAACTCGAGAGGTGACTCGAGAGGTAACTCGAGAGGGGACCTGAGAGTTGACTTGAGAGGTGACTCGAGAGGGGACTCGAGAAGTGACTAGAGGTGGGACTGGAGAAGGGACTAGAGAAGGGACTAGGAAAGTGACCTGAGGAGGGACTAGGGAAGGGACAAGAGGAGAGACTAAAGAAGGGACCAGGGATGGGACTATGGCAGCTGGGGCCAGAACTGGGGCTGGAACCATGGCTGCTGGGGCCGGGACCATGGCTGCTGGGGCCAGAACTAGGTCTGGAATGATGGCTGCTGGGGCCAGAACTGGGGCCGGAATGATGGCTGCTGGGGCCAGAACTGGGGCCGGAATGATGGCTGCTGGGGCCAGAACTGGGGCTGGAACCATGGCTGCTGGGGCCTGTACTGGGGCCGGAACCATGGCTGTGTGGGCCGGTTCTGTAGCCGGAACCATGGCTCTTGGGGCTCGGATTGCTAGCCTGGACTTGCGACTCCTTCTCTTAGAAGCCGCCTGAAGACTCCGTGGACCTCCAAAAGCCAGCCGAGTTCCAGAAAACGACTCTTGGACAGGAGCAGGAACTGGGGCGGAAGCACTGGTTGACTCCAGACGGAACACACCGAGACGTTTATAGTCAGCAGGCTGGAAATCACACACCCAGATGAAGTTCAAAATCCAGCCAGGTAAGAATTTCACCAAGTCTGGTTTCTCCATAGCCAACCGGTGCGCCTCTACCAGAGCGGCCTCCTTCTGCAGAACACTGGACGCTCCCTTCCACCAATCATAGCAGCAAGCCAAATCAAAGGAAAAATGTTGTAGTTCCACCTCAAATGGATCATCTGCTGGGTCCATCTCTGGTTGGTGCTTTCTGTCACGGTTGAGTGAAGGAAGCAGGACCCAAATGCAGATAACTCTGATAAACCTTTATTTCAAGGAAATGAAACTAATACCGACAAAACAGAACACTCACCGGGGTGAATTCAGTCACCAACAAAAGAAGCACCAACACTGAACACAGGACGAGACAAGACTAAATACAGGGAGGGGTAATCACAAGACGAGACACAGCCGGGCAGGGGAGGAGAAACACAAGGGCCACAGGTGAACACAATCAGCTAACGAGACACACCAGGGAAACTAACGACAGGAGGAAAACATGACAGAGAACAGCGAAAACACCCAAACCAAGACAGAACTGTGACATGACCTGATAACCGTGACATGTACAGCAATTCCTGGGATCAGTGACATTCCAAAAAACACCATGGTAGACAAAAAAAATCCCTAAAAATTAAGGTTAATAAACTGGAATGACTTCCACTTCTTTCCTCTTCCAGCCTTTTCCCACAGCTCTCTCTTCTCCTGTATGTCGATTTGTCAGCAGTTGAATGTGATCTCCTCCCTTCACACAGGTGTGGGTCATTAGAGCTTCCTCCAGCTCTCATGTGTGCCACTCCCCTATAATATTCTTGTGTTTCCCCCCCTTTCTGCACAATTTAACACAGGCATCCATACACAACAGTAGGTAAGTTATCTGGTGTGAATACTCACTATTGTCCACTGTGAAGGCAGAACGCTGAGTGTTACGCGGCCCCTGACATATTAAAGTATATTTATTCATGGGACAATTCACTTATTAGCTGGAACTGGAACAAAGACTTTCTGGAGGCAGACAGTCTTTCAGAGATAGACGTTGAGTTGGACAAGTCTCAAAATGTCATTTGGTGATATAAAGTGCAAAGTGAACCATTCAGGCGTCAAGGTTGTCTCTTGAGAATCATTTGTTTTTGTCCGCAGTTGACCAAGTTATAACTGAGACGGGATTACATCTCTGGTGTCCATTTTCTAGGAGTCCCATTCAACGCTGACTATTTACTGGTTTAGCACTGATGAAGTTGGAATGTGTGCTAAAGTGTTAGAGGCGCTCCTGCTGTCTGTGGGCACATATAGAATGTGGATTATGAGGGGATGACTGACACATGATCATGTTACAGAGCCCTGACTGTAAACACACAGAGGCACTGTGTTCGCAACACATTCTATATCATCATAAGCAATAACAAAAACATGAGCGTCTGGCTATTCTTCAGTGCCTTCTTTGTTAAAAATCTCAACAGATCAGCATCATATTTATCAAATGGCCTTTGAGTGAGTAAAGATTGTTTTTGCCAACTGACATTATATCTTGGCAGGTACAATCTTGGTGACCCTCCCTCACCCAAGTGTAGTGCCATAGGTTATAAGAGTTGTGTAATAAACTGTGCATTAAGGGGTCATATCATATTAAAAGTTCAGCTGTAATGCACAATTTCTAAAAAAATCATTATTATTAAAGTTATTGTTATTATATTATTTAAATGTATTTTATCTAAGTGGTTTAGTGTTGAAATTGTTTATATCAAACACATTGTAATTGGAAAAAAATATAATAAATTAATACATTATTACATAATACATGAATAAGTGTAGTTTCAGTCTGCGGCTCCTCTCCCAGCAGGTGGCGGTAGATCGCCTGTTAGCTGTTAAACCTGAAAGAGAAGAAGACAGGCTGCATGTGGAAATGTGTTGCTCAGATGAAGTCGTTGTTTATCTTCTTAGGGTTTGTCTGGCTGTCTATAGTTATATATCATAACAGAGTGGTGACGTTCTTTTAAAAGCTTTCGTTCCAAGTGAAGTTATACAAATAAGCATACGGTTTAAATGCTGACAGTTAGCTTTCAGCACAGCAAGCTAACATCAACAGCTAGTTCACACAGCAGCATTAGCCACCAGCAAGCTAACATCAACAGCTAGTTCACACAGCAGCATTAGCCACCAGCAAGCTAACAGCAACAGTTAGTTCACACAGCAGCATTAGCCACCAGCAGGCTAACAGCAACAGCTAGTTCACACAGCAGCATTAGCCACCAGCAGGCTAACAGCAACAGTTAGTTCACACAGCAGCATTAGCCACCAGCAGGCTAACAGCAACAGCTAGTTCACACAGCAGCATTAGCCACCAGCAGGCTAACAGCAACAGCTAGCTGAACCAGCAGCATTAGCCTCAGCAGTTAGTCAGTTCTGCTCTCACACATGGCTGCTGAGAGCGTGAAAAGTGAAGCCTTACCCCAGCAGGAGAACGATAATGGAGACAGCAAAAGCAGTCCGAAGACAGTGGGCAGTAACGGAGAAGCAGAAAACCAAAGTGTGTCCAAAAGGCAGAGAAAGAAGCAGCAGAAGCAGCAGAAATGGGAGGAAGAGAGGGAGCTCAGAAAGTGAGTTAATTGTAACTCTTTAAAATGTTCTCTATTAATGCAACTAATTCAACTATAGAGGTGCGACAGCTTTATCAATGGATAACATATGCTGCTTGTCCTTTTTAAGTATTAAAGTGTTATTTCCAAGGTTGACACAGTGCTCCCTTGCATGCAATACTCCATTCAAACTGTTGTCAGGTTGTACTACTTGCAATGGTGATTTAAAAAATAAATGAGTGCACTTGAAATCTGCTTTTATATTATATGATCACTTGTTCTGACTATTTTGTAAACTATTTCACTCTCTGCATATAAAAGAGATGCATGTCCTGTGTGTGTAAGTGTGTCATATTCCTGCTGCAGCAATACATTAAAGGATAAGTCTAGTGATGTTCACATAGTGTCAAAGAATTCCAGAGAATGATCAAAGTCCACCATCATTGATCCTACTAACAGGGAGGATATACTCCTGTAATACTTTCGGCAGCACCAAATATTTGACTACAGTTCAAGAGTATATCGCAGGCTGTTGTATTCATATATCTGTCCTTCCCTTTCTTCTGCAGGCAGAAACGTAAGGACAAGAAGCAGCAGCGGCGACGAGAGAGGCACAGTCACCAAGAGGAGGAGGGAGGGGAGGTGCAGAGCTCCAGGAAGCGTCTCCGCAGAGACGTGACGCCCAGCGCTCTGAGGCTGCTGTTGGACTGCAGCTTCGACAGCCTCATGCTGAGCAAGGTAAACAGGCCGGATGCTGTGGAGGAATGTCCAACATGACATCCTGAGGTAACTGACGAATGATGGTGTTGTGTGTGCAGGATGTGGGGAAGCTCCACAAACAGATCCAGCGGTGCTACGCTGAGAACAGACGAGCCTTGCATCCAGTGCAGGTGAGTGAACACTGACTCTTACGAGGGCTGTCAGTCGATTAAAATATTTAATCGCGATTAATCGCATGACTGTCCATAGTTAATCGCAAATTAATCTCACATTTTGTATCTGTTCTAAATGTACCTTAGAGGAATTATCATTTGAACAATGAGAAATATTCTCATGAATATTAAACACAACAACCTCTGAACATTACAAATATTCGCCTCAATTCAACCTGGAACCGTGTGTGGTGTGTGTGTGTGTGTGTGTGTGTGTGTGTGTGTGTGTGTGTGTGTGTGTGTGTGTGTGTGTGTGTGTGTGTGTGTGTGTGTGTGTGTGTGTGTGTGTGTGTGTGGTGTGTGTGTGTGTGTGTGTGGTGTGGTGGGGTGTGTGTGTGTGTGTGTGTGTGTGTGTGTGTGTGTGTGTGTGTGTGGTGTGTGTGTGTGTGTGTGTGTGTGTGTGTGGTGTGTGTGTGTGTGGTGTGTGTGTGTGTGTGTGTGTGTGTGGTGTGTGTGTGTGTGTGTGGTTGTGTGTGTGTGTGTGTGTGTGTGTGTGTGTGTGTGTGGGTGTGTGTGTGTGTGTGCGCCTTCTTTCACACACACATACATACGGGTATTGGGCCGAGTGCGACACCGTACTTCCGGTATCTGCCATTTCATGCGAGGTGCAAGCAGAATATCATAGTCTATTGCCTTAGTCAATATCTAGTCAACTCTAAAATACCACATATATACAATGGCATGATAATATTATTGTGACAAGTGGGGTATTCACCTGGTGTTTCCAGAAGATAGACGTAGATGCTGCCAACATCGACAAAGGCCACTTTCGAGGGTCGTTTTGCATACATCTGCAGGCAGTCTGTGAGGGCAATCCGACAACCCACACAGCTCTAGTTCACGCTGGTACCGACCTCGAGCACACCCCTCAAGTCCAGAGATGTAATCCGAAGACATGCAGCGATTTCTTCGGTCGTTAATTCCGAAAAAAAACCTAGTGCGCTCTGCCTGGCTACGTTAGCTAGCTGTTTATATTTGCACCTCCAGGATATTTGCACCTCCAGGAAAATGGCGTATTTATATATATATATATATATATATATATATATATATATATATATATATATATATATATGGCGCGCGTTGCATTGTGGGTAGCTCGTGACGTCACTGTGTGTGAAAGAATATGCTCGAACGGGAGCTGGACGCTGTGATCATGTTTCGCGCACTATCCGTGCTGAGTGTGCTGACTGTTCGTGCAATGTCCCACTGTCTGGCTTCCTGCATAAAGTTAAGTGTTCGGCGAAATGTCGCTCCTCTGTTTTCATTTAAACAGCTCCTTATATCCGTTAGCGCAGCTAGCTAGCACCAGATGCTAACAACAACAATACACGTAAGGTCTCTCTCGCTCGCTCGGGCCACACATACACACACCCTCCCGGTCCTCCCGATGGCCAGTCGGTGCCTGCCGGTGAGCGTGGAAGTGTGGTCTGCTGCAAGCGGGCAGCAGGAGCGGGGCTGTCAGCATCAGCTTGTAGATGGTATTTTAAACTCGATGCGCTCTGAAACTACGGGGCGGCCAAGGACAAAAAATACACATGCGTTAATCGCGTTAAAATAATTAGTGGCGTTAATTTTCTTTTGCGTTAACGCGTTATTAACGCTCAACTTAACGCTCAACTTAACTCGACAGCCCTAACTCTTACACAATAAGCAGTTTAAATAAGAGATATTACATTTCATTGAGCCAGAGTTGGAAGATGTACTATAAAAGTAGCAATACTACAGTGTAAAAATACATAGTTACAAGTAAAAGTACTGCATTAAAATGTGTACTTACATTTAAAAGTATTAGTGTCAAAATATACTTTAAGTTCCAAAAGTATGAGTTATGCAGAAAGACAGATATTTTTAAATGTATTTTATTAAAACTAATGGTGCATTAATTTGTTCATCACTTCAGTGTTGTACTCGGTAAAGGAGGGGTTTATTTGAGTTTCTTTATACACTACTGAGTAGCTTAACCTATAATAATACAAGATAATGTATGTGTTGATTTATATTTTGTATTAATAATCTAAATCTGCAAAGTAAATAGTAACTTCATCTGTGAAATAAATGTAGTGGAGCAAAAGTACAAAGTAATATAATGAGAAAATACTCAAGAGAAGTACTTTTTTTTTACTTAGGTACAGAAAGTGAATAAATGTACTTTTATCCAATGGGACCGACAATAAGGGATCATTTCATGTCTAATTGTGTTTTTTAACCCACTCTCACCTCTACAGCTTTATCTGACCAGCCTGGGAGGACAGCTGAAACAGATCATGGATGAAAAGGACAAAGGATGGGTGAACTGGAAGGTAAGCTTGATCCTGAGAGGAACCGTTGACAGGTGACACAGTTTGATTTGTCACAACCAAGCAGTCTATTTAACTCACTGTGAGGGTGTGAGCAAAGTCAGTCTCTTCCAACTAGGTTTTCAAACTATTAGTCTTTAGACCCAACCAATACTGACTCTAGTGACGTAACTTGAGGAAATTCTTCAACACACACACACACACAAGAGGCTGCTCCGCTGCGGTGTGAACAGGAAAACCCGGTGCTTTTCAAGCTCCAGCTCCGAACCGGCCCTGAAACACCATTGGTGTGAATGAGGTATACGATAGCTGAGAAATGGGTGTCAAAACTAATCACCAAACATTTAGACAAAGGTTTCGCTCCACTCCACCCAATGCAGCAAACAGTACCCTCTAATACCTGTATACAGACTTGGATGTATACAAACCAGTTCACTCTCCCTTTTTAAATAATATATTTTGCACAAAAATGTAAAATAATCCGATGACCAGTCTTGTGAGAAAAGTGCATTATTTCCAAAATCAAATCAATCCAAAAATAAATGAAGGGCTGCACCTTATGCATCGCTTTGGTCAAATATGTACCAGAGCCCAAAGATCAGATATCAAGGATCTTAGCATTTCAAAAATAAAACAGAATGTCTAATGTGTTAATTACAAATGGAGTTGCTATAATATATACATGCTAGGACTCACAAAAAACATACGTAAGCAGTTTTTTTTAAATCACAAAGATTCATCAGTAGAATAGAAAATAATCAGTAAAACTCCTACTTCTCATATTATGATTGCACATGCTACACACACAGACTTTGGACCCGCGATCTTGGCAAATAACTAGCAATTTGATTTATTTGCATAAATATTGTTAGGATATCATTTTGACTTGTTTTTAATATCATTGTACATATTGTCTCATGATGTGATTTTGCATAATTTGTGTACAGTGGGGCAAAAAAGTATTTAGTCAGCCACCAATTGTGCAAGTTCTCCCACTTAAAAAGATGAGAGGCCTGTAATTTTCATCCTAGGTACACTTCAACTATGAGAGACAGAATGGGGGGAAAGAATCCAGGAAATCACATTGTAGGATTTTTAATGAATGAATTGGTAAATTCCTCGGTAAAATAAGTATTTGGTCACCTACAAACAAACAAGATTTCTGGCTCTCACAGACCTGTAACTTCTTCTTTAAGAGCCTCCTCTGTCCTCCACTTGTTAACTGTATTAATGGCACCTGTTTGAACTCGTTATCAGTATAAAAGACACCTGTCCACAACCTCAAACAGTCACACTCCAAACTCCACTATGGCCAAGACCAAAGAGCTGTCAAAGGACACCAGAAACAAACTTGTAGACCTGCACCAGGCTGGGAAGACTGAATCTGCAATAGGTAAGCAGCTTGGTGTGAAGAAATCAACTGTGGGAGCAATTATTAGAAAATGGAAGACATACAAGACCACTGATAATCTCCCTCGATCTGGGGCTCCACGCAAGATCTCACCCCGTGGGGTCAAAATGATCACAAGAACGGTGAGCAAAAATCCCAGAACCACACGGGGGGACCTAGTCAATGACCTGCAGAGAGCTGGGACCAAAGTAACAAAGGCTACCATCAGTAACACACTACGACGCCAGGGACTCAAATCCTGCAGTGCCAGACGTGTCCCCCTGCTTAAGCCAGTACATGTCCAGGCCCATCTGAAGTTGGCTAGAGAGCATTTAGATGATCCAGAAGAGGATTGGGAGAATGTCATATGGTCAGATGAAACCAAAATAGAACTTTTTGGTAAAAACTCAACTAGACGTGTTTGGAGGAGAAAGAATGCTGAGTTGCATCCAAAGAACACCATACCTACTGTGAAACATGGGGGTGGAAACATCATGCTTTGGGGCTGTTTTTCTGCAAAGGGACCAGGACGACTGATCCGTGTGAAGGAAAGAATGAATGGGGCCATGTATCGTGAGATTTTGAGTGACAACCTCCTTCCATCAGCAAGGGCATTGAAGATGAAACGTGGCTGGGTCTTTCAGCATGACAATGATCCCAAACACACCGCCCGGGCAACGAAGGAGTGGCTTCGTAAGAAGCATTTTCAAGGTCCTGGAGTGGCCTAGCCAGTCTCCAGATCTCAACCCCATAGAAAATCTTTGGAGGGAGTTGAAAGTCCGTGTTGCCCAGCGACAGCCCCAAAACATCACTGCTCTAGAGGAGATCTGCATGGAGGAATGGGCCAAAATACCAGCAACAGTGTGTGAAAACCTTGTGAAGACTTACAGAAAACGTTTGACCTCTGTCATTGCCAACAAAGGGTATATAACAAAGTATTGAGATGAACTTTTGTTATTGACCAAATACTTATTTTCCACCATAATTTGCAAATACATTCTTTAAAAATCAGACTGTTTTTTTTTCTCATTTTGTCTCTCATAGTTGAAGTGTACCTAGGATGAAAATTACAGGCCTCTCTCATCTTTTTAAGTGGGAGAACTTGCACAATTTGTGGTTGACTAAATACTTTTTTGCCCCACTGTATATGTGCAGGAAATTACCATTAAATCAGTGCACTACAAGGACGTTGTGGCGAAGGAGGACCTGGTGTACCTGACGTCAGATTCTCCTAACATCCTGGAAGAGATGGACCCTACAAAGGCTTATGTGATAGGAGGGCTGGTGGACCACAACCACCATAAGGTCTGTCTGAGTTCACTGCTCCAATACCCCACTGGTTATGTTCCTGCTTTCTGATGATGGGAGCTGTCTGCTGTTTGCAGGGTATCACCTTTGAGAAGGCCAAGGAGCTGGGGATCGATCACGCTCAGCTTCCTCTCAGCAGCTTTGTGAAGATGAACAGTCGGAAGGTTCTGGCAGTCAACCATGGTAAGGACTACAATGAGACCAATATATGAGTCTGGTATCAGTAGGTTGAAGCAGCTTCACAAGGGACCAGTTTTAGTTAGTTGCAATATTATCCATCAATAGTTGTCTGTGGCCGGGCACTGTAGGTTTAAATCTGGATTTCTTAACTGTTGTGTCCGTTTGGTACTGCCAACAATCTTTGCTAGCTAACAGCGCACATTGTCATTTCCAGTGAGGGCACAGGAGCCGTGTGCAGTTAAAGACAACACTACACAACACCGTCCCAAACTGAAAACACTTCTGTTTCGATTGTACCATGGTAATGAAATTCTTGAAAAAAAATATGAGTAATTTAGGCCTTGTAACTAATTCACTAGCACTTACGATGGTATGACTTGCTTGAAGTGAATATATCTGAACTTTCCTTGTTGTTCAGCCAAAATGAAATGTAATGTAGTACACCTTCAAAATCCACGCATTGCCTAAGTATTCACAGTGCACGTCACGACATGCGCTGTAGCGAGGGAAGTGTGAGATTCAGACACAGCACACATGGTGACGTGGTGACATGGACCAATGATCAGATCAATCAAAAGACATGATGATTTTTAAGCCACGCCCAATTTTTTTTTGCAAAAGTGTAGAATATGGATCAGGCAGTGTGTTTACACCGTAGGTTTACACAAATGTTAGCTGCAGTTGTTAGCATACTAACTACAGCTGTGACGTAGCATTACTTCCAAGGACACGAGAAAGGTAACATTAGCTTACTACATTATTTTCTCATGTAAAAGTGAAGCTTTCGATTTATAATTGTCGATATAGAATGCAAAATTAGATGTAAACAGTCGACAGTAAACTGCTAAAAACAGTCATAACAGTCTTACCCTGCGAATAACAGAAGCCAAAATGAATTATAAGATGGCTCTTATGCTAGATTTCATGTTGTTTTTTGACTTGAGCTTCAGTCTGTTTTACATCATTACACCTTGCAAAGTTATCCACAAGTGCATATTTAAAACCCCTGTACATCTGGCCTTTCAAAAGTCAGCTTTCAGGGAGCTAATGCTAATTACTTAGCTAGCTACTGCTGATTAAATCTGCCGGTGACTATAGGCGCATTCACACTGCGGTACTTTTCCCACAAAGGTTCATGCGAACTTAGTTCAGTGAACTCTTTTATCGCGTTCACACCAAAAAGAGCCGGTACTAAATATAGCTCTTTTCTCACAAAAGAGCCGCTCGTAAGTCCCTGCTAGAGAGCAGGGACTTACGAGCGGCTCTTTTGTGAGAAAAGAGCTATATTTCTGATTGGCTGGGCGGATTGCAAACCACGCCCCGTAAAACTTCCAAAAAGTTTTGTGAAGCCGCCATTTTATTATCCTCGCATTAGCATTATTAGCATTAGCATTAGCCCAGCGCAGAAACGCAGAGAGACTAACTTATGGCAACACAAAATAAAACATGGGAGCGGTGGAGATGAGGAGGTGTCGGCGTTCTGGCGATTTACTCGGAAGGCTTCAGTAGAAGCTGCTGGGAGTCCCAGCAACTTCTACTGAAGTCCTCTTACAACTCCGGGGACTTCCGGCCGGGGACTTTGGGCGGCAGTATCCGCCGTGAAGTTGTTTGTAGCCTGCCAGTAAACCCAAAGCAGAAGAAGAAGAAGTGAAGTCAGCGGCTTCATTTGCCTAACCCACCCCCAGGGACTTTTTCCGGTGTGAACGCGATCTGTACTTAGTTCATGCGAACTAAAGAGTTTGCATGAACTAAGTTCGCATGAACCTTTGTGGGAAAAGTACTGCGGTGTGAATGCGCCTATTAGTCATTTCAATTGACCTCACTGACTGTCGGCTCGTAATAAGACGCTACTTCTGATGTACTCCTGTCTGAAGTCAAGGTCACATTGTTTTAGAAACCTGCAGCGCTGGTGTTGCAGCAGTGAAAGAGATCAATAGACCATTCTATGGTTCTTCTTTGTGATGAGGTTAGCTAATTCCTGCTTTTCCTCTCCTGCTCTCACTGCATATACTTGGTTTTATAGTGTGATTTTGTCCTTGTCCAGTGTGTGAGATCATCCTGGCGTACCTGGAGAAGGGCAGCTGGAAGGAGGCCTTCTTCACCGTGCTGCCCCAGAGGAAGGGAGCGGTGGCTGTGGACAAGGACGGAGCAGATCATCAGGAGAAAGAAGCAGAAGACTCAGACTCTGACTCAGAAACACAACAGCACACTGAGAAGGCTCAAACATAGTTCTAATGGACAACTGATGATATGAGGAAACGTGTGGATATATTGAGGCTGTTTCTATTCACAAAGCATTGTTTGTTTGACATTTCTTTTTTTTTAAAGCTTAATTTATTGAAAGTTTGACTTTGTTTTACTTGCCTCCTGTAATGGGTCATAACTTAGTTGAAAAGCCAATTGAAATGTTTGTTTTGCTCCATTTATTGGCAGAATTTACAGAGATGACTTAGCCTACTTTCATTTGGTATTGGTCTTTTCCCTTTCTTTGATCAAAGTTCAAGCTGTCGTTGCAAATGTATTCAGTTAAAAGTATTTTTTAAAGCAGGATAAAGTCAACACAAAAATGATTGTTGTCACCAGGAATTCTTGGAGTATTATAGACACTATATAAAAAGGAAGGCGTTTGGTACATTTTATGAACAAGTTAAGGTAATACAGAATTTTGTAGATGGTTATAATGCAGGATATCACACAAAAGGAACACTTTAATGATAAATGAACTTTATTGCTTACTAGACAAGTAAAAAAGGACATTCAAATGATGGAATGGCCGTTGATTTTATTTAGATAAACCATTAGATATTTAGTAGTGGGTGCACTAAGAAAGGTTGGGTTATTTCCGCTTATATTGTAATTAGATGGTCCACTTGCCAATAAATGTTTGATAATGAATATGTGATAAATACATAGTGTAAACACCTTGGACAAATTGGCCCTGCCTACAGGTAAGGGAAACAATTTACTGTACTACTATAGAACGCCATCAAAATAAAAAGATCTGAGGTGTAAAAAGTACTAGAGTGTAGGAATACTCTGTTACAAGTCCTGCATTCAAAATGTTACTCAAGTAAAAGTAGAAAAGTGTATAGTAAATATAGTGAAAGTAGCGACAGTAAAAGTATTCATTGTGCAGATTGGTCCATTTCAGAATAATATATATGTTTTATAATGATTGATTATTAAAGTGTTCTCAAAGGTGCAGCTAGTCTGAAGTACTTTGTAGACTGCAGGGTAGCTTGTGGATTTACTCCAGGTGGAACTAAAGTCTGATTTAAGCCTTGATTATATTTACCATCATTCATCCACATCTGTAAAGTAACTAAAGTATTAAATACATGTAGTGGAGTAAAAGTACACCATTTACCTCTGAATTTTAGTGGAGTAGCCTACAAAGTAGCACCACATGGAAATGCTCAAGTAAAGTCCCTACAAAGTGTACTAAAGTACAGAACTACAGAACAAACAACGATATTTATGAACACCAATGGGAGGGTTAGCTCTTGTTGCTCTGGAGACTGCAGACGGAAGTTGTGGTATCCTAGGTAACGAGGTAATGTGACGCTGTAGCTGGATTCACTGAGACAGAGGAGACATGTCCCGGAGAGCTCTGAAGGTGCTGGTGGAGCTGGAGTTCACAGCGGTGAGATCTGTCTCCATTAGTACTGTCTGCATTATCACGGTCTGCATTAATATAGCCTCTCCTGCAGAAACACGTCTGTCTGCTTAATGCTGTAGTTTATCAAGCGTTATGAGTTACCCTCTCTGCATGTAAACATCTTGTACTTTAGTTTTAGTTGGCCTGTATTTAATAAGACATGTTCAACTTTGTGTTACTTGTCACTTACAAAGGTGAACAGTGTGATACAACAGTGAACCTAAGCCTGGTCTACAGCCTATATGCACAGTGGTGAAACAATTACTAAATTAAAGAAGCAATACTACAGTGTAAAAATACTCAGTAACAAGTAAAAGTCCTGCATTCAAAATGTTACTTAAGTAAAAGTAAAAAAGTATTAGCAATAAAAAAAAAAATACTTTAAGTGCCAAAAGTAAAAGTACTTGTTTTGCAACGGATAAAATAAATACAATATTGGTGCATTCATTTTTTCCATCACTTTAAAGGTCACATGTCGTGCTTTTCCGGTTATTACCCGTCCCCTTGTGTGTTATGTAGCTTTGTATGCATGTAAACGGTGTGCAAAGTCACAACCCCTCAAAGTGCACCCTATAGCGAGTACAACTCTAACACAGAAAATACCTGTCTGCTGCCCCAGGACGCCTCGTTGGACATTTCTCTTTTTCCATTTTTTTCTTCCGGGAACCAAGTGACGTAACGAGGAGTCACGACTCAAAGGAGACACGGGGAGAGCTGGAGCTCTGATGTCAAACACTGATGGTTTATTTAAGAGCTTCGGCCGGAGAATTCACAAAACAAGTCCAAGAGCCAGAGGTTCTGACTTCACGGTAGAGTTGCCACGTCAATTCTGAAGAACTCTACCCCAGACCCATGTATTTAGCTAGTTCCGAGAGCATCATCAACATGCTGCATAACAAGATAGAATCATAACACCTCTATCAGCTGACGCCAACAGGCACGAACATAGAATCATAACACCTCTATCAGCTGACGCCAACAGGCAGGAACATAGAATCATAACACCTCTATCAGCTGACGCCAACAGGCAGGAACATAGAATCATAACACCTCTATCAGCTGACACCAACAGGCAGGAACATAGAATCATAACACCTCTATCAGCTGACGCCAACAGGCAGGAACATAGAATCATAACACCTCTATCAGCTGATCCAACAGGCAGGAACATAGAATCATAACACCTCTATCAGCTGACGCCAACAGGCAGGAACATAGAATCATAACACCTCTATCAGCTGACGCCAACAGGCAGGAACATAGAATCATAACACCTCTATCAGCTGACGCCAACAGGCAGGAACATAGAACCATAACACCTCTATCAGCTGACGCCAACAGGCAGGAACATAGAATCATAACACCTCTATCAGCTGACGCCAACAGGCAGGAACAGGGAGACAGAGCACTGAGAGCACAGCAGCCAAGGTTACAGGTGCGTGTGCTCAGTCAGGACAGTTTGAACTGATAAACTGGGTCAAAGTTATGGGCCTTGGGAAATATTTCCCCAACAGATCAATTATAATTTTGCGACCACAGATCAGGAAGTTTGATATTTGCAGGTAAATGTGATTATGGTGCAACAACTTCCTCTCCTTTTTTAACAGGGTATTGCTCCTAGGTTGGAGTTTTCCACCAAAACAACCATCATTGAGTGCCGAGCGGATGCAGAGATGATCATTTACCCCAATATAACCACGGTAAAGAATATATGGCATGGCTCTAACTGCAGACATGATGTATGATGCATCAAACAGCATCTAACTGCATCTGAAACAACACAGAAACTGGACCAGGTTAGAATTTGTCAGCAGGAGACCAGCACATAAAACCAGTGGCATCAAAGTGTTTTTCTTAGATTCTTTTAGCAACAATTATAATATGTTTATATTGTTTTTTTTATATTTAGCACACATAAATTCCTATAATAATGAAAAACTGCAAATTGGAACTGGCAAATAGCTACCAATGGACCAATGGATGTGCTGACAACTGTAATGGGTTACTTTGATAGTGAAGTCAAACCTAAAACCTGTAGGTTTATTTCACTCGTTTTGTACATATAATAATCTCTTGGAAAGAATAGGTCTCAGTGAATCTACAAATATGTGTGCCGTTGTGTTTTCACATTTAATTGACTAAGGAGTCAGGGAAGAAGTAGTGTAATATTTGACATATGAGGTCACATCAGCTGATCAAACTTAAATGACCTACTTCCTGTTGTTTTTGAACACAAGTACACAGTCCACTTCCCATTCACCTTACATTTATTTTTCAGTGCTATATGGTCAGTATGGTCAAGTTAGGAGAAGACAAAGGCTTACAAAACCCTTGCAAATCTCTGGTAAAAGAACTTAGAGGTCCCATGTCATGGCCTTTTCTACTGATCATAATTCCATTGTTGAGGTCTACTAAAATAGATTTACATTGTTTCTCATACAGCATCTCTGTATAGTATGTGTATTCACTCTGTGTCCTAAATGGCTTGTTGGAGCTCCTGCCCCCCCCCCTGTGAGCCCAGTGGCCGTCTGCGAGACAGCGAGACACATCGAAACCCAGCCCGAAACACACACACACACCCGCAGCCTGGCTGGGAGTTTGTGTGTGTGCTCAGGCTGAGTTCCGCAGTGTCTCGCTGTCTCGCCGACCCCACACCAGTGAGCCAGCTCACACTGTCCGCTCCTCGCAACAGCGAGCCTCGCAACGTCCCGCTGAGTGTGTGTGTGTGAGGAAGTCTGCAGATTGGTCCAAACGTAACAGCTCCGCGGACGTAACGTCACTATACCCTTATACGCCACTATACCCAAGAAGTAAACAATGGAAAAAGAGAAATGTCCAACGAGGCGTTCTGGGGCAGCGAGACAGGTCTTCTCTGTGTTAGAGTTTTACTCGCTACAGGGTGTACTTTGAGGGTTTGTGACTCTGCAGACCGGTTACATGCAGAACAACCTACATAACACACAAGGGGACGGGTGATAACCAGAAAAGCATGACATGGGACCTTTAACAACAAGATATAGCTCCTCTGGTTCTACTGTAGCAGAAGGTTCAACACAGACCGCTCAGACGCCCAGCCCTTCTGTTATTGGTGAACAGAAGTTTTGAAACATCCACTCTTTTTTTCCCAGAGACCACTGATGAAGAGGAACAGGAAACACTGCAGCAGACCCAGGAGCTGCTCTCCTCAGAGGAGACAGCCTCCAGCCCTGGGAAGCAGACGAGGAGTCAGAGCGTCCAGAGAAAGAACCAGCAGGTCACCACCGTTCCTCCTCAGAACCCAGTCCCTGCCCCCCCACTCACAGCACCTGGCCCGGCTCAGACTGGACTCGGCCTCCCAGCATGTAAGCACTAACAGCACATCTTGATCCCAAAATGAACAAAGATGTTTTCTTTCATGGCCAGCCAGCAGATGGCAGAGGAGAGCTGATCCAGGTCCACACAGCAGTTTGTTCTTGGCTTGTATCTGAAACCCGTTCACATTTCTCTTCTCCAATGATATAATGCTTCACCGTACCAAGGTTGGAGACTCAATAAAAAAATGTATACGATATAAAACAATACATTCAGTCTCATCATCACTAAAAGGTGCGTTGGTGTATATGCGGTGGTGTAATGTATTGAAGTACATTTACTCAAGTATTGTACTTAAGTAGGATTGTGGGGTACTTGTACTTTACTTGAGTATTTTTGTTTTATGTTACTTCATATCTCTACTCACTTTTTACTCCACTACATTTATTTAACAAAATGAGTTACTAGTTACTTTACAGATTCAAATATAAATAAACTATCATATATAATCATATAGATATTCAGCAGTAGTAGATCAAGTAATTCAAATGAACCTTTATCAGCTGTGATGAAGACATTAGTGCATCAACAATCATAATCCAGTCATTTAAGATATTATATATAAGTAAGATTTTAAATGCATGACTTTTCATTTTAACTGAGTATTTTTACAGTGTAGTAGTTCATCATTTACTAATGTACAGTATCATTTACAATGCACTGTACATTTACTAATGTGCAGTGCTTCATGGACCCCTGTGTATATGTAGAGACCTGGCCCTCTGCGTGTACTTGTACCAGCTCTAACAGCATTTACCTGGGACACAGTCCAGTTAGATCAGATCTCTTTCCACACTCCCTCTAAAACTCTAAAAAAGTCTCTTAAGTATGGTGTAATATAATGTTTAAAAAATATACATCACAAAGTCAGTTAACAGAGCTGTTCTGCAGAGCAACTTAAGTGTAACATAAAAATCAAAACTGCTCCACAATTATTTTTTCTTCACTTTTTAATTTCACTATCTTTGACCTTACCGGAGTGATTTTTCTAGACATACTGATATCAACCTGTACCTCTCTCCTGCAGGTACCATGCCAATTACTGCATTCCAATGCTTTAATGATTTAAGAAATGTGTCTTTATTGTCCTACATTCTGCATTCCAATGCTTTAATGATTTAAGAAATGTGTCTTTATTGTCCTACATGGTCTCGAAAGACACCATGCTAAGAATAAGTTAAACGAGATTAAAAGCAGGAAATCACTCTGCTGTGTTTAGATGCTGTCTTCGTGTCCTGGAGCCAGTGGATATGTCCCGCACTCCCACTCTGCAATGTTTACCAGCTCGTCTTCACCTTTGACCAGGTCTTCATCCATTGGTAGATAATCCTCATGATATGGCTTTGATGCTATTGAAGATTGATAAGTCCCACACAATTTACCGTAAAAGCCGTAAAACGTTATGGCTTTACTGCTCTGTTGACATCATTATGGTTTGTTGATGACCAACATGTATTTACCTGTTGCCTGAGTATATATAGTCTATTGTAAATCACAAATATCTTTTTGTTTTTTGTTTTAGTGAGATACTCTCCAACCGTCAGGAGAAAGTCTTTATCCAATGGTTTGGTAGGAACAATTGTTTTTCTTCTTTGTGGCATCTTTACCAGGAAGTTATGTGGGTAATAAGATGAAGTTCAGAGTGTGATTAACCTAGCAGGAGGAAGCAGCTAGATTGACTCAGTCCAAAGTTTAAAAAAAATCACTGTTTTACTATCTAACTTCGAAAATAAAACAAACATCTTTTACTCAAACATAAATGTTAAAACGTAAATGTGGTTTTAGGATGAGTTACAGGATGCTACTATTTGTTTATAGTTTTTTGTTTTGGTGTTTGATGCTACCAAGCCTGGCAACCTTGCTTTGACATCAAGATTAAAGGAAGCTGCACCTAGCTGTTGTTTGCCAATATATAGTTGTAGTGAATTGATTTGAACACAAACACATGTACACACAGTCTCACCAGGTAAAAGAAAATCAGCCCCATAATGTCAAAGCTGTTAATACACTTCTCCATCAGTGAGCTTCAGAAGTGTAAGAAATTGTATTTTTTTTAACTTTGTACAGAACTATGCTAACTATTTCCCTCTGTTTCCATTCTTTATGCTAAGCTACGTAGGGTCTCCAGCTCTGTTATTGGGTCACAGACATAAGATTGATCAGCTTTAGAGAGTGATCAGCTGCTGCAGTGCAGATGCATTATACTGTAGGATGGTTATCTATCATTGAAAGAAGCTAACTGTAACAAACTACTTTGCTTTCCTGTCAGGTTGGAGGGATATCACAAGATGACTCCAGCTACCACCAGGGTCCGGACCCTCCCGGAGTGTGGGGGTCTTACAGGGAACAAGCCAGGCACAGCAGGTCCTTTTCTTCTTCTACATTGAAATATTGTCTTTCATGGTACAATTATTCACAAAGGTAGGTAATATAGTAAAAAGATATCAAAATGACAAGATGTATCCATAGTCAAGACAGCTAAACTCAAACAAAAGTTAAGCTAGCCAAACTCTTTTTCAAGCGAGATTACCTCCATCAACAACAAAGCTAGTTTACCTCTATTTAAAGTCAAGATAGATAACCACCATCAAAGTTTAAGCTAGCTGAATTATTTCAGAAGTAAAGTCACGTCAGCTAAACCAGGGGTTCCCAACCTTTATTGTGCCAAGGACCGGCAGATACATTCAAAAAAAATTGCGGCCCGGTTGTCAATTTGAACTGATTTTAATATTTACTCACCAGCAGCAGCAGCAACAGAGGCTAATTGTATGTAACAGCCTGAACACATACTAGAACAATATGCATCCAAAACATATTGACAACGTTTAAAAAAGAACCGGTGTTTTTTTTTGGTTTTTCGGAAAAACGGAAAACCAAAAAACCGACGTTATTCGGTTTTTAAACCAAAACGGGAAAACAGTTAAATCAACGTTTTGGTTTTGTTTGTATGATTTACGGATAATCCAGTGATGGGAAAACGAGAAGGCGCATTATGAAGGAGGTGTGTGTGTGTGTGTGTGTGTGTGTGTGTGTGTGTGTGTGTGTGTGTGTGTGTGTGTGTGTGTGTGTGTGTGTGTGTGTGTGTGTGTGTGTGTGTGTGTGTGTGTGTGTGTGACACTGGCATTTGTTTTCAGAAGATATGATAGTGACGTTCTGGTGCACGTCCGACAGCATTTAGCACTACATCGAGATTAAGAATAAACTAATTTATTTTGGGAACACCCGCATATAGGCTACCTATGGAGTTAGCCAGATGTGCACTGTAAATCGTAATAAGTTGACTTTACTTAGAAAACTTCAGGAAACCGATTGCCTCAACATTTCCAAGTAAAGTTAATCATTAATTTTAAGTTGTATACAAACAGAGTCCCTCTGTGTGTACTACAACGTGGCCTTTGTAAAAGAATAATAATTATTAAAAAAAATCTCTTTTCCAAAAGAGAAACAGTCCCACTGCTTGGCAAGCCGATTTAGCTTTTATTCATTTCTGAAGGATATCAAAAATGCAATTCTTACCAGTAATAATTTTTATTTCTGATATCAAAAATTGAATTTTCACTAGTTAGAAAGCGAATTTTTGATATCAGAAATTAAATTGTAACTAGTTGTAATGTGTATTCTTGATATCAGAAATGCGATTTTAACTAGTGAGATTTGCTTCGTTTTTCTCATTCATTTCAATGGGAGTTGGAATTTGAACTATAGTTCTGATATCAGGAATTCAATTTATTTTTTATTTTGAAATTCAGTGACGGACGCCAAAAAATCCAGAGATTATGGAATTAAAGCAATAAATAAAAGCAAGGATAATTGTGTGTTATTGGTGAGTAAATAACAGTGTGTTATTTAGAAAAGAATAACAAATTAGAAGGAAAAAAAGATTTAAAAAATACAGATTTCAGTGTCCTGAGGCTCTGAGCCCCATTTATTTTCCTCACAGACGGCAACACTAAAGGTCTAAAATAAAGACCTAAATGAATATTTGGGATGTTCTTGCCTTTAGATTCTCCCAATAAGTCCAAGTACAGAGGGTGACTTTGCTGTGAAAAAACACATTTCCACCAAAAAAACATTAGCAACCATGAATGTGTACACATTCATGAAGTACTCTTCGTCATAACTAGCAAACTAAACATCATGTACATGTACTGCACAAATAATCAGAAATAAAAACTCATATTACTCTCATAAAATGACATCAAAACGCATTTTAATGGCCAAATGAACCTTAAAATAGGCATTTTCCATCGAGAATAACACGAAGGTCGGCCATTGTTGTTGATCACGTGGTCTATGAGACGCCCTGCCCGTAGAAGCCTGACGGTCAAGGGGTACCCTGTACGTAATATAGCGACGGGGAGGGGCCCTGACCGTCCATCAATATGTGACGGGGTGGGAGTGACACACACACACACACACACACACACACACACACACACACACACACACACACACACACACACACACACACACACACACACACACACACACACACACACACACACACACACACACACACACACACACACACACACACACACACACACACACACACCACACACACACACACACACACACACACACACACACACACACACACACACACACACACACACACACACACACACACACACACACACACACACACACACACACACACACACACACACACACACACACACACACACACACACACACACACACACACACACACACACACACACACACACACACACTTCATAAAACTAATACAAGGGGGAGTAATCGGTTATCTGGTGAAAGATTAACTAGGCCAGGGGTTCCCAACCTCCGGTCCGGTACCGGGCCGCGAAATAGCTGTGAGTTTATCGTAATATTTGCAGAATTATAAATATATAAAAATATTTTTATCATGTTTTTTTCAAAAAGTGTTTAATGTTCGCACCTATACAGTCATATTATTTCATCCAGTAGCCTAGTTAATCTTTCACCAGATAACCGTTGAAAATGGCTTTTATGATGTTCCGAGGGATTCGGCGGCTCAGGGTCTCAGCCTCTTGTGTGCACGAGAAAGTTACCGGTGCACCAAGTAGGAAGAGGAGCGCACAGGAGACAACCGTTTCATTGCAGACTGTTATGTTTATGTGGGGAAATGGCAGTGCATACATTATTTGAGATATATTTCAAACTCGGACTTCATTTTAAGGACATGTTGGCCAGGGGTGTAGAGCTATATGTTTATTTTATTAGCTTTTCTTTTTAATGACTGATTTTAAATGCCATTTTCTTAATGTCTTTCATTTTTTTGTAAAGCACGTTGAATTGCCTTGTGTTGAAAAGTGCTATATAAATAAACTTGCCTTGCCTTTGTTTAAGCACCGGATTGGCAAAACAGGAGAGTAAACCAGTCTGCCTTGATCTATGAATTCATGTCCGGGACTCTCACGGTATCTGCTGCCCGCAGCTGTTTATAGAAGGAAAACCTCCTTCACTTCATAAAATGGCTGCAGGCAGTATCAGGAGGCAGCGGGACTTGTAACTCCGCTTCTGAGAAGTGCAGCATCAGCGCGCCGAGAGCTGTGCCTTTTTACGCACCGCCTTCACTGTGTTTACCTTCATCAGAACAGCGAGTGACTGCAGGCTGCTACGTGTTAACCACACACACACCTCTACACACACCTCTACACACATCGAACTGCCCGATTACTCCCCCTTTTATTAGTTTTATGAAGGAGATGTCCAGTCACCAAGGCGCATGGTGTGTGTGCGTGTGCTCTGCTCAGTTCAGTGTCTGTCCGACACCAGCATTTGTTTTCAAATGACCATGAACAGTAATTTACACACATCTGGCTAACTCCATAGGTAGCACACACACACATCACTTCAGGGGACATTACATTGACTTAAATGCATTTCCTGGAGACTTATCCTAACCTTAACCATCACATGCCTAACCCTTACCAAGTCTTCACGCTAAAATTAATGATTCCCCTCATGGGGACCTCCAATTTGTCCCCATAAAACACACACACACCTCGTTTTCCCATCACTGGATTATCCGTAAATCATACAAATAAAACCAAAACGTTGATGTATCCCGTTTTGGTTTAAAAACTGAATAACGTCGTTTTTTTGGTTTTCCGAAAAACCAAAAAACAACAGCGGTTCTTTTTTTTAAACGTTGTTAATATGTTTTGGATGCATATTGTTCAGGCTGTTACCAATTAGCCTCTGTTGCTGCCTGCTGGTGATTAAATATTCAAATCAGTTCAAATTGACAACCGGTGTCACGGTTGTCATGTCAGGTCACGGGTCTATGTCTAGGTTTGGGTGTTTTCACTGTTATCTATGCCATGTTTTCCTCCTGGGTTATTGTCTGGTCCTTTTTCCTGTGTTTTTCCTCCTGTCGTTAGTTTCCTCAACTGTGTCTCGTTAGCTGATTGTGTTCACCTGTGGCCCTTGTGTTTCTCCTCCCCTGCCCGGCTGTGTCTTGTCTTGTAATTATCCCTCCCTGTATTTAGTCTTGTCTCGTCCTGTGTTCAGTGTTGGTGCTTCTTTTGTTTGTGACCTGGTTCACCGTAGAGTGTTTTGTTTGTTAAAGTTTATGTATTAGATAAGAGACCTTGAAATAAAGGTATTATCAAGTGTTATCTGCGTTTGGGTCCTACCTGCTTCACTCTGCGTAATAACCGGTCCGCGATTCTTTTTTTAATGTATCTGCCGGTCCTTGGCACAATAAAGGTTGGGAACCCCTGAACTAGGCTACTGGATGAAATAATATGACTGGTATAGGTGCAAACATTAAACAGTTTTTGAAAAAAATATTTGTATACATTTATAATTCTGCAAATATTACAATAAACTCACAGCTATTTCGCGGCCTGGCAGTAACACCTCCACGGCCCAGTACCGGTCCACGGACCGGTGGTTGGGAACCCCCGAGCTAAACTACATAAAAAATTAAGCTAGCTAGCCTAGCTTGTTTTGCTTAACTAATCACATCATGGAATACTGTATATCAGACTTCTTAACTGACTTGTTCTGCAAACAGGTGTATGTAGATGACACGTAGCCTAATGATGATGTATGATGTCCAGGTCTTGGTCCAGCTCTCACAGAGAATGGGAAGAGGTCCAGGAGCGTGTTCGGGGACTTCTCACGACACCTAAAGCTGTACGCCGACTCGCCTTTGTAAGTAATAGATAACATATTAGTTATCACATTAGAATGTAGTTAATTCTGGTGTATATACACTCATGCTACTATACATGTACGTCTTCAGTTCAGTTGTTGCAAGTTGCAGTGATCGATAGCTGTCTCACAGGAATCTCCCTTTCCTTTGCTGGATTCTCCTTGTTTGGGGCCGATGCCATTCGTGGTAATCTCTATGAGAATTCCTGTCAGGACCTCGACACAAACTGATTAACCCAAATGCACGACCCTGAGACAACGTTTTGAATGTAACAAGATGTCATTTTAATTCCAAAGATCAGGTAATACCTCTTAACGTAGGCTACTGGAATAAACAAAAAGCGCTCACAAGGAGGAAAAAACTAAGCATAACAAAAAGAGAAATTAAGCCAACAAAATTAACAAAATAACAAAACCTGACATGAGCGAAAGCAATCCGAGGCTTGGCACGAGCATTTGGGGAAACAAACAAGACGAACTGACACAGGACAGGGGAGAGACAGGACTATTTAAACATGAGGTGAGTGGGAACAGGTGGAAACAATCAGGGGCGGGGCAGACACTGATGATGGTGGGAAAAACACACAGGGGGAGGAAGAAAACAGGACCTGAAATGAAAGACAAGAGGTAAGTACAAAATGAAACAGGAAATGGAAAACGAGACATGACAATAAACACAGAGACTGACTAGAGATGAAGGATCTAAATAAACAGACAAGACCAGACGTGAAAAAACATGAAAATGACAGACATAATACATAAACATAACTAACACATTTGATGAGACACAACAATTTCCTTTAAATCTTATTCTCCATAACTAAAGTAGGCTACTTCACGAACAAATCTCAATTTTCAAATACATTTGCATCAACTGTATTAGGAACCAAGCCTTTATTCATAACAGTTAATGTTAGGTAAATTACTTTAATTTATACTTTCCAGGTTTCATTAATACATCACATTTAGCACTTCGGGATTTGAAGTCAAATATGAAGTGCTTTATAAATGAAACCCATTATTATTATCACATTTTAGTAGGAAGCCTGTATCATTATCTGATTCTGCTTGAATCGAAAACGTATACTGATGTAATTTTTGCTGTGTAATTTGAATTTGCACGGCAGGTTTCTCCTCTGTAGACCTTGCAACTGTATTGCATAATGTTAAACAAATATCACTCGTCACCGGCTTGAGCTTCAATATCAGAATACATGTATTTAGTATCCTTTCAAGAATGGAAGTAGTCATCACATACAGAGCATTTGGTGCAACTAGTTCCTGAACAGTGTCCTTCACATGCTTATATACAAGAGAGGGAGTTACACAGTCACAAGATGGAGGAACGCCGGTTCAAAGCAGTATTCAATGTTTTGTTCAGATTAGCTAAGACCCACGTCAGAAATGATCATGCTTGTCATATGTCTATCTCCATAGAGGCTGAATCATCATGTTAATCACATACCTATCATTTGTCTAAAACAGTACTGATGCTCTTAATAATCTCTTAGTAATCATACATCCTGTCATGTACACAGCTACAGTTGGGCCTTTGTTATCATGTGGACTCATGCGGAAGAGTACATTCAGTAATTTCCTAACACATAAGTAGCTCTAGGAATTAACTTACTTGTTTTTCAACAGTTGAGTAATTTCTTGTATTTAAATAACAGTTTGGATATGTTCCAGTCAGGCTTTCGACCAAACCACAGTACTGAGACTGCACTTGTTAAGGTCTTCAATGACATCCACTTAAACACAGTGGCAGAACTTCAGTGTTATTATTATTAGATCTCAGTGCTGCATTTGACACTGTTGACCACAACCAGGGCCGTATCCAGGATTTCCTAAATACCGAGGTCCAAACATGCTAGGGGGGTTCGGGATACTCCCCGAGATTTTTGGGATTTTCATGATCTACTTAGGTGCTTTTTAAGTCCTGTGGGGGGTCACAAATTGGATAATATATTGATTTCAAACCATGTCAGTGGGCTGCAGCATACATTATTTTTGAAAGTGTGATGCATAAGAATCAGTTGATTGTTACTATTAATGATCTGGACATGCAGAAGAGGCTAAAATGATCACAAAACATTGTCAACATTCATTTTCCATGTCTCTCTCCTTTCCATAACCTGCACCCTCTCTTCCATCGTCTTTAGTCTCTCTGTCTTCTTCCTGTTCTTTACTCTCTCTGTCCTCGACTCTTTCTCTTTGTTCAATCTCTCCCTCGTTGTTCACTTTTTGCTCCTTCTCACTTGTCGCTCCTGCCAGTGGATTCAAAGCAATTCAGCCATTTAGTTAATTTCATTTGTTTGTTTGCACTTTTTGTTTTATTTAAATCTGTTTTGTTTGATTCTCAAAAGAGAACAAAGATGTAAGCAAATTGTGTTTTATACAATTGTATGTATTATGACATGATAACTGCAATAGATGTATGTTGTTTAAAAATTATGCCTATTGTAAATGAAGACTATTGTTATAGATAGATAGATAGATAGATGGATGGATGGATGGATGGATGGATGGATGGATGGATAGATGGATGGATGGATGGATAGATAGATAGATGGGGTTATTAAGCCTACATTCTTTTGTGTGACTGTACCTGCAGTTCCTCCCTGACTTCCATCCCTTTCTCTCTCTCTCTCTTTCTCTCTGCCTGTCCTGTCTCTTCCTTACCAACGCTGAGCTTCGACTGACGTAGTCTTTTCATTATATCTGAGTCAGTGTAAAAAGAAAACAATACAATGTTATATCTTCAATGTTTTACTCAAATTGAAATGAAAGAAAAGCATTACAACGTTTGTTAAAAGGTAATCCTTCTGACATTGGATGAATGTAATTAACGTAAGCTCTCTAGCTAGTTTATTGACACAATTTAAACCAAAGTATAACCTATAGCTGCAATATAAGTTAGTGTGCATGTTGTCGGACGTCCACTGACTAACGTAGAGCGTTCACACAGGATCTGCTAGTCATATGATGTCCAGATGAACAGAAACACAAGCAGCCCGCTGGACTCACATCTCTAGATACTTCATCACTCCTTCGCTGCTCCGATACAAGTCCGGGCTGCGGTGGCTTGTTGATACATATCGTCTTCTTCTGTTTGCTTTAATCCAGGCTACGTAGTTATGCAGCGCCACCATCGTCAGTAAATGGAAGTACTACAAAGAATCCTGTTTAGTGCAATTATTTCACAAGTTTTGTTATACACAGCTCGGAAAATATTATCGAGGTCCGGACCTCGGTGACCTCAATGGTGGATACGGCCATGACCACAACATATTACTAGACCGACTGGAAAACTGGGTGGGACTTTCGGCAACAGTTCTAAATTGGTTTGAATCCTACTTAAAGGACAGAAACCACTTTGTTTCTATAGATAAATACACATCTGAGTTGACAAATATGACATGTGGGGTACCTCAAGGCTCCATATTGGGGCCTCTTCTCTTTAACATCTACATGCTACCACTGGCTCAGATAATGAAAAACAACAAAATAAGTTACCATAGCTATGCAGATGACACACACATTTACGTAACAATTTCACCAGGAGACTATGCTCCAATTCAAACACTGAGTAAGTACATTGAACAATCAATGACTGAGTTAGAACTTTCTCCAATTAAACAAAGATAAAACTGAGGTAATGGTTTTTGGAGCCAAGGCAGAACGTATAAAAGTTAGCGCTGAGCTTCAGTCTGCAATGTTCAAAACAACAGATAAAGCCAGAAATCTAGGTGTAGTCATGGACTCTGACCTGAGTTTCAACATTCACATTAAAACAGTTACTAAATCAGGCTACTATCACCTAAAGAACATATCTAGGATTAAAAGACTAATGTCACAGCAGGATTTGGAAACACTTGTCCATGCTTTTATCTTCAGTAGACTGGACTACTGTAATGGTGTCTTTGCAGGTCTCACTGAAAAATCTATTAGAAAGCTGCAGCTGATTCAGAACGTCGCTGCTCGAGTCCTCACTAACATTAAGAAAGTGGATCACATCACTCCTGTTCTGAAGTCTTTACACTGGCTTCCTGTGTGTCAAAGAATAGATTTCAAAAATACTGCTGCTGGTTTATAAAGCGTTGAATGATTTAGGCTCAAAATACATTTCTGACCTCCTGCTAAATTATGAACCATCCAGATCTCTCAGCTCTTCAGGGACTGGTCAGCTTTCTGTCCCCAGGGTCAGAACTGAACATGGAGAAGCAGCGTTTAGTTATTATGCTCCAAATATCTGGAACAAACTCCCAGAAACCTGCAGGTCCGCTGCAACTCTTGACACTTTTAAATCCAAGCTGAAGACTTTTCTTTTTGCGGCTGCTTTTAATTGAACTATTCATATCTTAAACTGCACTGTAACTTTTATTCATGTATTTTTTCCTTTTAATGTTTATTTTATTATCTTTGCTTTTTAATGACTGTTTTTAAATGCCATTTTCTTAATGTCTTTCATTTTTGTAAAGCACTTTAAATTGCCTTGTGTTGAAAAGTGCTATATAAATAAACTTGCCTTGCCTTGCCTAAGGACACCACATACATAATATGACTTTCAATGTGTTGTAGGGGGCCACACACTGTGAGGTAGACGAGGTGTTAGCCAGGAGGTCCATCTCTCCAGGAACAACACTATGACCCGACCAGACTCTGAAAGGTGAGGTGGACCAGCTATATGTCTCCATTGTCTCATTGAATATAGAGTTTAGAATGAATACTGTGATGGCAACAACTAAAGTTACTCTTAACAAACAGCACTGGTTAACAAACTAGTCCTTGTCTCACAGGCTGCATCTTTACTCTCAGTTAGTGGCACAAGCTCAAAATATACTGCTGAAGTTCTGTCACATGCTCGGTTCCTCGGGCTGCAGTTAGTAGGGTGTAGGTACATGGACTGTATGTTTGCACAGTAACGGCTCCTACACACGGCGGCGTGCGTGGTCGCCGGCCGGCGGGGGGGGCTGAAACTCGACCAACAACCAATCACATGAATCTCCCGCCCCAGACACACAAGCATGCGGTTTGATTGGCTAGAGCTTGCACTGGCATATGATTCGATTGGCTGACGCCTCCGTCGAGGCGGCAAAAGTAGAACATTGCTCTACTTTTGCAGCGAGCACCACGAGAGAAGCTACGCTTTGCTCCCACAATGCAGTTCGGTGAATCGTGACGTCACCCCATTCAAAGTGAATGGGCAGAAGCGTTGAAGCGGCAACGCACGCCGCCGTGTGTAGGCTCCGTAACGGCCCCTACACACGGCGGCGTGCGTTGTCGCTTGCCGGCGGGAGGGGCTGGAACTCGACCAACAACCAATCACATGAATCTCCCGCCCCAGACACACAAGCACGCAGTTTGATTGGCTAGAGCTTGTACTGGCATATGATTCCATTGGCTGGCGCCTCCGTCGAGGCGTCAAAAGTAGAACATTGCTCTACTTTTGCAGCGAGCACCGCGAGAGAAGCTACGCTTTGCTCCCACAATGCAGTTCGGCGAATCGTGACGTCACCCCATTCAAAGTGAATGAGCAGAAGCGTAGAAGCGGCAACGCACGCTGCCGTGTGTAGGGGCCGTAACGGAGCCTACACACGGCGGCGTGCGTTGCCGATTCGCCGAACTGCATTGTGGGAGCAAAGCGTAGCTTCTCTCGCGGTGCTCGCTGTAAAAGTAGACTTTTGCCACCTCGACGGAGGCGTCAGCCAATCGAATCATATGCCAGTGCAAGCTCTAGCCAATCAAACCGCATGCTTGTGTGTCTGGGGCGGGAGATTCATGTGATTGGTTGTTGGTCGAGTTTCAGCCCCCCGCCGGCATTCGACAACGCACGCCGCCGTGTGTAGGAGCCGTAACTGTCACGATCTCTCTGCATTTTCCAGTTTTTATTTTGAAAAGTGTTCACTCCCTGTGGTATGTCTCTGTCTCCTGTTTGATTACTTGATTCTGTTCTGATTTGTTCAGTTTGCTTTGTTGTAAAAAGCTAAACAATTAGTAACCTTCATTTCAATTATGTAACGTTAGCATATTAGCCCTTCATTGTTGAATCTTTTCTTTCGCTTTTATATATTATTGTTATCATTGTTGTTCTTTCGTCAAACATCCAGTCCCCTGTAGCTGATGTCCTGTGCAGTATTGTTGTTCAATATAGGTGCATATATTTGCTGTGATAAACATAATAGCATCTTCTGTTGTGTTAGTTGGTCAAATAGTATCCTTCCCTTTCCTGAGCCTCACCCGCTGCCTGGTAGCAGCTGCATTTAGTACTACAGATCCCAGAATTCTGTTGGCATCAAACACCCTTTGAGCAGCTACCAGTTAAGACTAACCAACCTTTTACAGCAATAACAATACAAGCCAGTATAGTATAAAATTGGGGTAGCATTCACAAAAATTGTAAGGTTTAAAAATGTGCCTGTGGAGGACTTTTAACCATCATCATTACCACTAAGTCCCCTATTTGTCCTCATGTACTGTATACCCTGTATACCAACTTTACCTCAAATGCCAATTCATTACCACGCTAAAGCTGTATTGTTGTTAAACACTTGATGTCTATCTTATTCCTCCCCGTTAGGGAAAGAGACTGTCACCTTCCAATTCTGTCTTCTGATGTCAAGACTCTCCTGTTGTGTGTGCAGAGAGGTATTTTTCTGCAGTGACTTAATATATGTCCACACACACTGTATCAATGAGTGGCATCATAATGTGTTTCATGTTAAAATAAACCTTTTAGAATTGAAACTCATTGTTATATCTCTGTTTGAACACAGCCAGGAGGCAATTCCCAAGTCCCTTTTCCCCTTAATCTCTCTAGCTAACATTGTGGAGTCCTCAGGTAAATCCTGAAGGTCGTTAAAGGTGAAATGTGTGTGTGGTGTTGCAGCTCTGTGTGAACTACTGCCATATATCAGAGAAATAGCTTCTAACTATGTCTGAGAGGCATTAAGCACCAGCTCTATCAGGAACATTATGATCTATTGCAGAATGAGTGCTGAAACACATTTTGGTGTAATAAGCAGTCAAGCTATAGGCCTTAAAAGCAGGGCAGATTTAACAAAGTCTTGAAATAATTCAGTAAATAAGACATTTTTGGAACTAGCAGGTGAGACTGCGAATTTAAGAATAAACCATATTGCATGGTCTTGAAGAAGGTTATGTCGTAGGTTTTTCATGCAAGCTTGAGTTGGGTCTGTTTTGTCAAACAAAAAGTCCCACATAGCTCATCGAATAAAGTCAGCTAATGAGTTTGAATGAATCAGACAATCCATCTTGTAGAATCAAAACTTGCATTCTCTTTATGGGTTTCTGGATTTCTTTCAAAGCGCTGACCCTTATTTCTATATCGAAGAAGAGGCACTGTGAATCATGTTCCAACACTACCAGAATATGTTTCGGTTCATTACTAAAAAATATAAACAACAAAATATGACAACTCATTAGCAACTTTCTTTTATTTGCTTGCAGTTACACATTACATAGCACATGTTGATTCACATATTGTACGTACTCAAGTAGTTGTTTCAACAAAGACTGGGTTGGTTGATGACGGTGTGCTTTTGAAATATAGAATACAACATAATTTGCGAGGGCTTCTGGGTCATCTTTGATCAATATACAATGACACACAAGCACCAACCTCCACCCATGTTTTAATTCAAATATGGCCCTTTTGGCAGCGTAGAGACGATTCAAATCAAGACACTGAGACTTATACTCTTATTCCAGCAATGGATTTGGACATTTTTACTTTTGGGAAAGTCAACCCTTTAAACATGAAAGCTCAAGTAATCTACTGAGGAAACGTGGACAAGTGAAATCCCACCAAAAAGCACTCTGAAAACACTATTACTTCATTAGACTTTTTAATATTCTGAAAATAGGTTTAGGATTTTTCAGCACTGCATGACCTCAAAAACACCGAAACATCTGCACGATACTTGGTAAGGACACATGGGAAAGAGTAGCAGCTAACATTGCAAAGCATTGAGATGCTAGCTGCTGCTTTGGGAACAGTTATCAACCACAGGCAGAGGAAATCCTCTGTCATTTTCTGTACCATGGAAATTAGCATGTCTAGCCTAGCTAGCAAGTTTGCAGTCCCTAATTATCTACGCTTACCTAGCCAATAACAATTAAGTATGGACATTAGGTGCAGTTTTGGGAACAGTCCTTTACAGCAGCTAAAGAAAATATCACAGCTTAATATCCTCTTAATATGACATTGATATCTCGACAGAGGCCAAATGGACTTTTACCATTTAAGCTGTATTTCAAATGTCCATCTCTCTTCTTTCTTTTTCAATTCAGAAAGCTCGTACCAATCTCTTACAATGAGGACCATTGGAAAATTAGGGATGACCCACGGGGATATTCTGACTTCCAATTTAAAATAGAACTCATCGTACAGTGTGATATTGTGCTGTAAACTACTCTGACGGTTTCATTTCTACCACAATCTAAGAACCAAGCTAAGTTATCTTACATTGAAGAAGTAGATCTACTGAGTCTGTTGTACAATGCATACCTCTGTTAGCATGTGATGGATAACATGTGTCTTGACATTATGGAAGGTAAAAAGACTCTTTTTACTTGACCTTGAAAACACTGATATTGATTCGGACATGGCATACATAGAACAACAGAGAACCCTTAGCAATAACACGGTTGGTCGCATGTCATATCTTGTTCAAGGGAACTCCACCAAACAACTCTCCACCACTCATCCCATGCTTAAATACGATACAATATGAGCATGTGCAGGCATCAGAGCATGTAGCTGCTGCATGGAGTCAAATACACAGCTCTCGGTTATAGACATGGACATACATTTTATAAAAGAGCGTAAAACCACAAGCATCACAAATAACAATGCAGCCAGAGAGCATTAACATAGGTACAGATATTTGTATGATTTGTGTCAAAGCATTGACTTTCTCTGACGCTCTAAGAAAGGCAAGGCCCTTTGGTGCGTCTGTCCGTCCAACACAGTTTTTCAAAACTACTAGCCAGATAATTGCCATCATTAGGTATACATTTCCACTTGTTTACGAGATATCAAAATGTGATGACCTGACTTTTCGTCTTGCACCCAACTTGGACTAAATGTAACTAAATTAGGCTGAAACTAATCATTTATGTTTGTGATTAATCCTGGTCAGCATTGGATTTGTATTGTAGCAGTTGCCTTTGAAAATGAACCAAAAGCTGTTGTAGCTTCCTTTTAGGAGGCTGTCCTCTGCTGCTGTGCATCGGAGCCGTGTTTTTTGTGGCTTTAATCAAAGTGATACCCCAGTACTTTTTTAAAAACAACTCCTTGCTGAAAGTGAGAAAAGAAAAGTATTACTTTCCCCATTTTCTATTGTCTGGTTAAAGCTAAAATGCCTATAACATTCACTGAGCAATATGTTTAAGAGCATTTTTTACCCGACACCACAGTGAAAGTATATTAGCAAAATTGTGTTACAAAGACATTCTCCAAACAAACCTGTTTACTCTAATGTATCCCTACACTGCCTAAAAACACAGTTATGATCATTTTTACGTGATTTGGTTCTGAAAAAGACGTCCTTACATTTCACAGTGTTCAATGACTTCGCCTTTGTTGACTATCTCCACTCTCTGTGAAGTCTCCATTAAAAAATCAGTCTGCAGCCAGCGATTAGCACTTCTTTAACATATTGCTTCATGCAACTTGGTGAAAAACCTCTTTATATGTTTGGCACAGTTTAAATATACAGATAGATATACAAGCAGTGCATTATTGGACATAGACATTCAACACCCAAAAAATCATCCAGACATTTTTGTAAGAATTATTATCTAATAGCAAATAAAGTAGGATTAATGTTTTGTTTTAACATGTATTCAATTTCCTTTATGGCAAAAATACATACACACACACTTCATATACTTGGATGTTCCTTACACGCACACTTCTTTTGAGTGCATCTTTACAAGAAAAGATCACTCCTATTCAAAAGAAAAGTGACATGTTAATATTGGCACAATTTGAGAGTAAGAAGGAAGCACTTTAATCTAGTGGATGTAAATATCCGACATGGAGGGTGATCATCTTGGATAAGCTTAATGGACGCTGCTCTTGCCGATGTCTAAGCTTGGATGGGTCCCTCTCTGGTCATAGGGCTGAAACATGAACACATCCATAGCAGCATGGCACTTTCTGCTCCTGGAGCCGCAGGCTAGAACTGAGAGGTTTCAGTGAAGGAGATTGCATCTGTCTTGTCGACGGTGAAGCCTCCATTGACGTAGGACTTCTTCTCGCACTCTTCATCATCCAAAGTAGCTTCCAGAGCAAAAGGGTTGGCGACATCTACATCTGATATCAGATCCATCCTCTCCAGTTCATTTTTGGATAGTTTCTGAACAATACCGGCTCCATAAGCATCGCCAAGAACGTTGATCATAGTGCGGAACCGGTCCCTGAAAAACACCACTCAAAGTTCATTTACAGCTGTTCAGTTAGAAAAGATTTGGAAGAAATCACGGAAGGTCACCAGATACACTTACAGCAGCCAATCCACAGCGACTATCAGAGTGACATCATTTGCAGGTAATCCAACAGCTGTTAAGACTATCACCATGGTGACCAGCCCAGCGTTTGGGACTCCTGCAGCTCCAATACTGGCAACCGTTGCTGTTATACTGCAACACAGACACACGAAACATCTTCTTTTTAATAACATGCACCAATCAAATGTGATTGACAGTATTTTATAGTTTTATAAGTTGGATTTTATAGTCTTATAAATCATGCAGTTAGAAGTGCTTTTTAGTAACCATGATGTACCTGATAGTGACAATCTGGCCCACATCCAGATGGTAGTCATTCAGCTGGGCGATGAAGATGGCTGCCACCGCCTCATACAGTGCCGTCCCATCCATGTTGATGGTGGCCCCCACAGGGAGGACGAAGCGGGTGATCCGCTTGTCGATGCGATTGTTCTCCTCGGCACATCGGAAGGTGACAGGCAGGGTGGCAGAGCTGAAGGACAAGAGAGCAGCTGGCTTGGAATGGTTTTCATTTACAAATATAAGAATGTTAAAATTCCTGATTTGGATTTACAAGCAGTGTCATAGATTCTGACCTGGAGGAGATCATGAGCGCTGTCACCAGGGCCTGGGCCATTCCCAATGTGAAGGTATACGGGTTCTTCCTCACAATGACGAAGAAGATAAGTGGCAGACAGATGGTGGCGTGGATAGCCAGACTGAGGAACAAAACAAACATTATTAAACACTGAAAAAACTGAAAAGTTGACTTTAATTAAATGTAATATGTCAAGAAAATACACATAATTGTGTTAGGTTAGTCGAAAGCAATCATTTTACGTTTAAATAAAAAAATATTCACTTTCAAATACATTCATGTGAAATCTGTTGACATAATTCATTTAATGAAAGTCAACGTTTTTTCAGTGTACTGTAGAAAGATGTTCTCTATCCTGTATAACACGCAAAGTACAAGTCTTTCAAAAAAATAGGTACATTTTCTTAGAGTTAGTTAGTTCTGTGCCACATTATGTGTTTTATAAACCCAGACGTTATAAAAAAAAGTGTTGACTATCATTTATATTCATACATTGAACCCGCTATTTATAGCTTTAGTTTTTAAGAACTATCCACGGCAGACTGGGTTTAATCCAACATTATTAAAAGAATAGTTAAATATGTGGGGAAATGATTTGCTTTCTTATAAAAATAAGTAGTTAGCTTAGTTTAGCTTCAAAGTGGAAGCACGGATTAACAGCTAGCTGTTTTTTTCACCAGTATACAAATAATGCCTACCAACAAAATTGCTGACTGACAATTGGTTATCTGGTCACACTGTCTGCTTCAAGTCTTAATGCTAAGCTAAGCTAACAGCCGTCCTGGTGCTAGCTAGGTATTAACATCTTGCTCTCAGATAACAACACATTAAGGTTATTTAACGACATGATGAACTATTTCTTGGAAGCATAAAATATGTATATGATAGGGTAAAATGCACTTAGGGTAGAAGATGCTCTTTTTCAGGCTCAGATGTAGCTAAAAGCCAGCTAGAAAGGATTCTGACTCTCTTTATTATCGGCTAGCTGACTCAGCTCAGAGCCCAAACAATTACTCTGTTTGATGGTCTTTTAAATAAACAGAACTTTAAATAAATTGCAGCTACAGAGCTTATAAAAAAGCACTTTTGGAGAGATTTGACTTTACTTTGACATTAACGAGGCTTTTTCTGTTGATCTAGTCAAAAACTTTTAATCACCTTCGCTGTGATTCCCAGTCATAAAGCAATGATGTAGGGAGAAGTTTTGTATAGGTCCTGAAAGCTGCCTCTGAACATTTGAACAAAGTGTGAACATTATGTGTCGTCACAGTTCCACCGGAGCTTTGGACCAACCCTGTGACCTAACTGGAGCGGATTTACTGTAGGCTTTAATGGTGTCACTTAGATTTAGAGGCATGGGCGTAGCTCATTACTGCATCTGCAGGTTGAGCAGTTTTAAATGTCCTTGGCCCTTATCAGTGCATACACAGAGCTCAGCTTTTACTGTATCACTGGAGGGAGAAACGGCCAAAAATGTCAACCATAAATCCCGGCGTCTGGAACAGTCGGATACAGAATAATGGCACAGTTTACCCGCTCAGCACCGTCACCATATAAAGACCCATCTTCTTGAAGATCTCCCAGTCTTCTACCTCGATAATCTTAGCAGCAATTAGGAACAGGATCCCTACTGGCATGTAGCTGAAAAAACACATTTAGCTGTGGTCACTTGGGGGTCAGAAGAAGATTATAGAACATTTGATGAATTAAGACTGCAGCTCTGCTAATCTGACTAATTGATCTTCAATAATAAGTCATATAACAGAAAAAGGATCAGTGCAAAGTAGAATTATTGATTAATAATTCACATGTAAATTGTCTTTAAAAGTTTAAAATAAAAATCACTGGTTCTAGCTTCTCAAAGACAATGAAACCAAGTTACTCATGACGGACAGCTCCACCATCATTGGTTTATACATGTATGTATGTTAATGGAGAATGGTTATCCTGTTATCCAAGGTGCTATATAAATACAATCCATTTACGTTTATTAGACTGCCAAGCTAGTGATCAGTAATAATAATAATACATTTATTTTATATAGGCGCCTTTCAAGGCTCTCAAGGTCGCCGTAGAAACACACAAAAAACAAGATACACAATACATAACACCAGCATAAGAAACATAAACAAGACAATGCAGTATATAACAAATCAAATAAACAAAACGGAGGATGTGTGATGGATAATGATCAGGGTGGATATGCGAGTGTGAAGAGACGTGATTTGAAAATGGGGAGAGAGTCAGTGTTAATAGACGGTGTTTGTGGTCTAGCTTCTCTTCATTAAGCAACACTACAGTTGAATTGAAAATAGCACTGCTCCACTACTTTAGACTGTGAGCACTTAAGGCAGGGGGCAGAGAGTGGCCTACAACAGGAAGTGATGATTAACAGCAGGGGAACCAGGAGTTCTGTAGCCGCTGTTCTGACCTTGTTCAATGAACCTGTTGGTAACAAGGATTGATGTTACGTTGAAACTGCAATGCAACCATTTTTCATGGAGGCTCTTTTTTGTAATTATGAATCCTTTGGAATAAAGACAAAGACATATATTGTATTTAGTATTGATTTGCTCTTCATCTAAGCCCTAACTGTACGCAACTGACACAAATGTCTGTTTGCTACGAGAATACTTGATAAAAATGATCTTAATATCATAAGTCAATGTTATAACTTTAGCCTTTTTTACAACAATACCGCACATATTTTATTTTATTATTAGTATTTTGTCCCACATCTATATTTCATGGTAATATTTCTCTATATTTTAACGATATAATCGTTTTTTATAATAGCTTTTATGAAAATGTATCTTCATTAACTGTGTTTATGTATGCACCATATACACCAAGGAAAGTTCCTTGTATGTGTAAACCTACTTGTAATAAACCTGATTCTGACAACCCAGAAACTCTAGTAAGTGGACCTTGAGTTGAGATTTGTAAAATATATGTTTCCCTATCTCATAAAGGTACATTTTCTTTGAGAAGACAAAAAAATTGTGTCAGATTTGGCAAACTACGTTTAATTCCCTTGCCGATTCATTCTCCAAAAGACTCAAAAAGTGCATTGTTCTGTCCTCCATGTTTTCAAACTGACAGAATAATAAGGTGTTCACAATGCAGCTGTTATATGTTGAAACCCATACTTGTACATTAGGAGTGTAAATAAATATCCATCATCTTTTGTGCTAATGCATCGATTTTCAAACACACATTTTCATTAATAGTTGATATGCAAATATGAACTCAGTCAATATTTAACTTGCAAAGATATGACCGCTCAGTGTACTCCATTGTTCTGAATACATTAAAAAAGGATGTTTTGCCAATGATGATTTATTCTTTATATTATTACATCTTTTTGTATAAAGATATTCCAAAATATTGCCTTAATGAAATGACTGCATTAAACACTTTTGCAATATATTGTGTTGCAACTATTCTATCATCATGGTAAGGCAGATTCTTCCAATGCACAGCTCGACTGTCGACAGATCTCTCATACACACCACATGATGATGTTGACCAGCCTCATGGTGGCTTCATTCAGGGCGTCAAAGAATTCCAGGAGTATCCGACCCTTTTCTCCCATCTTCCCAATGACGAGGCCAAAAGCAACACAGAACACGATGAGCCCCAACACGTTGATTCCATCCGAATATGAGCCAACGATCTTATATTCCTTGGTTATGTTCTGCCAGGAGAGGAGACAAGGAGGTTATTCATTCAGTGACCAAGAGCAGGTCAGGAAGCTGCATCACACTCACATCAGCTCTCTAAAGAGCCATTGATGAGAATCTCAGCCCAATGACCCATGGACACTTATGACCCATTACAGGGTCTTCTGATGCATTTAGATCAGACGCTGGTTGCCAGGTGCAGAAACACGAGACGTAAAGTGCAGCAGACGGATCAACAAGGACACTCTGTTGTCATGTAAAGATCAAAACCCCAATGTTAGTGGATGTTTCCAACAGGAGACAATGGTGGACTCTGGGGCACCTGTAGCTCAGTAATGTATTAAAGCACGAGGTGGGAGAAGTACTCAGATCTTGTATTTAAGTAAAAGTATATTGTACGAATACTCTGTTACAAGTAGAAGTATTGCGTATTGAGATCAAAATAAAGTACCAAGAGTAAAAGTAGTCAGCTTCATTGGTCGATTTCAGAATAATATATATGATATGTTTTATAATGATTGATCATGAAAGTGTTCTCAAAGCTGGTGAAGGTGCAGCTAGTTTGAAGTACTTTGTAGACTGCAGGGTAGCTGGTGGATTTACTCCAGGTGGAACTAAAGTCTGATTCAACACTTGATTAGATTTACCATCATTCATCCAGATCTGTGAAATAACTAAAGGTATTAAATACATGTAGTGGAGTAGAAGTACACCATTTACCTCTGAACTGTAGTGGAGTAGAAGTACAAAGTAAAGTAGCAACAAATTGAAATACTCTAGTAGGGTAAAAGTACCTCAAAGTTGTACTTAAGTACAGTACTTGAGTAAATGTACTTAGTTACTTTACACCACTGGTTAAAGCATGAAGGAACTTAGATGAGCAGAAGGTTAATGTTCACACCTACCTCTACCACCGACATGATAGCGGTTGTGAGGGGGGGGATGGTGGTGTTGTTGTTGTTGGAAACCTTGGGAGGGTCCAACTCTTTGCGCTTGGTCTTGTACTAGAGGGTGACCACATTTCACAACATCAGAGTAACATTCACGTTAAGCTTTAAATGACACTTAAACATGGATATGTAATTGGAGAAAGGATGAAAGATGGATGTGTGTCTCACCTGCTGAAAACAAGCCTGCACCAGATTTTCGGGGAACATGTTTCTGTTGAAAGGTAAAACAAGATTAAGCCTGAATGAAAAACACAGTTGAGGTGTCCTAAATTCAGACAGAATGCTCCATTCAAAATCCAGGAGAGAATGCTTTTAATATTCATAAAGAGGATGTTAATGTGGTCACGTTCTATGAGGCAAGGCAACCTAAACAATCAAATCTGAAGATACTTTACTGGAAGATGCCAACAATGTGTCAACACAATGCTTCGGGGAGATTACATTTTTAGTTGTTTTCAACCAAAGCAATTGTCTTGCATCAAGAAACTAATTCAGAGCTGTGGAATCAGTCACAAAGTACTTTTTGGCCAAGCGTACAGAACAAACACTTGACGAACTGACAGTGTAGTAAAGAGTGTCTTTCACTTTTTAGTGTTTTTCTCCACTCTCCACCTATCAGGGGAATGAGAGACCGCTCGAAAGCGCTGGAGACGCTGTAGTACATATGCCAGGCCTGTAAGTGGCGCTGTAGTCTGCCACACAAGCAGAATCAGCCCTTTCAAAAACAGGGCTGGAAAAGAGCAAATAGAACGAAATGAGGCATGGCTAAAATGCATGATCTGTTTGGTATTTTGAAAACAAAACATGTTTCATATAGGTATGGCCCTACAATATATGTTTCAAATATAGCATGATAGGTCCACTTTAATATCAGTGGTGGCAGAAAAGTCCTGCATTTCAAATCTTACTTTAGTAAAAGTGCAAAAGTATTGGCTTCAAAATATAAAATATTGTATATATAATTATTGATGTTTTAATCACAGCTGGTAAAAGTGGAGCTACTTTTAACTTGATATTCTACTGCTGGATATCTTTACACATCATTATTTATCATAGTTTATTTATATGTTGTATAAACTAATAATCCTAATCTGTAAAGAAACTAGTCACTAACTTTGTCAAATAAATGTAGTTGAATATTGTCTTCCAAATTGTAGTGTAGTAAAAGTATAAAATAGCACTATAATTATTCTCAAGTACAAGTACCCAAAATCGTGTGACAGTACAGTCATTAAAGTAAATGTACTTTTCACCACTACTTTACTGTACATTACACCAATGCTTGATATGCGTAGCAAATGTAATTATTTGAACCCAAACCGGGACATTTTATTTACCTAACCAAGTGGTTTTGTGGCCTGAACCTAAGTTATGCCGAGCGTCCATATTTGACGAGCGGATTGTATTAGGAACACTTTAATGGAGTGTTGGGTGTACATTTAGAGGAAGTATATGTTCTTACTCAACTCACTACTTCTTTCCTATCTTTATAACTTAGTGTAACACCAAGAACACTTTTGAGGAGGGACTTTCGGTCATTTTCTCCATTAGTCTGATTACTGACTGATCACCACAAGTATTTCAGTTATAATTATCAGGGGAAAACGTCATTCATGTCAACATCTAGATTAGTTAACACTTCATGGTTATGAGGGATTGGTGTCACATGGTGGGGGGGGTCACCTGATGAGGTCCAGGAGGGTGTCCACTGTGGTGACGTTGGGCGTGATTCCAGCTCTGTCGATGTGATCAGCTGTTTGAGACACTCCTGGTTTGATAGTCATCACCAAAGTGATCCCTGCAAAGAATGACAGTATTCCTGTCAGGACAACTCCACTCATTGAACCACTTAGCACTATTTAAGTTCACTGAAATGAACAGGAGACTTAAAGCAGTTCCTGTGAGAATTAGAGAGGAGAAGAAACTCACCAAGAACCACTGCGATGATGGTGGTTGAGAAGTAATAGACTACAGCTCGCAGACCTATCTTCCCCGACACCTCAGAATCCAGGGCTGCAACACCTGGACAAAAAGCACAATCTTTTATTCAAGTCAACGCCAAAAGATCGTCCCAGCAGGGTTCAGAAGAAAAGACTGAAGATGTTGGAAACTGATCTGATCAAGCTGTTATTTAAAAGCTTCAATCTTTTCCTTGTGCATATACATAATTTCTCTGATGAAAATGATCTCAAAACTGGATTTGTAATCACTCAATCAACACTCGTGGCATTGCAGCCCAGTCGACTAAAAGTAACGTTCACATTCAACAAAACAGCTTTGTCCTTTTTGGCATTTTTCCGATTGTTGAGAGGACAGGAAACACGGAAAGATTGGAGTTGTTGGAGCTATATAACATTTATTTTTCAGCAGTCTTTGTTTATTTAATGTAACATAATTTATTTTAATTATGTTAGTTAATTAAAGTAATCCTATATATTTTTCATTGTGAAGGCGGTTTCGGCACGTGGTGATAATGTATTTACTGGAGACCTGTGGTGGTGGGATTGGAGCACTAGAGAGGGGCCGTGTAATCCACAGGTCCCATTGTTCTACACAGCATACATGGATTATTGGAATACTACTAAATAAATGCATGCAAGACGATGTTTTTGCCAGGACATTGAACACTTTTCCTGATTTGCTTGCTGGTGCCCTACCGGCAGTTTATTTTGAGTTAAATGTTCTGTTCTTTTTCTTATGATTTAGCCGCTACAGAAGTTCCAAATGAAATGCATCAAAGCCCCTCAGCTTGATGTGAAAACTGTCTGCACCTTAACCCCTCAGGGGGTGAAAGTGTAGGGAAGCAAATGTTCTCCTGCACACATATAGAATCAATATGTGATTTAGTCCAAAACCATTCAAGATCCTTTCCTATCCAAATCACAGCCTTGACAAGTTCTGTATTAATCAACAAGACCATTTGTATTACATTCCCAGCTGATTGTACTGCTTTAGTGGGCCTCACCTTCTCCCTGGGCACATTGTGTGTCTGAGGGGGTAAAGGAGGGGCCAGGCCTGGTACCTATAACCACAGGCTCCGTATGAGAAGGATCCTGCTAACAGTGAGTGAGGTACGCAGGTGGGGAAAACTCAGGGGAAATGCAGGTGGAAAAAACAAATCCTCCAAGTCATCAAGAAACCAAACTGCTTCTCCAAGGAACAATCAGCCGTGCTGTGCTGAGGGTGAGCTGAAGGGGTTAGTGAGAGAAGATGTAATGCAGCTCCTGAGTGACATATCATGATCCGTTAGCCTGCTGTCTTCTTCTCAAGTGAATGTTACTCCCATTTCCTGTCTCAAGACAGCAGAACTAAGGACATTTAGACGGTTATCCTACCTGTTATGCAGTCAGACTGCAAACACTCTGATGCACTGCTCTGAGAAATGTGCATGTGAGGCATGGCTGTGACATCTTTTAAATCAAAACTCATCTTTTTTATTAAAGCTTTTATCTACTGATGACACCACTCCGTTTAATTTGACATCCATGTTCTATTTGTTTTACTTTCTTATTTTGTATTACTGTTTCTATTGTTCAAACACTGTATATTTCATTGGGTGGGGAATGTTGACCGCATGCTCTGACAGTCTGGTTTGAATCCATGTAAAGCACTTCTGGTTATTATTAATACATTATTTTAGTTCTGCAACTATTCTCTTCTATTATTTTTGTTTAGATTTGTAATGGTGAATTTCTCTTGGCCTTTCAGTTACCTACTTTTTATCAGATACTTTTTAAGCTCTTTGAGAATCAATTGATGAATTGTTAAATTATTGTTTGAAATAGTAGATGGTGTTAATCACAATTCCCACAGAAGACCTCATTATTATTTCTCTTTTGAAAGTATGAAATGTAGTGTAGTCGTGTTTGTGTGTTTGTGTGTTTGTGCCCTCACATTCCCTTCTGCATCACTGTTGTTGACTGTGTTTACTGGGATAGTGTTTGAACTGCCTACATGAACTCAATATACACACATTGCAGTAAACCACTGAGTAGAGGTGCAGCCAGTAATAATCCCGCTCAGGCTACCTGTTATCATGCTTGAGATGATGAGTGGGAGGATGACCAGCTTCAGCATCCGCATGAGGATCTCTCCTGGGAAGCCGAAATACTGCTTGTGGAGGTGTGAGAGGGACGCATACTCTCTGACCAGGACGCCCAGACTGATCCCTGATCAGAGAAACACAGAACAACGTCATGAAGACTCACAGCTTTTATCATCATGCAGCTACAGTGTGGAAATGGAAATCTGAAGTCCCAGGTTCCTCCAACAATGCAACATTAATATGACATAAAACACATTTTTAAATAAACAGAGAAGAATAGATTAGAGTACAATAGTGCGGGTTATGTTGCAGACCGATATGCAAGTAATGCAGATGAAGTGAACTATAAACATGTCAGAAAATAAATAAATACAGTAAGCTAAATAATGTTGTAAGTGACCAAGTAAATGCAGGAGCCTAAATACATGTAAATAGAATAAGATAGACAAGAACATAATGTAAAATTAAATATTGTACAGTAAAATCAAATCAAATACTGTTTATTGTAGTGATAAATAATTAATAAATTGTACAATTCTAAGGCTAAAGAAAAAATTGGAAATGCAACATTTTATCAGGTATGATGTCGCTCAAATAAATGCAGAATTTTCTCTGCATAAGCAACTGTCACTGTCACATTTTGAAAAGGTCAGCAAGGTTTCATCCTTTAGGAATTCATGAGGCACAACACACATTATCATTTCCAGCTATTAACTTCACATGCATCCCACTCAATGATTCTATCTGTTATCACACATAACAGACCCCCATTAGGACGCTTGTAAAACACTGCGATGACACAGCAAACTGCATGAGATGCTACGACTGAACTATGCTATCAGAACATGACATACACCTGATGGAAGCACTGGAGTTCAGTCACAGATTCAATACATAGGCTGTTGGGTGATTGTTCACCAGAGCCAGCAGCAGCTTGATCTGCACCAAACACACTGAAAGATGCCACCCGTCGCCCCAGTTGAATGGTTTCTTATATTCAAAGCGCTAGTCTGAAACTGGTAGGATAGAAAAAAGAACATTAATGTAGCACTTCCATCCAGCCTCCACAGCCTGTATGTGAATAGAGTATATAACTTCATCATTTCTCATGTTTTCAATCCCAAGAAATAGATCATTTGATAGAAATAGAAGCTGATTGCTTTGAAAAGGTGGACATTTGGCCAGGAAAAATACTATCAAGAAATAAGCAGGGTGGCGGCTCACTGCCTGTCTACTTCTGCTAAAAGTAAACGATTTGTGTAGTTACATTGCACGTCCAAAACATTTGATTTGAGAAGCATATGGTTTCATATCTGGGTAAAGCGCTACAGAGCTGGAGGCCGGACTTGGTGAGCATAGCTTAGCATAACGACTGGGAGCAAGGGACGCCTCTGGAGATCAGTATAAGACAGTGAATATCTCTATTTAGCTGTGACAATCTACCGCTCGTTTGAAAGGTCTAAAGAACGTCCCCCACTCTTTTGTTGCCCAAAAACTTGCTAAGGTATGTTGCCATATTACCATTCTATTTAACGATGTGTAACTGTTGCACGGTTAATTGAATCATGTTGTATTGAATGTAATGAAAATAAACGGCTTGGTTGCTTTAAGGTAACTAAATAACTAAGGAATAAGGAATGGGGAACAAAAACACTTGTTTAGGGTAGGGAAATGATTTTGGTTTGAGATCAAATAAGTACGGAACCTATTTTACACGTCACGTATGTGTTTATGCAATTTAGCTGCGTACTATCATGGAAACAAAGTTGCGTAAATGTTAGCCCAACATTAGTTTGACCTTTGATTTCACATGGGACACGATCTCCGGTGATTGTCGTGTTGTGATTTCTGCGGCCAATAGAGGACACCATTATCACAATAAACCATAAACAACCTGTGCTCATTTTTCGGTGTGGGATTTGGGCTTGTTTTTAAACCCTTTCCCTATAAACATTTTTAATGAGAAACTATATGGTATATTGTAAACTGAATACATGGAATTTATGATTTATAATGACAAGTCTCTTCCCAAAGTCTCTCAAATGTGTGTTAATCATTTAGCTCTCCTGGTGCGCTCAGGTGTTTGGCAGTATAATGCTGTGGCAGGGGGGGTTTCTGAACTTTGAACAGAGACAGGCTCTGCTGGATGGTTACACCTAAACTAGAACATCTGATTTATTATTATTTATAAATATTGTGTGTCAAAATCTGAGTTTATAAACTAACTAGTAAAAAAAGCTTCCAAAATGAAGTGGGGTTGAAGTGTAGATAAGTATAAAATGAAAATATTTGGGTAAAGTACAAGCCAAAATGTGTACTAAAGTACAGTACTTGAGTAAATGTAAACGTTACTTTCCACCACTGGCTACAGGTCTGCATTACACACAGATGGAGATTGATATTGAGCTCAATGTCAGAACCATAGCAAATAACCCTGAATGAAAATAGTCCTTTAACATATACAGTCTGAATGTGGATCCATCCCTAAGATTGTGCTACACTGTGCCCTGCTGCAGGCTGAGGGCACTGCTCACAGATCCAGCATCAGCTGTCACTTTAGTCTGGTCACGCTTGACTGAGACACTTCCAGACTGCTCTCTGCTCTGGAGGACAGAGACTCACTCACACCACCCCACCATTATTAAAGGAAAGATGGCCATGAATGAACATAGGTTATCCTAACACACAGGTACTGGTGCTGTTCGTCAGCTGGTGCAAAACAGCTTGATTTATGTCAGCAGTGACAGCAGCTGGATGCAACAGCCAGGACAAAGAGTGGCACAGAAACAGCAGGAATATGAACGCATTCTCTCTACATCAGCAGGCATTCCACATACCGAGCACCACGGAGAAAATCGTGGCGATCAGAAGCCAGTTCCTCTTCAGCAAGCCCTTGAAATGCACGCCTCGTCGCTGTTTGTTACCCATCATGTCAATATCGTTTTAATGCTCCAAAAAATGAGGGAGAATCACAATGGCCCCGCGGAGACAGACAGTCTGCGGCCGGGATGTGAGGTGCAGCCGCCGCAGAGAGGATGGAGAGCCGCGCTGAAAGAGAGGCGGCGGAGGGCTGGTGGCCGCGAGGCTGTGTGTGTGTGTGTGTGTGTGTGTGTGTGTGTGTGTGTGTGTGTGTGTGTGTGTGTGTGTGTGTGTGTGTGTGTGTGTGTGTGTGTGTGTGTGTGTGTGTGTGTGTGTGTGTGTGTGTGTGTGTGTGTGTGTGTGTGTGTGAGTGTGTATCAGGGTATGTGTGAGTGTCCTGGAGAGGAGGAATGAGGGAGGGAGCGATACCGTCTCCCTCCCCCACACAAGGTGTCTCTGACATGTTCTGCTTTTTACCATGCAGTGACACCATGTGTAAGGAATTATGCATAACATCCCCATTTGGAAACACATTTGGAAAACACAAAGGATGATTCTAGAAAAACTAATCACATCTCTTTTCTGTTTCAAAAGGGATGGCTTCAAAACTTTACCCAAAGGTAAGTGTTTCCCTGAAGATCCCTCTGTGAATCATACAATAATCCCTGTCATCCCTGATGACCCACTCGAAGTGTGGATGTGTTGGTCTGCTCCACAAACTCTGGGTTCTTTATAACGCAATACTCTCACTTCAGATTGGGCACAAGACAAAAGTAGATCGGCCTCTTATTTTGTCCCTCCCAAATGTAATGATTTATATATGTCTGAAACTCATAATAAAAGACAACTGAAACCGACTTGGAATCGCTGCAGAATAAGATAATGGTAAATTCGCTTTCAATTTCATTTTTAGATGTTAGGTCCTATTCTGCTTTTTGGGGTTCTCCCTCTCCTGTGTTCAACCCGGTATCATGGCAAGACGTGAACATGTGACGATTTACCATGCTGGGAGACGTGAATATGTCACGATTTCGTCCCTTCAAACGTGACAGTTACACGGTATTGTCAAGCCATGTTAACCAGTGGAGAAATACCCGGAAATGCTAAACAAATGCTACCCCGACGGTCGGTTGTTATTGTCAATATTAATATAATAATGATTTATTTTTTAATAGTCACACTCGATTAGGCCGATTTTCTTGTTGCCCAGCTGGTTGACACCTCTTTTAGCAGAAACAAAGACTACATTAATGTATTAAATCGATGTTAATCCATGCATGTGGATGTGGAATTAACGGACTTGACGTTGTACGATTGCGTTGCCAGGCAACAGCTTCGGTTCATGTTCATGTACAAACTCTTCAACTACAACCGTAGTTATATTTAAAAACATGTTAAAAGGCCTCACGAAATACTTTAATGTAAATTATAATTTAAATGTGAAGGAATGTGTGTATAACAAAATACATCTGTCATAAACGAAACCGGAAACAGACTAGTCAAGATCCTCAGCCGATGCATAAACGGCGCACAGCTGATAGAAAGGGACACCTGGTGGTTAAAGCACGTTATTGAATATTATTATTTGTATTATTAGATATTAATAGGAGGATGTGCAAAACAGACAAACTAATAAGGCTTAATTTAAACATTAAAGAGTACTTTAGGTCAAGGTCTTCTTCTGAATAAGAAAAAAGCGTTGGGGGTATAGAAGAAGAATATGGAGGGATGAAACCCTCTTTAATGGTCACGCATGCAGAGCACACAGCACACACAGTGACATTTATTTTGGCGGCAGTTGTTCCTGTTTGTCTAGAAGTCTTCTCAGCAGGGCTCTATAAATAGAGAACTACGGCAGATATGTAATATTTAATGCAGCCGAACCGTGTATTACAATGCCGTTATGTGATGACTTTCAAAGAGAAAAGCAAGCACACTATTATTTTATTTTTGAAAAATGTTTTCGGATTTCATATCGCATAAACACCAAATCCCAGTGTGCATTGCGGCTAAACCATCCAATCATCGAGCTGAGGATCTTGCCTACGTCTGTTTCCGGTTTAGTTTATGACAGATGTAAATTAATATAGCCTTTGTTTCTGCTAAAAGAGGTGTCGACCAGCTGGGGCAACAAGAAAATCAGCGTAATCGAGTGTGACTATTAAAAAATAAATCATTATTTTATTAATATTGACAATAACAACCGGGGTAGTCGGGGTAGCATTTGCTTGGCATTTCCGGGTATTTCTCCACCGTGTAACTGTCACGTTTGAAGGGACGAAATCGTGACATCTTCACGTCTCCCAGCATGGTAAATCGTCACATGTTCACGTCTTGCCGTGATACCGGGTTGCCTGTGTTCTATAGGTTTGTGTCCCCCCCTGCCTAAAAAACGCCTCCATTGGAATCCTTTGTTTATTTCAAGAACATATTGACATCACTAAGGAACACCCCTGCTCCTAGCACTCCAACACATTGTAGGTATGGCCTAAGGTGCGGGACATCTCTAAGCGATTGACCAATCGACTGGGCTTTGGTTTCAGACAGAGGGTGAAAAGAGGTGCTGCAGGCTGCAGCACAGGCAGTATGCGAGAAATAGAGCTTTTTGAACATTAAAGAATGGAGACATGTCACAGTAGAGACATTACATACGGATATACACCTGAACATCATCAGGAGAGGACTCTTTAAAGTAGAGACACTACATACTGATATACACCTGAACATCATCAGGAGAGGACTCTTTAAAGTAGAGACACTACATACTGATATACACCTGAACATCAGCAGGAAAGGACTCTTTAAAGTAGAGACACTACATACTGATATACACCTGAACATCAGCAGGAGAGGACTCTTTAAAGTAGAGACACTACATACTGATATGCACCTGAACATCAGCAGGAGAGGACTCTTTAAAGTAGAGACACTACATACTGATATGCACCTGAACATCAGCAGGAGAGGACTCTTTAAAGTAGAGACACTACATACTGATATACACCTGAACATCAGCAGGAGAAGACTCTTTAAAGTAGAGACACTACACACTGATATACACCTGAACATCAGCAGGAGAGGACTCTTTAAAGTAGAGACACTACATAAAATGAACCTGAAAATGAGCAGGACAGGACTATCCATTAGGATGAAGTATTATGGGTTGCCATTTGTACACTTATAATAATGCTCTAAGAATAGCTAAACCTGTCTCGTCATCCACCTCTTAGTGTTGTATTTCATCAACATTTCAGTAATAAAAGTAAAAGTACTCGATTTGCATAGCACATTATGTATCTATGTTTAAGCAACAGTTTTTTGATTTTCACAAATCTTTAATGTTTTGTTCGATATTGGATTATTTAAATAGTAAATAGTACTTTTAATATTTACTTATGTACAATAATTGAGTAAAAATAGCCTATTTAGATTGCATTTCCCATCACCATTCATCAGGATCCCTCATGAGTGTGCGTATGAAGCGCCATTAGTGTTTATCTGTCACTTGGTATCACAGCGCCCCCCTGTGGACAAAACCCCCCTCCATCAGAGAGGCTCATAGTCAGAGGCTGTGTTCCTATAAACCAGGGGTCAGCAACCTTCACCATCCGAAGATACATTTCCCCCCATTGTCACCAAAGTTTGGTCTATAAAAAACGTTGTTTGCTCCACTTGTGAACTTATAGTTCAACAACCATGTTGATTGTTTATTGCTATGTTTACCTAACATAAAAGCAGCAAATGCTCTGTGCTTATGCTTGTAACGTCTTTTAAGATTGCATTTTTTGTGGTTTGCTAATTTCTTTCAATATATCAAGCATACAGGTAAGGTAGTAAAAGCAAAGGAATTAATAGACACAGAATTAAACTCTATATTTCATTTATGACTTTTCTTTGGGGTATTTCGTTAGTTTTCAATGGCCAGGAAACAGATGTAGGATGTGACGCGTGTCAAAGTAATACCTCAAACTCTAAGATAAAAGTATTTCATACAATTGTTGACTGTGCAACAACAAATAAAAAAAGCTGTTTTTTTTAATGTGTTTATACAGTTAAGTATGTTTCAAACACGAGGATCAGGGTCAGTTGTTCATGAAGTGGTCTTAGTTTGACATTGAGGTTTCTTTGGTAAACTGTAATATTTCTTTTTGGAGTTTTCAATTGTATCAAACAATCCTCTTCAGCGGGAAGTCGCTGAAGAAGAAATAAAACAACATGGTTGAAAATGATGACTAGGATTTAGATAACAAGCAGAGAAGCTGGTTTCAAACCTCTTTCCTCTTCCTCTTTGAGCAGCTTATGTTAAGTTTCACTCTGGGCCATGACAACTTGTTCACCCATTCTAATTAGAATGAATGGACTTTTAAAAAATATTTAAATATATATATATTGCTTAAAATGAAACAAGTTGTAAAACTGCAGCCTACGTCTGCTCCACTGATGCCAAGTTCTCTTCACTAACTCTGGTTAATTTTTAAAGTGAGATATCCACAATTTTAAACTGAACTCATGACCTGACGACCATCTATAATATGTAAGTAGTAATAACAATGCCCCTTTCGTCACATTAGTATACATAAAAAGTGACAGATGGACACGCCCCCAATTATGCAAATGATATAAGTCCCGCCTCCCATTGGTCGAGATCCTTTGATCTGAGCTAAGTCCCGCCTCCCATTGTTCGAGACCCTTTGATGTGAGGGGCTGAGGTGTTATAACGGGTAAGTGTGAAAAGCCCCCCTGTGGAGTGCCTTTGTTGTCTAATTCTTTGATGTGTTGATTAAGGCAGTCTCTTTGAAGTTATGTTGTCTGGCCCCTGTCCCCTCACCCCTTTGTTGTCTAAGCCTTTGATGTGTTGATTAGGCAGTCTCTTTGAAGTTATGTTGTCTGGCCCCTGTCCCCTCACCCCTTTGTTGTCTAAGCCTTTGATGTGTTGATTAGGCAGTCTCTTTGAAGTTATGTTGTCTGGCCCCTGTCCCCTCACCGCTTTGTTATCTAAGCCTTTGATGTGTTGATGAAGGCAGTCTCTTTGAAGTTATGTTGTCTGGCCCCTGTCCCCTCAAACCCCTTTGTAGTCTAAGCCTTTGATGTGAGTTGTTATAACAGGTAGGTGTGAACAGCCCCCCTGTGTAGTGCCTTTGTTGTCTAATTATTTGATGTATTGATTAAGGCGGTCTCTTTGAAGTTATGCTGTCTGGTCCCCGCCCCCTCAGGGTTATCTAATCTAATTAGCCTTTGATGTTTTGCCCTTTGATGTGGTGTGTTCTAAGCCTTTGATGTTAATCTAGGTGTCTCTTTGAAGTTATGCATGAGACGGTCTAGCCCCCCGCCCCCTCCCAGCCCAGGCCTCTCCCCCCTTTCTCCACCCCCTTCCTCTGGCTATGAGGCTGGCAGATTGTGGGGGGTGGAATTAGATGAAAATAGAAATATGCTCAAAACTAAATAAAAGACAGTAATTTCCACTTACCAAGTCACCTTTCAAAAAAAGAAAAATGGCCAAGAGACGCCTGTGACAACTTACCGCCATCTGTCCGGAGCGCCAGTCAAGAAACGAATGCCGCAGCTGTGCGGGGTTCAGACGTCTACAGCCGAGGATCTGCGCACAAACTTATCTCGTGCCCTCTTTTGGTCATGGGCGCGCGTTCATGTGTGCTGGAGGAGGGGCTCTGTGAGGAAGTGGCAGATTTTTCCCAATTGTGTATTTTCTAATTCGAGCTGGTTTCTCCAAAATGACCTCCCCCTACCTTTAAGAACAATTAACACACACACACACACACACACACACACACACACACACACACACACACACACACACACACACACACACACACACACACACACACACACACACACACACACACACACACACATACACACACGTTGGAGTTGGCCTTTGATGTGAGGGTTAGAGATAAGCCTGGGATGTTAATCTATATGTTGATTAAGACACTCTCTGTGAGGTGAGAAGCGAGGGGATGGAGTTAGTTTTTAAAAAGGAAATATGCTCAAACTAAATAAAACAGCCATTCATTTTCACTCACTAAGACACCTAAAAACGTTATTGTCCTCTCTAGATTTGATTCAGGGTTTTGTTTTAAATGATTTGTGCTTGCTAAGGATGTTTCTTCTCAAGTTGTTGTGAAACTGTTAACTAAAAGGAAGTATCTGTTTGCAAAGAGGGTATTCATATTAATTTAAAAAAGATCTTATTTAGGTTTTAATAGTGATAACTAAGTTTCACTCTGTGGGGGGCAAAAGACGCATCGTTAAACACCTGGATAAAGGACTCTTTAAAGCAGAGACATGGCGACCAGCATACCTGATTATCAGCAGGAGAGGACTCTTTTAAGTAAATACATTATAGGGTTAAAATAAGATATATATGTGGTGGAATTAGTTTAAAACAGCCACCTTACACTTTTTAGTTATCCTCTCTAAATTAGATGTAAGGGTTTTTAAATGATTAGTGTTAATTAAGGGCTATTGTTATTTTGGTTTATAAGGGGATAGGAGTTCAACTTTTAAAAATTGCACAGGATCATTCTAAGAAGAGTGAGAGGGCTAATGAGCCAGCACCATACCTCCTCTATGCATTTTCTTGACCTGTATCTGATCTTGAAAAACTCTGGTAATTACTTTTTTTATTTTATTTTATAATATCATGTAATTATTAAATGTTTTTTTTTGTTTTGGTAGGGGTTAAACTAGTATATTATGTGAATAGTATATTATTAGATACTTAAAATTTTTATGTTTTTTCTGTTTACAGTAGAGACCCTGTGTGCTGAAATCTACTCAAACAGAGTACTTCATGCTAGTGGTCAGCTTTTAAACACAAAAGTGTATCTTTCAGTAACTTCTCAGAGAATTTAAGCATAAATCTGTCAAATGTTCAAAACAGCCTTGTTTCACTGAAATAGCCTCAAAATCACAAACTGCCATTAAGAGTCAGAATCCTTACGAAATCTACTCAGAGTACTTCATGGTAGTGGTCAGCTTTTAAATACAAAAGTGTATCTTTCAGTAACTTTTTGAGAGAATTCAGCATAAATCTGTCAAATGTTCAAAACAGCCTTGTTTCACTGAAATAGCGTAAAAATCACAAACTGGCTGAAACTGTACAGTGAATTGGAGAAATTACAGCACAGAGTTTGCTCTGTTTTTTAGATGCAATGCATCTTTGTGTCAAAAACAGAGCATACAATGAGAGCACATGATACACTTTAAATGTTTCGTTTACAATACTATTACTGTATATGAAAGCAAAAACACATTTTCATTTTGTAATGGTTGTTTAATTGAAAACACATCATTCAACACATTTTCATAAAAACACATTACATTTTACCAAGTTAATGTCGTAGTGCATACAAGGTAATAGACTTAACGATTTGCACTGCTGCTTCTCTCCGCGTTTCATTTACAGTGATCGGTTTATCGTTCAATTCACACTGCCCAAGTAGATGTTTAGGAGTCTCTTGGAAGTATACGAATGCATTTTTTATATCAGATAAATGCATTAACATCACATGCAAATTCTCTATCCTTTCACCCGCAACGATTATAATCTGCTTTGCTTCTTCTTCGGTTTCACCATTATTAGCTCTGAATGTAGTCCTTTCTGGGGCTTCTTGTGCTTCTTGTGGTCTGTTGAATACCTGGCGTAGGATTTGTTTAGCTGTAAGGGCAGGTACCATATAATTGTCTTCAAAAGTTTTGTCTATGTCGTCACACGTTTTGGCGTATCCTTCGATGTAATGACAACCGATACTAGAATAGAGATCCTCCAACAGTCTTTTAATACATGTTCTGGCACTGTCGCCAATTAGGGCAATTCCACAGTATCGCGCGTTTTCTCTCATTATATTGAAGCAAAGCTCTGCCATTGCTTTTGGTATTTGCTCAACACATTCGCAGCAGTCGGTTAGCGGTAGATGATCTATAAGATTATTATGATCCGGTAATGGCTCTACAACACCATCCTCTAGTTGACATTTCTTCACTTTGTTCCTTTTTCTTTTCACCTTCCTTCTTTTTGTTTTCCGTCCTTTTACCCCTTTTCTTTCCATTCGCATTCTGCGTCTGCTTTTCATTTTTCTTCTCCTTTTCATTTTGCTTTTTCTTCGTTTTTCTTTACTTTTTCTTTTCTGCTAATTGTCCTTTGCGATCTTGGCGAGTGGTATGAGATATACTGTTTCTATAAAGGTTATCTATAATACCATCTTTTAAAGAAAGATATTCTTCATATGTCATGTTATCATGGTCCTCTTTTGTCCTAAAGACCTTACATGGATATAATATAGAGGAGAGCTCTTCTTCGGGAACATCCTCTCCCCTACTTTGTAACATCCAGTCATTAAGCCCATATCCTTTATCCTGGTGATAATAAGGGGAGGCTACATCAGACTTGGTTTTTCTCAGATCCATGGCTAGTTTTCAACGGTCGTCTTAGTGGGGTCCTTAGTTTTATATGATTTGCTGAGTGGGGTGGGACTTATTGCGTTGAGTGGGAGGAGTCATCTGTAGAAAGTACTCTGTTTGAGTAGATTTCGTTAAGATTCTGACTCTTAATGGCAGTTTGTGATTTTGAGGCTATTTCAGTGAAACAAGGCTGTTTTGAACATTTGACAGATGTATGCTTAATTCTCTCAAAAAGATACTGGAAGATACACTTTTATGTTTAAAAGCTGACCACTACCATGAACGCACTATGTTTTATTAGATTTCGTCAAGCATCTGACTCTTAATGACCGTTTGTCATTTTGAGGCTATTTCAGTGAAAACAAGGCTGTTTTGAACATTTGACAGATTTATGCTTAATTCTCTCAAAAAAGTTACTGAAAGATACACTTTTGTGTTTAAAAAGCTGAAAAGTAGATAATGAAGTACTCTGTTTTATTACATTTCGTCAAGCATCTGACTCTTAATGGCAGTTTGTGATTTTGAGGTTATTTCAGTGAAGGCTGTTTTGAACATTTGACAGATTTATGCTTAATTCTCTCAAAAAGTTACTGAAAGATACACTTTTGTGTATAAAAGCTGACCACTACCATTAAGTACTCTGAGTAGATTTCGTTAGGATTCTGACTCTCAATGGCAGTTTGTGATTTTGAGGCTATTTCAGTGAAGGCTGTTTTGAACATTTGACAGATTTATACTTAATTCTCTCAAAAATGTTACCGAAAGATACACTTTTCTTTTTAAAAACAGACCACTGCCATGAAAGTACTCTGTTTTATTAGATTTCGTCAAGCATCTGACTCTTAATGACCGTTTGTCATTTTGAGGCTATTTCAGTGAAAACAAGGCTGTTTTGAACATTTGACAGATTTATGCTTAATTCTCTCAAAAAAATTACTGAAAGATACACTTTTGTGTTTAAAAAGCTGAAAAGTAGATAATGAAGTACTCTGTTTTATTAGATTTCGTCAAGCATCTGACTCTTAATGGCAGTTTGTGATTTTGAGGAATTTTCTCAAAAAGTTACTGAAAGATACACTTTTGTATTTAAAAGCTGACCACTACCATGAAGTACTCTGAGTAGATTTCGTTAGGATTCTGACTCTTAATGGTAGTTTGTGATTTTGAGGTTATTTCAGTGAAACAAGGCTGTTTTGAACATTTGACAGATTTATGCTTAAATTCTGTGAGAAAGTTACTGAAAGATACACTTTTGTGTTTAAAAGCTGACCACTACCATGAAGTACTCTGTTTGAGTAGATTTTGTTAAGCATCTGACTCTTAATGGCAGTTTGTGATTTTGAGGCTGTTTCATTGAAGGCTGTTTTGAACATTTGACAGATTTATGCTTAGTTCTCTCAAAAGGTTACTGAAAGATACACTTTTGTATTTAAAAAAGCTGACCACTACCATGAAAGTACTGGAGACTGTCCCTGTCTTGTCACATAGATTATACTATCTGTGTCGTAGTAGAAAACTCTGTGCTGTAATTTCTCCAATTCACTGTATAGTTTCAGCCAATTTGTGATTTTGACGCTATTTCAGTGAAAAACAAGGCTGTTTTGAACATTTGACAGATTTATGCTTAATTCTCTCAAAAAGTTACCGAAAGATACACTTTTCTTTTTAAAAAAGCTGACCACTACCATGAAAGTACTGGAGACTGCCCCTGTCTGGTCACATAGATTATACTATCTGTGTCGTAGTAGAAAACTCTGTGCTGTAATTTCTCCAATTCACTGTACAGTTTCAGCCAGTTTGTGATATTTACGCTATTTCAGTGAAACAAGGCTGTTTTGAACATTTGACAGATTTATGCTTAAATTCTGTGAGAAAGTTACTGAAAGATACACTTTTGTGTTTAAAAGCTGACCACTACCATGAAGTACTCTGTTTGAGTAGATTTTGTCAAGCATCTGACTCTTAATGGCAGTTTGTATTTTGAGGCTGTTTCATTGAAGGCTGTTTTGAACATTTGACAGATTTATGCTTAGTTCTCTCAAAAGGTTACTGAAAGATACACTTTTGTATTTAAAAAAGCTGACCACTACCATGAAAGTACTGGAGACTGTCCCTGTCTTGTCACATAGATTATACTATCTGTGTCGTAGTAGAAAACTCTGTGCTGTAATTTCTCCAATTCACTGTATAGTTTCAGCCAATTTGTGATTTTGACGCTATTTCAGTGAAAAACAAGGCTGTTTTGAACATTTGACAGATTTATGCTTAATTCTCTCAAAAAGTTACCGAAAGATACACTTTTCTTTTTAAAAAAGCTGACCACTACCATGAAAGTACTGGAGACTGCCCCTGTCTGGTCACATAGATTATACTATCTGTGTCGTAGTAGAAAACTCTGTGCTGTAATTTCTCCAATTCACTGTACAGTTTCAGCCAGTTTGTGATTTTTACGCTATTTCAGTGAAACAAGGCTGTTTTGAACATTTGACAGATTTATGCTTAATTCTCTCAAAAAGTTACTGAAAGATACACTTTTGTATTTAAAAGCTGACCACTACCATGAAGTACTCTGAGTAGATTTCGTTAGGATTCTGACTCTTAATGGTAGTTTATGATTTTGAGGTTATTTCAGTGAAACAAGGCTGTTTTGAACATTTGACAGATTTATCCTTAAATTCTGTGAGAAAGTTACTGAAAGATACACTTTTGTGTTTAAAAGCTGACCACTACCATGAAGTACTCTGTTTGAGTAGATTTTGTCAAGCATCTGACTCTTAATGGCAGTTTGTGATTTTGAGGCTATTTCATTGAAGGCTGTTTTGAACATTTGACAGATTTATGCTTAGTTCTCTCAAACGGTTACTGAAAGATACACTTTTGTATTTAAAAAAGCTGACCACTACCATGAAAGTACTGGAGACTGCCCCTGGCTGGTCACATAGATTATACTATCTGTGTCGTGGTAGAAAACTCTGTGCTGTAATTTCTCCAATTCACTGTACAGTTTCAGCCAGTTTGTGATTTTTACGCTATTTCAGTAAACAGCTATTACTGTAAACAGAAAAAACATAACATTTTTAAGTATCTAATAATATACTATCCACATAATATACTAGTTTAACCCCTACCAAAAAAAAAAAAAAAACATTTAATAATTACATGATATTATAAAATTAAATTAAAAAAAGTACTTACCAGAGTTTTTTAAGATCAGATACAGGTCAAGAAAATGCATAGAGGAGGTATGGTGCTGGCTCATTAGCCCTCTCACTCTTCTTAGAATGATCCTGTGCAATTTTTAAAAGTTGAACTCCTATCCCCTTATAAACCAAAATAACAATAGCCCTTAATTAACACTAATCATTTAAAAACCCTTACATCTAATTTAGAGAGGACAACTAAAAAGTGTAAGGTGGATATATATGTGGTGAAATTCCACCACATATATATCTTATTTTAACCCTATAATGTATTTACTTAAAAGAGTCCTCTCCTGCTGATAATCAGGTATGCTGGTCGCCATGTCTCTGCTTTAAAGAGTCCTTTATCCAGGTGCTTAACGATGCGTCTTTTGCCCCCCACAGAGTGAAACTTAGTTATCACTATTAAAACCTAAATAAGATCTTTTTTAAATTAACATGAATACCCTCTTTGCAAACAGATACTTCCTTTTAGTTAACAGTTTCACAACAACTTGAGAAGAAATATCCTTAGCAAGCACAAATCATTTAAAACAAAACCCTGAATCAAATCTAGAGAGGACAATAACGTTTTTAGGTGTCTTAGTGAGTGAAAATTAATGGCTGTTTTATTTAGTTTGAGCATATTTCTTTTTTAAAAACTAACTCCATCCCCTCGCTTCTCACCTCACAGAGAGTGTCTTAATCAACATATAGATTAACATCCCAGGCTTATCTCTAACCCTCACATCAAAGGCCAACTCCAACGTGTGTGTGTGTGTGTGTGTGTGTGTGTGTGTGTGTGTGTGTGTGTGTGTGTGTGTGTGTGTGTGTGTGTGTTAATTGTTCTTAAAGGTAGGGGGAGGTCATTTTGGAGAAACCAGCTCGAGTGAGCTAGAATTAGAAAATACACAATCGGGAAAAATCTGCCACTTCCTCACAGAGCCCCTCCTCCAGCACACATGAACGCGCGCCCATGACCAAAAGAGGGCACGAGATAAGTTTGTGCACAGATCCTCGGCTGTAGACGTCTGAACCCCGCACAGCTGCGGCATTCGTTTCTTGACTGGCGCTCCGGACGGATGGCGGTAAGTTGTCACAGGCGTCTCTTGGCCATTTTTCTTTTTTTGAAAGGTGACTTGGTAAGTGGAAATTACTGTCTTTTATTTAGTTTTGAGCATATTTCTATTTTCATCTAATTCCACCCCCCACAATCTGCCAACCTCATAGCCAGAGGAAGGGGATGGAGAAAGGGGGGAGAGGCCTGGGCTGGGAGGGGGCGGGGGGCTAGACCGTTGCATGCATAACTTCAAAGAGACACCTAGATTAACATCAAAGGCTTATAACACACCACATCAAAGGGCAAAACATCAAAGGCTAATTAGATTAGATAACCCTGAGGGGGCGGGGACCAGACAGCATAACTTCAAAGAGACTGCCTTAATCAACACATCAAAGAATTAGACAACAAAGGCACTACACAGGGGGGCTTTTCACACCTACCCGTTATAACAACTCACATCAAAGGCTTAGACTACAAAGGGGTTTGAGGGGACAGGGGCCAGACAACATAACTTCAAAGAGACTGCCTTAATCAACACATCAAAGGCTTAGACAACAAAGAGGTGAGGGGACAGGGGCCAGACAACATAACTTCAAAGAGACTGCCTAATCAACACATCAAAGGCTTAGACAACAAAGGGGTGAGGGGACAGGGGCCAGACAACATAACTTCAAAGAGACTGCCTTAATCAACACATCAAAGAATTAGACAACAAAGGCACTCCATAGGGGGGCTTTTCACACCTACCCGTTATAACACCTCAGCCTCTCACATCAAAGGGTCTCGAACAATGGGAGGCGGGACTTAGCTCAGATCAAAGGATCTCGACCAATGGGAGGTGGGACTTAGCTCATTTCCTTAATTGGGGGCGTGTCCACCTGTCACTTTGTATGTATACTAATGTGACGAAAGGGGCATTGTTATTACTACTTATATAACCCTTCTCTTGCGTTTCTGGTCAAATCTGACCGAGTGACTTCGTTTGGTATCATAAATATTGTGTTTTTCATCCAATTGCCTCAAGACCTTATGTTATCATCCATTCAAGGCCTCTGACCATATATGGTTGATGATCACCACTTGCATTTTGAGTGATTTATTCAACACACACACACACACACACACACACAACCACACACACACACACACACACATACCATGTATACATCACTTCAGGGGACATTACATTGACTTGCATTTCCTGGAGACTTATCCTAACCTTAACCATAACCAACACATGCCTAACCCTAACCCTTACCCTTAACCTTACCCTTACCCAAACCCTAAACCTAACCAAGTCTTCACCCTAAAATGAATGATTCCCCTCATGGGGACCTCCATTTTGTCCCCATAAGGGAGGCGATATAGTATAGTAATGCTATAGGCCACACACACACACACACACACACACAAACACACACACACACACACACACACACACACACACACACACACACACACACACACACACACACACACACACACACACACACACACACACACCAGGGGCGGTTCTAGGGGGGGGGCCCCTGAAAATGAAAACAAAAAAAGTTTATGATTAAACGATTTCTTGGCTGACGGAATAGGCGTAACTAACGCTATTTGTCATTCTAGTCGGACCCATTAGAGCAGGGGTCTCCAACACATCGATCGCGAGCTACCGGTAGCTCGCAAACCCTCAATAAGTAGCTCGCTAAGCAAATCCAAAATGTAAAAAATACACACAAAAAAAGGAAATGTAATTAAAATAATCTATATGCATAAACGAAACCTCAATCATAGCGAACTCTACTTACTCCAACTCTGTATCTATCTAACACCCCTCCTCCCCCATCTCCCACAATGAATATCGACCAATCACGTTCTTGCAACAGTTTAAAAGGGGAGTGATTAGTAAAATATGCATAAATAAAAAGAAAGAATGCTAACTAGGTAACATAAGATAAGAATAAACAAGTTTAAATTATTTGTTATTGGTGATCATATTCTAAAGATGTTTGGATTATTGAAAAGTATACAGCTCTCTTTCATATGAGTGTTGATAGCTGTATCCATAAATTCATTGCATTTAACTTCAACATTTAAAAAAAAAAAAATCTTCCCAAATAAAGCAGGTTGAAATAATTTAAATGCATACATTTTCTTTTAGTAAACACTGAAAACGGGTCCCTCAGACCCAAACAGCACACAAAGGTTAAAGGTAAGCATATAATCATGTTAAACGTCCCGCCAACACGGCACCCAGACCCCATGCAGCATTCTCATCTGTTTGTCCTTACTGGTGTCATTTTCCGGTTGCTAAAGCCATTGTAACACATAATCACTGATGTTACGCTGTAACGGTGGTAGAACATAGTGGTAGACTCATCAGAAAAGAGTGGGCGAGCTGACCAATCAGAGCACAGTGGGCTCACAGGGAGGGGGGGGGGGTGGCAGGAGCTCCAACAAGCCGTGTAGGACAGTGTGAATACACATACTATACAGAGATGCTGTATGAGAAACCAATGTGAGTTTGGAAAATTGCACCGAGTGATTACTTAAAAAAAACAATGATATTTGAAGATTTTCAGTCTGGCTTTAGAACACATCATAGCACGGAGACAGCTCTGGTTAAAGTCACAAATGACATTCTAATAGCCTCAGACAAGGGACTTGTCTCTATTCTTGTTTTGCTCGATCTCAGTGCTGCATTTGATACTATTGACAATGATATCTTATTGTAAAGACTAGAGCACTTAGTTGGCATACTGGTTTAGGTCCTATCTATCTGAACGCTCTCAGTTTGTCACAAACGAGCTGAGGACCAAAATGCAGAACACGGGAAACCAGAGATAGTCGGTAACCAGCTTTATTGAAGGCAATAGGCTGGTAGAAGACAACACGGCAGATAGTAGGCAAAGGGCTGGTCGGGGACAGGCGAGGGTTCCAGGAGACAGCAGGACGGGAGTCGCAGGTACAGAACGGGTCAGGGAGCAGGCGAGGCAGGCTGGTCAGGGACAGGCAGGGTCGAAACCGGGAGAGCAATCTGAAGGGTAATGCGGGAAAGACGGGCATGCTGCAAAGTACGATCAGGTGAAAGTGAAGTGGGCCTAAATACTAATGGAGCTGATGGGTGTAACAGAGTGAGAGAGAGACAGGGTGTGACTACCAGGTGACTAAGGAATGTTAATGCAGAAAATAGGTGAGTGAGAAAGCAGATTGTGACACAGTTTGTACGTGTCAACGATGAATCTTCCACGCAAACCAAAGTTAGCCATGGAGTGCCACAGGGCTCAGTGCTCGGACCTATTTTGTTCACATTATATATGCTTCCGTTAGCCAATATTATAAGGAATCATTCTGTACATTTTCATTGTTATGCGGATGATACTCAACTATATTTATCAATCAAGCCTGATGAAATTAATAATCTAAATAAAATTCAAGACTGCCTCAAGGACTTAAAAACGTGGATGACCTTAAACTTTTTATGTTATACATGACCAAAACTGAAGTTATTGTACTTGGCCCGAAGAATCTACGAAACAAATTATCTAAAGATATACTAACTATGGATGGCATTAATTTGGCCTCCAGTGAGACCGTAAGGAATCTTGGTGTTATATTTGATCAGGATTTATCCTTTAACGCACACTTAAAATCAATTTCAAGGACCGCCTACTTCCATCTACGTAACATTGCAAAGATCAGGCATATCTTGCCGCAAAACGATGCAGAGAAACTAGTCCATGCATTTGTTACTTCAAGGCTGGATTATTGTAACTCCTTATTATCAGGGTGTACCAAGAAGTCAGTCAAGTCGCTTCAGCTGATTCAAAATGCTGCAGCTCGTGTACTAACCAGAGTTAGGAAAAGGGACCACATTACTCCTGTTCTGGCTGCCTTACACTGGCTCCCTATAGAACACAGGACAGAATTTAAAATTCTTCTTCTCCTCTACAAAGCCCTTAATAGTCAGGCGCCATCTTACCTTAAATAACTCATTATACACTACTGTCCTACTTGGGCATTGCATTCCAAAAATGCAGGGTTGTTGGTTGTTCCTAGAGTCTCTAAAGGTACAATGGGAGCCAGAGCCTTTTCTTATCAAGCTCCACATTTGTGGAATCAGCTTCAAGTTTGTGTTCAGGCGGCAGACACCCTATCCGTTTTTAAGAGTGCGCTTAAGACCTTCCTTTTTGATAAAGCTTATAATTAGGGCTGATTAGATGCAGCCCCTAGTTTTGCTGATATAGGCTTAGTTTGTCGGGGGACATCTTACTTCCTTCTCTCTGTCTATACCTGTGTACTCTCATGTTCCGATTAATCCAGCTTCCCCAAATTTCTTTCTTTTTGGTGTCTATATACGCTGGGATCCGGAGTCATGGATGATCCTGCGGTCCTGTGTCCTGGATCGCGAGCCCTGGATCTTGAGTCGTGGCTGTGGTCCTGGATCATAAGTCCTGGATGGATATCCTCATGGATTCATCTTCCTATTATACACACATGCATTTACAAACATTTGGTCTACCTATGTTGCAAATGTATTATCTTTTCAATTTACACACTGCATCTATTGCACGTCTGTCCATCCTGGGAGAGGGATCCCTCCTCTGTTGCTCTCCCTGAGGTTTCTCCCATTTTTCCCTTTAAACTGTGGGTTTTCTTCTGAAGTTTTTCCTTGTACGATCAGAGGGTCTAAGGACAGAGGGTGTCGTATTGTCATACTGATATTCTGTACCAACTGTGAAGTCCACTGAGTCAAATGTAACATTTGTGATATTGGGCTATATAAATAAACATTGATTGATTGACATAGCCTAACCTTCCTCAGGCAGTGTGTTTGTACAGTGTACAGGAGACCCCCCCTTGAAGAAATGATCGGGGAATCCCTCCGGAGTGGAGTCATGACAACTGGATCTGAATTATTTTTTTGTATTTGGTGGTTTGTGTTCCAGCTTTCGATCAGCAACTATATATCCATAATCCACCAGTTAAAGGAAATACAACTAATGTGTTGTGTTATATTAGCTGTACAATTGACCACATATGGTGTTCTTAGTTTCCAGACCTCCTGTGTTTTACGAGCGACTTATCAAGTCTTTGCAAACGGCATAAAACACAATTAAACGTGATAGTATATAAAGCCATGCTCGTATCTACAACCTATATAATGCAACACGGCGTCAATTTAGACGTAATTCTGTCCTCCTGCATACCGCATCATTTATGAGAAAACATTTAATAACATTAACACAACATATTCAAGGTGGTTTTAAATAACATATCCGTATTTATTTATTTCTCCAAGTTATGTTTTTGTGTACTGAGGAGTCTCAAACAGGCGTTTGTTAAATCATTTTAAGATTGGCTTTAATCAATTTGTGAAAATGAATTCTTCATATATGATAAATGAGAGGTAACATTTTGTTTATGGTATTATTTCCACATATTTCTCTCCATTCTTCCTTCTGCCAACGGTGTCGCAGTTTCTCGTCTCTCCCGTTTTTGTGCATGGGTTAGAGTTTGCGTGGAGGGCCGCACATTTCCCCGTCAAGTTAGTATTTTATAAATCGCAAACATTGCGTAGAAACTGGCGTACGCCATTTTTTGAGCGTATATCCCTTTATATTAGCAATTTTGGACTAAAATTAAATCTATTTTAAATAAATCAGGTAAACATTCTATTAATAAAATAATAACTGCTGATACAATAATTCATGACCCATTATCCATTGCCCAAATATTTAATCAGCATTTCGATAATATATGTTCCACACTACTATCTGACTCCTATTTGACGACTGGTACTTCTAATAGTAACTCATACTGCAACAGTTATTTTCCTTTTAAGAAGATTCTACCACACGAAGTTCATAATGCTATCACAGAATTATAAGTGGATGGCAGTGCAGGACTCGATGGTATAGAACACGGGTTCATACAATTGGCGTCCCATATTCTCATGTACCCACTTGCTGATTTGTTCAACCTGTCTTTGTCCACCTGTGAGTTGCCGACTATTTGGAAATGTGCACGCATCATTCCACTGCATAAAGGTGGTGATTTACTTGATACAAATAATTATAGACCAATCTCTATAATCTGTTCTATTTCCAAAGTTTTGGAGAAAATAATTTATAATCAACTGTCACATTATCTCAATACTTATAATATTTCATCTCCGGTTCAATCTGGTTTCAGGCCTAATCACTCCACAACAACTGCCCTATTTAAATTTACGAATGACTATTGCTGCAGATGATGTTGAACTCACAGGTGCCATTTTTATTGACTTAACAAAAGCCTTTGATTTCGTTGATCGATATCTGCTCTTGGATAAACTTCACGGCATTGGCCTTTCTAATAATACAGTACCGTACCTTCACAGTAGAAAGCAATGTGTGGTTGTTAATTGAAAACAGCCTGACCTGTTGATCCAACAAGGATCAACTCTGGGCCCACTTCTGTTCTCTATTTACATAAATGATTTATCTTCATGTCTCATTAATTGTTGTACTCACCTTTATGCTGATGACACTGTCATATATACATCCAAATCAGATTTTTCACAAATTCAGATCTCTCTTCCATCGGATTTTTATATCTTACAGGACTGGCTATCACACAATAAACTACTGCTTAACAAAACAAAATCTTATACCATGGTCTTTGGTACCAGGCAGAAGCTCAAATCCAAACCTAATGTAGTAATAACATGTAAGGATGGCACTTCTCTGCATAAAGTTGATAGCTTTAAATATCTTGGTGTATGGCTAGACTCTGAACTTTCATTTAAACTACATATAAAGCATGTAATACAAAAAGTCAATTACGGAATCAGTGTTTTACACCACTCTCGCAATTGTTTTACGCTCAGTGTCCGAAAGAGAATTGCGTTTCAACTTATTCTTCCGATTATGGACTATTGTGATGTTGTCTACCAAAATGCACATAAATCAGATCTTGCTCCACTCAACATAACCTACAACAGACTATGCAGATTTGTTCTTGGTTGTCCTTTTCGTACACATCCCTGCACAATGTATAACCAACTTAAATGGCCTTCTTTAAATGTAAGAAGACACACGCGTTGGCTTCAGCTGATATTTAAATGCATTTATCCTAACTATCCCCCTTATGTAAAGCAGTATTTTGTACCCTACTCGTCAAATCATCAAGTTAGACATTCTGTTCAGATTTATTTCTCTGTCCCCTCTGCAAAAAAATTGATTGGCAGAAGAGCGTTCATTTTCAAAGCCCCAACAGACTGGATTACTTTACCTGCTGCTATTAGATCTCTTGCATCATTGGGTATGTTTAAACATGCATTATCATCTCACTTTCAACTGGTCTGTACTTGTTATTAATGAAACTGATATTGATTAAACTGATTTGCTCGACTGTTTCTCAAATTGTAATGATTGTATGCATTGCTTGAATTGTACTTATGGTTTGTCTTGTGTGTCATGTTTTGCATTTTGTCTTTTTGTTTATGTATGTCTGTAAGTTGTTGCTATTGTCGGGACCCCCTTGAAAACGAAATGGTGCATCTCAAGGGGTTTATCCCAATGAATACACATTTCTATATATAAATGAGGCCCCTGGTCAGCATCTGTCCTGAGCTTTCAGACATGTCTCAGGCTGCCATCTAGCGGCGATGTGTTGCATGACATCGTGAAGACTTTTATTTTGAAGTTTGTAACCGGAAGTCCAACTCCCTCCTAGCTGATTGGCATGTCAGACTGAGGCATTCGTCCGGAGCAGCGTCAGCCAGCAGGTCTTTTGTCGGTGTGGGAATGAGAGGAAGTCGGATGTGTTAACCTGGTAGTCCCCGGTACACTGCACCCCTCTGAGCGGTACTGCCCGACCGGCCCGGCGGCTGCTGTCGCTACCTTACTGGCTAGCTAGCTAGCTAGCTAACCCGCTCACTTCACCAGTTCTAGGCGGTTCAAGGGACGGAGGAAACGGGGCCTCGGGAAAGTACGACTTGGTTTGCAGCTGCCCTGCAGATCCTAACACCCCGGGTTATTTTCCGGAGCTACATCCTGCTGAGATGGGTGAGTAGACGGCTAGCAGCCAGCGCTCTCTGGGCCGAGTTAACAAACAAGAACAGTCTATTTCATTCAACGACTTCAAAACCGTAAGATGTCTGTTGTTTGAACACACGCAGTATACACGTATAGTTTGGGGGGCACGCTGTGTATCTGTCCATACTGTCACTGTACTACGGTGCTTCCCTTCATAGTGTTCTTCTTCATTACTCCATCATTAGTCATGTGAAAAGCTGACTGTTGCTAAATGTGTGCACGTACGCGCTCGCGCCTGTCTGCTCAGCTCTCGGGTGGGGTAGCTTCTCCATCCACTCCTCGCTCATAGTGATTATTGTCTTCCTTTAAACCACGTTAGCCTCGGAACATGTTATGTGTTCATTTTACAATCATTCCTCCTCGACGCAGTTCTGCTGCGACTTGAAACGGCCTGGTTACTAAATGAATGAACCCCCCCTGAAATGGCAGAGCTGATGGTGCTGTGGATGGCACTCCTCCATCTCAACAGCTGTTATGCAATAGGAGAGCAGCCCGCTGTGTGTACTGCACTGCTCTGTGATGTTACCTCATATTCTGGGTATTGGTGCTGGACACACGACGTTGGTAATTGATACTTGAAGCCTGTGTAGTATATCTCTGACACATATCATCTCTCCATCTTTCACATCTGTAAACCACCATGTCCCATATTTACAGTGGTATTTCTGAATGGCATCTAGAGCCAGGTTTATTTGATAGGTTATGAAGTATTTCTAACCCCAGGCTGTTTGATGTTGTCATTCGATAAGGCATCTATGTGGGGTGTGCAGTGCACCTGGCAGCATTCACCAGGCCACTGCACGGGTGTGTGCACTCCTTATGCAACCTGTCATTCATTACCTGATGAAAAATGATCTCTGTTATTGCTACTACTCCAAGCTTCACAGATAATTAAAACACATCTCTTTTGACGATCAATACAATAGAGGAAGAAGTTCAGCAGCAAACCCGACAGGTCACTCCTAATCAGATTTAGCTGAGATTGGAGGCTGTGAGTAAATGCATCCAAAAACAGAGCCAGTGAACAAGCTCCTCGAGGACATATAACACATGTACTGTATTATAGGCATTTGTCACCTAATATTTAGCTTCGTTTTTGTGAATGGTTAATATCAGTATTGCACATCAAAGTGTAAATAAAGTATAAATCAAGTGAAGAGGTATGGAGCAGTCACTTAGTCACTACCATATGATGTAATGAGGAAATAGAAAATCTGTTATTTGACTGGTAATAGGAAGAACAGGATTGATGACCTCATCGCATGTGATGGATGTGCAGCAGTTCTAAATCTTTGACTCTGTGGTTGCTGGCAGCGAGCAGAGTGATGTCGTGAGTCGGTCCTCATCATGGAGTAAACGGAACGAGACGAGGTTGAACTTATATACGGCTCGTCTGCCTAAAGTCAAATTTATCCTGACGACGCATTTGAGGAAAGATTTGTACGTGCACGACGCAGTTGCCCCAACACATGTGTACATAAACTTTGGTCAAATACAGACAACTTTTTATTTAAAAATGAATAAATACTATTGAAGCAGAGAAGAACCTACCACTGCCGCCTGCATATGACTATCAATATCAAAGCATTGTCTTGAATGACTAACACCCCCATATGTTTTATATTTCTGTGATGATATTTGATCCTTCCACCTCTTTACTCATTATTCTGTTGTCAGTGGGAGGGGGTTGGATCCTATTCCAGTAGTCCCACAATGAATAACATAATGGACTGCAATATTGCATGTTTAAAATGCGTGCTGTGCTCGCAGAAAACACTGCAAACTGCGATCAGGTGGATTTGGCTCTACCTTTGGGCTACGTTTTCACACCAGTTTTTTCATGGCGTTCTCTCCCCGTGTTCATGAAGTGTTTCTGTTTTCAGACAACCTAAGTGACGCTTTGGAGAAGCTGAAGCTGGCGTCCAAAGACAGCGCCACGGACAGCGTGGACAGCTGTCTGGACTGCCTGCTGAAAGCACTCGCCAACAACCGTGAGTACAGCGTGACCTAATAACCTTTTGGAATACCTTCTATAGCCTTTCAGGGCCGGTGCCCACATCTTACTCTGGCAGAGCTTCCTCCCAGCAAAACACTTTTCTCTATGACAACAATACTTCCACAATGTATTACCACTGTTGTATGACAGACTAACACCGCCCCCTTGGATGTTATCTTTGCTACTATGTATTTATTTGACATAAGCTTGTCACCGCTCAATCTGACTGCAGTAGAACGAGGAAGAAGATCTGATTTTGAGATAAAAGACACTCACTGGCAGCATGGTCCGCCCGGCCGCTTGTTTCTGTCTGTAAAGCACGATTAAACACAAGCTTTTTCTCCAGTCGTCTCTGGTGCTTTTCCGATAAGTCCAAATATTTTCAAATTGAAGCAGTCGCAGTGTCTGCACTAAAATAACTAAAAAAAGAATCTGTCGCTCAGGGGAAGGTCTCGATGTGGACAGGCCTTAGTCTATTGTAAACAAAGTCAGGCTTCTCAAACCCTCTGATTAATGTGGTCAGTTGGAAATGGTATTAACCCTTTCTGAATTGTACTCCTGCAGACATAGAGGCCAGTGTGAAGATCCAGGAGATGGGTGTTCTGACTCTGCTCCCCACCCTGCTGACCCCCCAGTCCTCCTGCACCCCCAAAGTAGCCAACCTCATAGCTGAGCTGGCCAAAAACGGTGAGGTTCCATTTCCAAGCCCATCACCCAGGAACACCCTGACTTTCTGTAACATAAAAATGTTAAATAATGAGTTAAGATTCTTGCGTTTCTTTCCTTCATGTAATAAAGTGTGTTCGTTCTTCCATCCAGTGAATTAGGGCTTAACCTTAAGATATTTGTATGAAGTGTTAGCTTTAACAGATCAAATTATTAGCCAGACATTTCAAATGTTTTCCTTTTTAAAAATACTTTACTCGCTTTGATTGACATCACATTAATTGGGTTTATTTATATACCTTTTGAGTTGAAAGTTCTACATTTGAAATGACACTTCTTTTGCTTCAGTTGGAAGTGGATATTTTAGATATGGTTTCCTTATTTCCTTTGCTTCTTCGTCTACATATCCTTGGCTAGTATATTTCACCCTTTCTTTTGCCCTCATCCGTTCTGCTTTACATGTTCTCCATGAATGTTTTGATGGAAGTGAAGTTAGTCGTTAATATTTTAGAACGTGTCTATGGTTTTAAATTGGAGGAATCAAACGGTAGCATGTGACTAAGCTAGTTGTAGCAGCTCTACATTTCATAGCTGAGTTGTTACTCACAGTGAGGTTATCGTGTAAAGACTAAAACCTTGAATAACCGCAGTATGGGAGAGCTACATCTTTTCAAAAATCCCTCTGCGTAATCTCAGCAGAAGCTTTTACAGTGGAAACAAGCACTCAAATAGAACTTTAGGCGATAAAAGGTTAAGATAATGAATGTTTTTTTTAGCAGCTTGCAAACGGCAGCTAATGATCACTCCCCTGCAGTTTGCCAAGCTTGGCAACAGCCCGCTGGCATTTATGTGTCACTGGTTCCGGAAACGTCTGCGAGCAGCCAAGGACTGCTGGGCTGAGTCCCTTTTCGTCTGACAGTTTGAACTAACACGATTGTTTAAAGCTGAACCAGGCGAGGCTTCATGTAAACACCTATCTGACTAATTAGCTCAAATCAGCAGCACCAGAGATGAATAATGTCTCATCCCCAGTTAAACCCAGATGATTCAGCATGATTTCCCAAATGAGCATCCAAGAACAGCATGGTGACTGCGGACAAAATGGTGACTGGGCTTAATTGGGAACAGTAGACTGTGTTATTGTCAGTGAATCAAGTGATTTGCCACCTCATTCCTCCATCACAGATGATCTGAGGTAACTGTACGGATGCTCGGGTTAGGTGATAAATATTTGATTGGTAGCGGTCCTAATAACCAGCAGTATGTGTGGACTGAATCAACCTGAATTGCTGTTATTTTGCATCCTGTCATTCATGCTAACTATTAAGGCACTTAATAATAGAAGGTATTCTATTTGTCATTTAACTTAGTCAATCAAATTGAAAGTCTAATATCAAGGATTCAGTAGATCTCCGATAGCCAGTTCTGAAGGTTAGACTTAAGTTATATGGCTTCAACTTCACATATAAATGAGATGTGATATTAAATCACCACCTTTCAACAGTTCCATTTTTAACCATGATGAACTAACTTGTTAATGATTTGAAATGTTTGATTTCTGAGTCTTCTTCAGATCATAGGGAAGTGTTTGTTTATAGCACAATGTTAGCTTTTTGATTTGAGCAATTCCATTTATGCAAAACAAGGTGGTGTTTAAGTGTGAAAATGATCATTCTGAACAAAATGGGTTTTAAACCAGTTTTTTTGCCACCGTTTATCCTCGGCAGTAATCCAAAATCCAAGAGAAAATCCCATTGTCTTTTTATCGAGGGAACCATGGTGATGGGAATTTCCTGGTTGGCCTAAAAGAAACCTGCATCACTCTATTTTTTTGAATCATGTGATCACTATATGAACACGCTATCATCAAAGTTGCAGGAAACATGGGAGTAATCGGGATCAATTTCAGAATCACAATGTCTTTAAGTCCCACAGAGGGGAGATATACATTGTTACAGAAAAGAGATATGATCGAGACTAAAATAAAAACAGTATTTAGTAAGTGGCATTACACATTTAAAATCAAGTTATTAGTATAAAAAGGTAAGTTTGAGCATTATAAAGAATTAGAATTTTGACACTATTTACTCCCTTGAGCAAGTTTAACATTCTGACCTGTGACCCCTCTCCCCCCCTCAGAATTCATGCGGGGTCCCTGTGTGGAGGCTGGCCTCATCCCTCCTCTGATTCAGCTGCTGACCTCCTCAGACCAGGAGGTGTTACTGCAGACCGGCCGCGCTCTGGGGAACATCTGCTATGACAGCCGTAAGTAGGAGTCTGCTTTCTCCAGGAACACTGAATCCCCCACAGACCCTCATCTCCCACAGATCCTCATCACCCACAGACCCTCACAGACCCTCATCCCCCACAGACCCTCATCCCCCACAGACCCTCATCCCCCACAGACCCTCATCCCCCACAGACCCTCATCCCCCACAGACCCTCATCCCTCACAGACCCTCATCCCCCACAGACCCTCATCCCCCACAGACCCCTCATCCCTCACAGACCCTCATCCCCACAGACCCTCATCCCCCACAGACCCTCATCCCCCACAGACCCTCATCCCCCACAGACCCTCATCCCCCACAGACCCTCACAGACCCTCATCACCCACAGACCCTCACAGACCCTCATCCCCCACAGACCCTCATCACCCACAGACCCTCACAGACCCTCATCACCCTCACAGACCCTCATCACCCACAGACCCTCACAGACCCTCATCACCCTCACAGACCCTCATCACCCTCACAGACCCTCATCACCCACAGACCCTCATCACCCACAGACCCTCATCACCCACAGACCCTCACCCTCACAGATGTTTATTTGGAAACATAGCTACCGTATTACTGGTGTCCATATGAAAATATACAGGGTACAGTACAATTAAACAGCAATAACATGCAACTCATACAGACATCATATGAATAGTAATTATTTGAGCAAGTGAATTCTCTCCATACAATACATTGCTTGATATACTATGTATGTTTGTAAGTACGGTAAATGTAGTTTCTTCTATATACTGGCCGATATATAGTATTGCCCTGGGCAATTTTGGATTTGTGATCAATTGGAACCTAAAAATAATCTGTTGTGATATACAGTGGGGCAAAAAAGTATTTAGTCAGCCACCAATTGTGCAAGTTCTCCCACTTAAAAAGATGAGTAATTTTCATCCTAGGTACACTTCAACTATGAGAGACAGAATGGGGGGAAAGAATCCAGGAAATCACATTGTAGGATTCTTAAAGTATTAATTGGTAAATTCCTCGGTAAATAAGTATTTAGTCACCTACAAACAAACAAGATTTCTGGCTCTCACAGACCTGTAACTTCTTCTTTAAGAGCCTCCTCTGTCCTCCACTTGTTAACTGTATTAATGGCACCTGTTTGAACTTGTTATCAGTATAAAAGACACCTGTCCACAACCTCAAACAGTCACACTCCAAACTCCACTATGGCCAAGACCAAAGAGCTGTCAAAGGACACCAGAAACAAAATTGTAGACCTGCACCAGGCTGGGAAGACTGCATCTGCAATAGGTAAGCAGCTTGGTGTGAAGAAATCAACTGTGGGAGCAATTATTAGAAAATGGAAGACATACATGACCACTGATAATCTCCCTCGATCTGGGGCTCCACGCAAGATCTCACCCCGTGGGGTCAAAATGATCACAAGAACGGTGAGCAAAAATCCCAGAACCACACGGGGGGACCTAGTCAATGACCTGCAGAGAGCTGGGACCAAAGTAACAAAGGCTACCATCAGTAACACACTACGCCGCCAGGGACTCAAATCCTGCAGTGCCAGACGTGTCCCCCTGCTTAAGCCAGTACATGTCCAGGCCCGTCTGAAGTTTGCTAGAGAGCATTTAGATGATCCAGAAGAGGATTGGGAGAATGTCATATGGTCAAAATAGAACTTTTTGGTAAAAACTCAAGAATGCTGAGATGCATCCAAAGAACACCATACCTACTGTGAAACATGGGTCTGGAAACATCATGCTTTGGGGCTGTTTTTCTGCAAAGGGACCAGGACGACTGATCCGTGTAAAGGAAAGAATGAATGGGGCCATGTATCGTGAGATTTTGAGTGACAACCTCCTTCCATCAGCAAGGGCATTGAAGATGAAACGTGGCTGGGTCTTTCAGCATGACAATGATCCCAAACACACCGCCCGGGCAACGAAGGAGTGGCTTCGTAAGAAGCATTTCAAGGTCCTGGAGTGGCCTAGCCAGTCTCCAGATCTCAACCCCATAGAAAATCTTTGGAGGGAGTTGAAAGTCCGTGTTGCCCAGCGACAGCCCCAAAACATCACTGCTCTAGAGGAGATCTGCATGGAGGAATGGGCCAAAATACCAGCAACAGTGTGTGAAAACCTTGTGAAGACTTACAGAAAACATTTGACCTCTGTCATTGCCAACAAAGGGTATATAACAAAGTATTGAGATGAACTTTTGTTATTGACCAAATACTTATTTTCCACCATAATTTGCAAATAAATTCTTTAAAATTCAGACAATGTGATTTTCTGGATTTTTTTTCTTCTCATTTTGTCTCTCATAGTTGAAGTGTACCTAGGCTGGAAATTACAGACCTCTCATCTTTTTAAGTGGGAGAACTTGCACAATTGGTGGCTGACTAAATACTTTTTTGCCCCACTGTATTAGTCGATATTAATTTATCAGCAAAAAAAGCCCTCTAGACTTAAATAAGACTTGGATCCCTTGGATTTAAAAACACAACAACATTTGGGACCAGGAAACACTGATCAGGATCGGGATCGATGGTTCTTTTTTTACCCAGTTGAAACCTAGTTTGGCTTTTTTGACCGCAATTTATTTTTTACTTATAAACCAACATATATACTGCTAATGTGATAAGCTAACATTAGCTTTGCCATCTGGGAAAATACTGTTTTTAAAGGTGATTCCCCAGGGAGAAGGTGGAATTAATAGCCAGATCTGTTCCAACTCGGATTGAATCGTCCAGACACATGACTTTTATCTGGATTTGGATTGGCTGATTTCAAACAACAGTCCCTCGTCCTTTGCCCTACAATTCCCCTTAACTTGACTGAATCCAAATTCAATGTGAATTTAGCCTTTTATTGTCTTTACTTTTTTCTTAAATTTGACCTTGATACTCCTGTAACAGCTAATACCACAGACAGGCACATCAATCAATCAACAACTTTATTAATTCCGCAAGGGGCAATTGGTTATGAGCAGCAGCTTATGTCATGTACACAGGCAGGAACATACAAGAAGAAAACACACAGATACACCCGGGAGCACAGATGTGGATAATTCCAATTTACACTATAAATAGTTCAAAGCATCACAATAATAAATAATCAAGTTAAAAGCCTTTTCAAGAATTTAAAAGTTTGAGTGCAGAAGGGATAAATGATTTAGAAAAGCGATTAGTCCTTTGATCAGGCAGAGCATATCTACGCCCTGATGGCAACAGACGAAATTCATGTGGAAGTACATGACCTGGAGAGTTCAGAATGCTCTCGGCTTTCCGCAGAATCTGTTGGTTACAGAAGGAATTTAAGTCTCTCTGTTTCACGCCGACGATCTTGGAACAGATTTTAACAATGCTGTTCAGGCTGTTCCTGTCTTTCAGTGTAAGGCTATGGAACCAGCAGATAAAAGAAAAACAAATAAGGCTCTCAATGAATGCTTGGTAAAAACGAAAAAGAATGAAAGGCCTGACAGAGAAAGAGTTCAGTTTGCGAAGAAGATGCATTCTCTGTTGACCCCACTTCACAATACACTCAAATTTGAGGTGGTCATCGAAAATGGTGCCCAAGTATGACGTGACAATTTCTACCTTGTCATTGTGTATGATGCACTCCTTAGGAACATCCTTGTGATGTCAATCAATGATCAATTCCTGGGTTTTAGAGACATTTAAATCCAGAAAACTGTCATCACACCAGGAAATAAAATCGGCAAGAGCACAGTCGTGGCCTGATTCTGAGCCGCTAAGGAGTGACAAGAGGGCGGTATCATCGGCGAATTTAACCAGGTAGCTGTTGTCTTGCATGCTCCTGCATTTATCAGTGTACATCAGGGGTGCCCAACCTTTTTTGAACTGAGAGCTACTTTTAAAGTTGCCAGTCTGCCGAGATCTACCAGTCCAAATAGAGAGGCGTAGCCATTACTGACAGCCTACTACCTGGTAAATACACACTTCTACTGGTATAAAACTGACCTTTGTATGATGAATACTTCATAAAATACTGCAGATCCTTTATCTTACCTCTTTCTAATCTACACACATACAAGTATTTAACTAAAGCTATACAACAGTGTTGTTGATACAGAGTTGGAGTTTATGCACACGTCACTACAGTGGGTAATGTGTTCAAGAAACATTGAACAGTGCTGCCACATATGACACAGGACAAAAAGAAAAGACTCTGAACCCTTTCTTTGCCATTATATAAAAATAGTGTTGCTACAAAAGTATAAATTAGGCTTACTAATAAGACAACTCAGATCTGAAGCTACAGGAATAGAATCAAACCCTTTTTTTGTTGCATTTTAGTAGAGTATAAAAAGAAATGCCTTTTTAAAATAGGATGCAAGCAACAATAGTTTCTTAACCTGAATTGATAATAGACTATAATCAATTTAAACAGAACAGATCTTAATGTTTGCATTCTTATACCATTTTGTACAATAATTATAATGAATAAGTTCAAACAAACTAAAACTTAATATGATTAATAACGGATCTAACTTGAGTTTTTATTATATCAAAAAACCTGTTGAAATGCTACTGTTATTTTTACTGTCCCCCAAAAGCGCGTCGGCAGCCTCCAGGAATGCTTCTTTCACAACTTCGCCATCTTTCAAAGACTTCATGTGCTTCGCAAGAACGTCACTGACACGATAAGATGCTCTGGTAGCAGCCTTGCTCTGACCCGATGAGATGCTCTGGTAGCAGCCTTGCTCTGACCCGATGAGATGCTCTGTAGCAGCCTTGCTCTGACCCGATGAGATGCTCTGTAGCAGCCTTGCTCTGACCCGATGAGATGCTCTGGTTAGCAGCCTTGCTTGACCGATGAGATGCTCTGTAGCAGCCTGCTTGACGATGAATGCTCTGGTAGCAGCCTTGCTCTGACACGATAAGATGGCTATGGTAGCAGCCTTGCTCTGACCCGATGAGATGCTTCTGGTAGCAGCCTTGCTCTGACCCGATGAGATGCTCTGTACAGCCTTGCTCTGACCCGATGAGATGCTCTGGTAGCAGCCTTGCTCTGACCCGATGAGATGCTCTGGTAGCAGCCTGCTCTGACCCGATGATGCTCTGGTAGCAGCCTTGCTCTGACCCGATTGAGATGCTCTGGTAGCAGCCTTGCTCTGACCCGATGAGATGCTCTGGTAGCAGCCTTGCTCTGACCCGATGAGATGCTCTGGTAGCAGCCTTGCTCTGACCCGATGAGCTGCTTGGTAGCAGCCTTGCTCTGACCCGATTGAGATTGCTCTGGTAGCAGCCTTGCTCTGACCCGATGAGATTGCTCTGGTAGCAGCCTTGCTCTGACCCGATTGAAATGCTCTGGTAGCAGCCTTGCTCTGACCCGATGAGATGCTCTGGTAGCAGCCTTGCTCTTGTTGTGGGCCTGGTGAAAATGGACTGCTGTGCATTTAGCTGTCCTTTCAGGCCCCTCCCCTTTTTGGGAGCGTAGGGCAGAAATTAGGAGGGAATTCCGTCTCGTAGCGTTTGTGCACTGTTTTGAAATGCCGCTCCTAAATTACCCTTCTTCGATAAAGCCTCGCATTGCAGATGAGACAGATGGACTTTGAATTGGAATAGATACAAAAGTAATCATCCTCCCACTCGGAGTGAAAATTATATATGTTGGGCTTTTTTGCTTCTGCCATAATTGCGGTCTTGTGTGTGTGCGGACTGTCACTCCTGTTGTCACGGACAACATCAGCGTAATAGTGCCCACTGCCCACCAGCCACGCCCACAATCACAAAGCTATGATGCGTTCAAGTGCATTATTCTGGCACAGGAAGATTATGTTACAGGACATTAACGATAAAACAGAATATTGTTGTTCTATTTTTAGACACATCTCGTGATCGACTGGAAATCTCCCCGGTCGATCGCGATCGACTGGTTGGGCACCCCTGGTGTACATTTTAAAAAGTAGGGGCGAAAGAACGCATCCTTGAGGCGAGCCCGTGGAAGTGATGACAGAGTCAGAGAGGCGTCCATTTACTGACACCTTCTGCTCTCTATTAGTTAGAAAGTTTAAAATCCATAAAACAAGTTGATCGGGCAGTTTAAAATGACATAATAGGCTCTCTACCAGGAGATGCGGCTGCATTGTGTTAAATGACAGATCTAACAGTGCAATAATGAGACCCCATTCTTCAAGTAACTCATTTGCAACCAAAAGGCTTCCACTTATATGCAGTGAACATACATTTGGTTATTGTTTGTTTGCAATTGGACTAAAGCAGTGCTTCTCAAACTTTTTCATACCAAGGACCACTTAACCAATACAAAAACATTCATGGACCACCTAACTACACAAATATCCCAAAACAATAGGCCTGCTTACCACTCCAATAGTATATAACAAATTACAGCCTAATAATGACAGCTTAACCTTCCCTATATCGCCTCGTTTAGTTCAAATGCGATTTAAAATGCTCACAGGTTTTACACCTCTTATGAAATGAGCCAACAGACTCTCAGATCGTTGGCTACGATTTTCAAAACAAAATACAGTAAAACTATGGTCGCAGGCCCAAGTTTAACTCTCTGAGGTCTAAGCCATTTTTCCACATGTTAGACAATAATCTCTATCTAACTCCTAAAACATTTAAATCTACTTCCAGCATGGGTAAATGTTCATAAAAGCAGGGCTCGACATTATAAATAGGCGCATTCACACTGCGGTACTTTTCCCGCAAAGGTTCATGCGAACTTAGTTCATGAGAACTCTTTTATCGCGTTCACACCAAAAAGAGCCGGTACTAAAATTAGTTCATGTGAACCTTTTTACCCCCTCGAAAGTCCCTGCTAGAGAGCAGGGACTTTCGAGCGGCTCTTTTGTGAGAAAAGAGCTATATTTCTGATTGGCTGGGCGGATTGCAAACCACGCCCCGTAAAACTCCCAAAATGTTTTGTGAAGCCGCCATTTTATTATCCTCGCATTAGCATTATTAGCATTAGCCCAGCGCAGAAACGCAGAGAGACTAACGTATGGCAACACAAAATAAAACATGGGAGCGGTGAAGATGAGGAGGTGTCGGCGTTCTGGCGATTTACTCGGAAGGCTTCAGTAGAAGCTGCTGGGAGTCCCAGCAGCTTCTACTGAAGCCAGTCCCCAACTCCGGGGACTTCCGGCCGGGGACTGTGGGCGGCAGTATACGCCGTGAAGTTGTTTGTAGCCTGCCAGTAAACCCAAAGCAGAAGAAGAAGAAGTGATGTCAGCGGCTTCATTTGCCTAATCCTCCCCCAGGGACTTTTTCCGGTGTGAACGCGATCTGTACTTAGTTCATGCGAACTAAAGAGTTCGCATGAACTAAGTTCGCATGAACCTTTGTGGGGAAAGTACTGCGGTGTGAATGCGCCTAATGGCCCGCTGGCCCGGAAGCACTATTTAGACACCCCGGGCCAGCATAACTTACTTTCCACTTGCCCGCTCGGGCCACTAAAAATATTGTTTAAAAAAAAAATGTTTCCTGTGGTATTGGTATTTTGACACTAGTAATTTTGTTAAATTGTTTCGTTTATTAACGCTACAACATAGTGTTTCGTGAGTCGCTTGTCGTTGTTGGGTGAAAAGCAAACAGCTGTTTGCTGCCGAGCGCAGCGCGAGCGGGCTCCCGTGAGCGGGTGTGCGCTCCTTCACTACAGACTATCGCGCCACCTAACCATTCGTCAAAAATGTTTTTAATACCAGCGGTAACCGGCCAAGCGCCGGGCAAAAAACAATCTTCAAATAAAAGAAAGTCACCGGAGGAGTTAAAGGAGAGTGACAGGGAGAGGAGAAGAAGAGGGAGAGGAAGTTTCAGCCAGCTTGATCGATGGAGTTGGCTTCTCGTGGTGCAGTGACGCGTCCTAAAACCCTTTTATAATCTATCGATTAGATTTATGATTCGAAAATTATAATAGTAGGGTAGACATGTGGAGATTATCCGGCTGAACAAAACGTGCATTTATCAAACAGGTTTGTTTTCCACAGACCTTATTTCCAGCTATTTTCCAAAACCCTGTGGAGAAATCCCATTACTTTTTGTCGAGGGAACCAGCAGCTTACTTCCTGGTTTTAGGACGCGTCACTGCACCTCTCAATATGATGCCAATATAAACAAGGTCTTCTGTCGGCTCTGTACTTCAATGCTGTCAAGTAAGTGAAGAGTAGAAAATCTAAAGGTATTGGTTTTAGGGAAATGTCCCAGCAGTTTAGGATAATGAAGGATCTAATCTATAGCCATTACATGTCTAACTCCTAATGACAGGAAGGCAGAAAGTGCATTATACAAATAATAATACTCATAATAATAGCAGACATTTTTTAACAATGACCACAATATCATTATTTTTAATAAACCAAATATGAACAATTGAGGAAAATGAGGAAGAACTGATTGTTCAAATGTTGTAGTACAAGTAGTAATGTAGTTAGTGCATAAATTACTATTGCAACAAATGTGTTAATTTTCTTCATTATTAGTCGATTTTTTTTTTTGGACCAATGCTCCGGGCCAGTGGTTACAATGGTGGGGCCAGTGATAATACAATTCCACCGGCCCGGAGGGCCAGTGGCTTTTTACCCTTAATGTCTACCCCTGATAAAAGACATCCATTGTTTGTTTTATACGCTTCTTGAAATCTAAAAAAAACACATCATTTTTCTAGAACAGATTACAAATCGCCTGAAAAAGGTACAAACAAGTGGCAACATGTTTGACGAAGGTGTTGCGCTGGGCTATATCATGCAATCGAAAGTCAAACTTAAGCTCGCTCCATTGCGGAGATATTCCCGCGAGAGTGCAGAAAACTTAAATGTATTTATTTATTTCAAATGTGAAATTTTACCAATATACTCACGGACCACCAGTGGTCCGCGGACCACACTTTGAGAAGCACTGGACTAAAGGAAGGGTCTATACAAAAATGTAGTCTTGATTTTGAGAACCAGGTGTTAAAACAGAACCTTTAGCATATTTGTTTGATGATGAGTAAACTATAAACTGAGGTTTCTCAGTTAATAGTAACAACAACAATAACATGAAAATGCTACATGTGGCACCTTTTGAGATACTGCTCTAAGAAAATTCATTAGGGAATGTATCAGTGGAGTATTTGAGTGTTGACCTCAGGCAGGAGCAGTGGTGTTAAAGGGGTCAGCTTTAGAGGCTTTATTCACAGCTGTCAGATGTGGAGCATAGTTACTCCTCCTGTTGAAAAGCTGGGGATCTTTGGAATCTGGTGGGATGTGACATTTGTTTGAGTGGAGGGGGGTCTCAGTAATCTGGCAGGGTTTTATGATAGACACACTGGGAGAGTGTGGCAAAGCAGCTGCTTGCTCCCTAAGAAACACACACCATGATGTGGGAGACTTTGCCACATTTGCGTATGTTAAATATATAAAACACAACCTTATGGAATAACGTAATGAAAATAGGTTCAAATGTACTGCAACTGTCTTTAAAATGCACTCGTGACACACGGTCACTGCGGAGTAGGAAGAGTTGTTACCCCTCAGGGTCTCACAGTACAGTACATATACAAAGTATTTATAGACCCTACATTATATGCATATACACACATTAAAGGTGAGTGCGCTAGAATTTGAAAATACACAGCCGGAAAAAATCTGCCACTTCCTTCAGACTTCCTCACAGAGCCCCTCCTCCAACACACACGAACACACACATGACCAATGAGGGCACGAGATAAGTTTGTGCACAGATGGAAGGCTGACAGGCAGGTAGGCCATCCAGTTACTTTAGCCGATCCGGCTCAGATGATTGGTCGTGCTTTTTACAGTACCACGGCTTCCACAGATGACGTTTTTTTTATGGATGTTTTGTCAAAGCACTTCAGATATTCATTGCTATCAGGATGTTAAGAGCATTCCATGGAATATAACAAAAAGTGTATCTCGAGCCGGTTTCTCAAACTTACCTACCCCACCTTTAACATTTGATGAAACCAAAAAATATCAAAAGATCTATAATGTCATGTTTATCATTAATGTAAAGATACTGAAGGTCAGGGTTTATTTAAATGCCTGAACCCTATCAAGGCCACTCCAGGCAAACAATGTCACATGACGTTTGGATCGGTTAATGCACATGCTAAACCACATGCACATCTGTGAGAGCGCATTGCTCTGCAGATGTGGACAGTATGTGACTCAACCCTTTCAATTGAAAGGACCACCGGTTCTTCTCCGAGCTTCTTTAGATGTCTGAGACTTTCATCAGACCTCTCCATTCTCCCTCCAGGATATCTTTTTCATTCCTTTGCTGTTTGGATGTAAAGAATGTACATGTGTTTCGTACAGTGTACAACATACACTTTCTCGCACATTAAGAGGGATGGGAGTACTATTCAAATTGCAGTACGCAACCCAACGACCATTGGTGAAGCCAATCTAGTTATTTTCCCCAGCCTTGGATCACTGTTACCCAGCTGGTCCAGAACCAGCACAGATCATCCTGTCCTTTTCCTGTTTCATCCTACCTCCACAAGACCCCCAGATACTTGAAAAATGTAATTGGGGCATCAATTTGGGAGTTATCAGTTTTCCTCAGACTTGAAGGTGACTTGAAGGTGTGACCTTCTTCCGAAATGCTTTGCCTTCTAATAGTTTCACCCCAGAGTTCACAGGTTGATAAAGACAGCAAGACTGAATCTGGGAAAAGAATATGTGCGTAGATATGTTGTGCTAAATTAGAATCCTGTGAATCTTAGCCTAACCAATGCTGCTGAAGGGTTGATTGTTAACTTCTCCAATTCACTTAAGTATTTGTTTTGTATTTCACAATTAAATCCTTAAACTGCCCTTACATGGACTACAAGTCAGCATCAACAGCAGCTCCATGTGAATGGAACAGAAACAGAAAATAATACGCACTAATCAATATTGCTGATTGTGCTGCTACAAAGGAAAGTAGCCGTGAAACTGAGACGGTTGAAAAGTGACACTCTTCCTTGGACAGCTATTCTACCAAACAAAGCCCTCACAGAGAGACAATCGTCTTTACTGTGCATTTACTTTATTCCTGAAGAAAGAAATGAAAGAGAAACAAAAGGCATTTGTAATGGATATCAAAGGTAAAGTGTACTGGCCTTCAAAGGAGAGCGTCCTGGAAAAGGACACAGCACACAAAAGCTTGATTGTGTGAAACCTCTCCACTGTCAATGGCCTGTTTTCGCTTGCTTGTTGTTTTATTTATTTAATTTAAAGGAGTTCTTTGATTTTGTGTTTGTGGATTTTTTGTTCTTGGTTGCAACACAATATCTAGTAAACTATGAAAGGATATTTTTATTCAGTTGCAACACATAAATGATTGAATAAAAGGGAAGAAATATGACCACCAATAGGCGCATTCACACTGCGGTACTTTTCCCACAAAGGTTCATGCGAACTTAGTTCATGAGAACTCTTTTATCGCCGAGCTAACTAAAATTAGTTCATGAGAACCTTTTTAAATATAGCTCTATATAGCTCTGGAGTCCCAGCAGCTTCTACTGAAGCCAGTCCCCAACTCCGGGGACTTCCGGCCGGGGACTGTGGGCGGCAGTATACGCCGTGAAGTTGTTTGTAGCCTGCCAGTAAACCCAAAGCAGAAGAAGAAGAAGTAGAAGTGACGTCAGCGGCTTAATTTGCCTAATCCTCCCCCAGGGACTTTTTCCGGTGTGAACGCGATCTGTACTTAGTTCATGAGAACTAAAGAGTTTGCATGAACTAAGTTCGCATGAACCTTTGTGGGAAAAGTACTGCGGTGTGAATGCGCCTAATGCCAATTGTGGCATAACAAAAATGGAATCCTAATTATTTGATCATTTGGGCTACAGGTCTCTTTGAATCCAAACCTGGGATTTGCATTATGATATGTAGTTGTGGTTATAATGATTTATTTCACACTTATTTCATTCAACATTTTGACTGCTTTATAGCCTTAGTTTGCATTAATTTATATGTTTGTACTGCTTACTTAACATTGCTTTTATATGTGTTTTTCAGGTTGTGGTTTCTTTTGATTTACTTATTTTATCCTTTGTGGTTGATTTGTGTCCTGGCCTCTTTGTTTTGCAGATGAGGGCAGGAGTGCAGTTGACCTGGCAGGAGGGGCTCAGATAGTAGCTGAACACATTAAATCCCTCTACCAAAATACTGAGCCGGAAAATGAGAAGCTCTTGACTGTCTTTTGTGGCATGCTGATGAACTATAGCAATGATAATGGTAATGACCATCTTCCCCCAAGAAGACTGTTAACTAATCTAACTAATCAGCGGATGTTCTCTTTCTTATACACAGACGATGGTACATCTGTTTTTGTCACAAGACTGTAGGGTGAACATTACATGCTTCTCTCTTTTGGACTGACCTCTCTTGACCTTTCTACCATGCTGTCTGTTGCCTTTCCAACATCACATCTGAGGTAATCTGCAGTTATTCATATTTGCTGAGTCAGCTTTCATAGATGCAGTACAGTTTCTGCGTTGTTGTAGACGTTCTGTAGACCCTGCAGGTAGAACATATTCACTAGCAGGTTCCTGTCCCTGCTTTTAAGCCCTACTAGCAAATGGCTCTAGAAACCATTCTAGTCCCTCAGTGTGATCCAGATGAAAATATGTCAACAGTTATTGACACTCACACTCTGACATTTGGTCCAGCAGCAGACTACAAGATGATTGGCAAAAAAAATGTGTACAGATATTCACGGTCGGGTTCACACATAATTTATTCTGAGGACTTTTCCTATAGCTGTTATTAAGGTAAAGATTTGTGGTTTAAAAGGAAATGTATCTATATAAAGCTATCCCTTTTGGATGGATTGACATGAAATTCAGTATTCGGTTATACTTTGGCGCTATGTAGCAAATATAAGGATTCTAGCACACTAAACTAAGGTGGCAACAATGGTAATCTGCTACACATATCAGCATGTTATTTTTGTAATTTTTTTAGCATGTAGACATTAGCATTTAGCACAAATATACAACAATAAAGCCTCACAGAGCCTATATGGCTGTAGATTCTACATTTCTCTCTTGTGTTGTGATAAACAAATAAGGAACTACATGTTAATCCAATTCAAAATTGTTGGTGGGTCTATCTTTTTTAATTCACTTTGACCAGAGCCAGGCTAGCTAACCTTCCTTTCAGACTTGATGCTAAGCTAGGCTAACTACATCTTAACTCCTGGTCTGTAATGCCCACACCAACAGGATGTAATGTCTGAAAATAAATAAATAACTGAATAGGCTTATTTAACAAGAAGTTGATCTATCCTGTCAGGTAGGGAGTCTATACATAGGAACCTGTTGGGTAACTTGTGTAAAATGTAATCAATCTAGCCTTAAACAGGCCTTGTCTTTTTAGCATTGTACAGATTTTCAACAAAATAACCAACATTTTTTAAGAAAAACATAGGGTGAAGTCATGTTAACAAGCTTTTATGTTCCTATGCTCAAAAAGGTTGCAGTTTATCCTAAAGTGTACTTTCAGTATGCTTTCTCTTCCATATGTTTCTATCTCCATAATCTATCCAGATTCTTTCTATATACATACTTTAAAACTGTTTCCATCCATGCATCTTCTTTCTGAACTATGCTACAGTTTTCTGTCTTTGTGACAACAAGGCTTGTATACAGGAGCAAGTATTTGATCTGACGGACTCACATCTCCTGCCAAGTTTCTGTTGGCACTGGACAATGGTTGCTTCTATTTGTCCGGGTGATGCTTTGGTGTTGGGTTGCTCTAACAGAATGAATGAGTTTTTGTGGCTTCCAGCAGCTTCCAGCTTCTAGCTGACTCCTCAAAACTTTCCTAATGTTGAAACAACAACTTCACACTTACTAAATCAAACACTGAATCATCAGCATCCGCTACAAGCAGGAATCTTTTAACTGTTCTTCAATGAGGGCAATGCATTAACAGGAGTGCTAGTATTGAAATATAAATATTTTTTAAGGATTGCAATTGTCTTCTAAGTGGGAATTTTTTTGAAAGTTTAAAGATAAAGTTGTCTGTGCATGTTAGTTACTCTGTAATGGCAACAGTTTTGGCTTAATTTCAGTACTGCAATGGCTAGTTACAAGAAGAGAATATCAACAAAAAAAAACTTGACTTTCTTTGACTTCTCACCACCTGCCTCCAAATATACTGTTCTTCCACTGAAGGGTTAGGTTGCCCTGCTACTATAAGTTTTGATTGACATTAATTAAGTAAGGGCCTGATGAGATCTTTTGAGAATTGTTCTTGAGACTTTAACTCAACTTGTTCCTTCCTGTTTTTTTATGGTCATCCTCCCACTTGTGTCTTTCTCCGCCATTGATTTGTTCACCCTGGTTTCTAATTAAGAAATACATTTTAATACTTATCTTTCCTTTTTTCACATTTCTCCTGAGCTCTACCACTTCTTCTCCACTCCCCGTGATGTGTAGAGGGTGTGGCCGAATTACTATTTAATGCAGATATTATGTAGGTACAGTGGGGCAAAAAAGTATTTAGTCAGCCACCAATTGTGCAAGTTCTCCCACTTAAAAAGATGAGAGTGGCCTGTAATTTTCATCCTAAGTACACTTCAACTATGGGAGACAGAATGGGGGGAAAGAATCCAGGAAATCACATTGTAGGATTTTTAATGAATTAATTGGTACATTCCTCGGTAAAATAAGTATTTGGTCACTTACAAACAAACAAGATTTCTGGCTCTCACAGACCTGTAACTTCTTCTTTAAGAGCCTCCTCTGTCCTCCATTTGTTAACTGTATTAATGGAACCTGTTTGAACTCGTTATCAGTATAAAAGACACCTGTCCACAACCTCAAACAGTCACACTCCAAACTCCACTATGGCCAAGACCAAAGAGCTGTCAAAGGACACCAGAAACAAAATTGTAGACCTGCACCAGGCTGGGAAGACTGAATCTGCAATAGGTAAGCAGCTTGGTGTGAAGCAATCAACTGTGCGAGCAATTATTAGAAAATGGAAGACATACAAGACCACTGATAATCTCCCTCGATCTGGGGCTCCACGCAAGATCTCACCCCGTGGGGTCAAAATTATCACAAGAACGGTGAGCAAAAATCCCAGAACCACACGGGGGGACCTAGTCAATGACCTGCAGAGAGCTGGGACCAAAGTAACAAAGGCTACCATCAGTAACACACTACGCCGCCAGGGACTCAAATCCTGCAGTGCCAGACATGTCCCCCTGCTTAAGCCAGTACATGTCCAGGCCCATCTGAAGTTTGCTAGAGAGCATTTAGATGATCCAGAAGAGGATTGGGAGAATGTCATATGGTCAGATGAAACCAAAATAGAACTTCTTGGTAAAAACTCAACTAGACGTGTTTGGAGGAGAAAGAATGCTGAGTTGCATCCAAAGAACACCATACCTACTGTGAAACATGGGGGTGGAAACATCATGCTTTGGGGCTGTTTTTCTGCAAAGGGACCAGGACGACTGATCCGTGTAAAGGAAAGAATGAATGGGGCCATGTATTGTGAGATTTTGAGTGACAACCTCCTTCCATCAGCAAGGGCATTGAAGATGAAACGTGGCTGGGTCTTTCAGCATGACAATGATCCCAAACACACCGCCCGGGCAACGAAGGAGTGGCTTCGTAAGAAGCATTTCAAGGTCCTGGAGTGGCCTAGCCAGTCTCCAGATCTCAACCCCATAGAAAATCTTTGGAGGGAGTTGAAAGTCTGTGTTGCCCAGCGACAGCCCCAAAACATCACTGCTCTAGAGGAGATCTGCATGGAGGAATGGGCCAAAATACCAGCAACAGTGTGTGAAAACCTTGTGAAGACTTACAGAAAACGTTTGACCTCTGTTATTGCCAACAAAGGGTATATAACAAAGTATTGAGATGAACTTTTGTTATTGACCAAATACTTATTTTCCACCATAATTTGCAAATAAATTCTTTAAAAATCAGACAGTGATTTTCTGGATTTTTTTTCTTTCTCATTTTGTCTCTCATAGTTGAAGTATACCTAGGATGAAAATTACAGGCCTCTCTCATCTTTTTAAGTGGGAGAACTTGCACAATTGGTGGCTGACTAAATACTTTTTTGCCCCACTGTACATGCATTCAATTAGAAAATTAGATTCAACGTTTCAAAAGGGGGAATAAAGTCCTGATTGACCCGCACAATCAGTGGCATCATTTACGCAACAACATTTTATTTTTGCTAACGTAGGCCACCATAAGCCACAAACTAAGTGAAGGCTGAAGGACTTTTAGCAAGCTCATTGAATCGGGATAGATTTATTTTCTCTTTTTCATAGCATTTATTGAATTAGATAGCATTATGGTGATCAAATTTCAGCAATCTAACATTACGATTAGAACAATGGATCGACTGCCTGTCTTCCCTATCTTTGTTTTTTGCAGATTCCTTACAAGCTCAGCTGATCAATATGGGTGTGATTCCCACTCTGGTGAAGCTGCTAGGCATCCACTCCGACAACGTAGCCCTGACAGAAATGTGTCTAATTGCCTTTGGAAATTTGGCCGAGCTTGGTGAGTATACCTGAATATCTGTTTTAGCTTAATCCAGTATAATTAATGTCTTTAAATATAACGACTGCCAGAATCCACACATTTATAAAGAGGCCCTTTTTATGCTCATTTTCAGGTTTCAGAATGTATTTGTGTCTCTTCTGGAACATGTCTCCGGGCTTTAATGTTCTAAAGCTCTTTATTGTTCTCATACTGCCTGTGCTGCAGCACCTCTTTTCACCTTCTGTCTGAAACCAGAGCCCAGTCTGCTCTGATTGGTTAGCTGGCTGGCTCTGTTGTGATTGGTCAACTGCTTAGAGATGTCCCGCCCCTTAGCCTCACGTACATTGTGTTGGAGTGCTAGCCAATAGAAGCATTAGTGTTACGTAGTGATGTCACTATCTTACAGAAGTAAACAAAGGAGTCCCATGGAAGCGTTTCAGGCAGGGGGGGGAGTTTGTAGGAGAGAAACTCCCTCTGGAGGGAACACAGGGATGTTTGCCTTTGCAGACCATTTACATGCACTAAAACATAGAACGTAAAGGATTTCTCCTCCTCTGACTCTGCTCTGGTGTTTTCAGAGTCCAGCAAAGAACAGTTTGCCTCCACCAATATCGCTGAGGAGCTGGTGCGTCTGTTCCAGAAGCAGACAGAACACGAGAAGAAGGAAATGATTTTTGAAGTTCTGGCTCCACTTGCAGAAAACGGTAATGGGATTTTTCTTTGATCTCTTTTTCATTATTAAGTCTTACCGAATGCCGTATCCACTGTACGGTGAAGGGAAGAGATTAAGACATAAAATAGAGAGACTGCGGTGCTCTCTCTAGCGTTTAGATTAAAATCATGTCCGCCTACTCCTCAGTAAATTATCTCCTCAGTGTGAGTCATGCTTTCCGGGATAGCTGCTATCTGCACAGTCATGGCAGACAGCTCCTGCATTGGCTCAGCTGCCCTTTGTGTGTGTGTGTGTGTGTGTGTGTGTGTGTGTGTGTGTGTGTGTGTGTGTGTGTGTGTGTGTGTGTGTGTGTGTGTGTGTGTGTGTGTGTGTGTGTGTGTGTGTGTGTGTGTGTGTGTGTGTGTGTGTGTGTGTGTGTGTGTGTGTGTGTGTGTGTGTGTGTGTGTGTGTGTGTGTGTGTGTGTGTGTGTGTGTGTGTGTGTGTGTGTGTGTGTGTGTGTGTGTGTGTGTGTGTGTGTGTGTGTGTGTGTGTGTGTGTGTGTGTGTGTGGCAGAGAGCATCTTACTTGCTGTTGTTATCACCATTCCAGGCACACTGGGTGCTCCCACACTGTCAGTCTCCAGGACAACGTCCTACTTAACTCCACTCTAGAGAAAGCTCTCTCTCCATCTGTTTCATTCCGCCGCTCTGCATTCTGTCAGATACAGATAAAGAAATCTAACTGTGACAATTTCTAGATTGTTGTCTTGACTTTTTAGTGCTCAATTGTTTAGGTTTTCACAAATTGTCCTAACATAGAAAATAATTTCCTAACAACTGCAAACTGTAAAAAAGCAGACTATAGGCGCTTTCACACAGGAGTACTTTTCCCAGTATAGTTCCGATAGTTCTTGAAATGTTGCGTTCACACCAAAAAAATCCAGAACTAGAACTAAGTTCATGAGAACCTTTTCACCCCTTTTTTTTTCTTTCATGGGAGAAAAAGGTTCCCATTTCTGATTGGCTGGCCGGATTGCAAACCACGCCCTGTAAAACTCGGAAAGGTTTGTGAAGCCGCCATTGTATTTGCTGGCTTTAGCATTATTAGCATTAGCATTAGCCCAGCGCACCAACGCAGAGAGACTAACTTATGGCAACACAAAAGAAAACATGGGAGCGGTGGAGATGAGGAGGTGTCGGCGTTCTGGCGATTTACTCGGAAGGCTTCAGTAGAAGCTGCTGGGAGTCCCAGCAGCTTCTACTGAAGCCAGTCCCCAACTCCGGGGACTTCCGGCCGGGGACTTCGGGTGGCAGTATACACCGTGAAGTGGTTTGCGGCCTGCCAGTAAACCCAAAGAAGAAGAAGTGACGTCAGCGGCTTCATTTGCCTAATCCTCCCTCAGGGATTTATTCCGGTGTGAACGTGATCTGCTCATTAGTTCATCAGAACTAAAGAGTTCTGATGAACTGCAAAGTACTTGGTGTGAAAGTGCCTATTGATGGGGTTTTTTCTATACTATTTTAGAACTGTTAACTTGCAATCATTACATCTTCAGATTATTTTTCTTAGTCTGCAAAGATTTTTTTTACAATATTGAAGTTAAAAGCATCAACCTGGTGCACTTTGAGAGCAACATGAATTTATGGATACCTCTCTCAACACCCAGATGAAACAGAACTGTAAACAGATTTTCTTTTTCTTTGTGGATATTTTACAAATCACTCACCTTTTAAACTGTATTCTTTGTTTTACTGTCATATAGTATTTCATAACTGTTTTTCATTTATTCTCATAAATGGTGACCAAAACGTTTGAGACTGACTGAGATAACTAGACTAAAGTGAACTATCTAAACAGAGTCCCTTACCTCACTGAGCTGTAGTTATCTCTCAGTCTGACAGGACAGAGCTCTCCCTCTCCTTGTTTTAGAAACAGCTTTTAATATCCGTTAAGCTAACCAGATGCTAACAACAACAACAATGCAAATAGTGATTGGTAGAAATATACTGTATAATAGTAAAGTTATTTAAGATGATAAGATTTAAGATTGAAGATTTACATTATAAATATTCCCCAAAATGATCCAAAAGCATATCCTTCCAAACTCCTTGCTGTAGTCTGACCACCAGGAGACTATTGATGTGTGTAGTGAGTTTAATAAGCTATATAATAGTGATTGAATATTATTGTATTCTCTTTTTTGAGAGCTGCACTTTGCAGACGGTCCCTGAGCACTCGTTTCTTCTCCGGCTGCGGATAGAGACCAATGTAATGTGTCCAGTCGGAGGACGGCGTGTATTGGCTTTTTTTTGATCGAAATGTGATTGTAGTTCGTTGTCAACCTTACCACGGTACTTAGGAGACGTCATTTGTGTCTGAATAACGTTTTGTTCATGAGTTATTGATCCGTGAAATCGGAATCTCCCTATATCGTTCCAACTTTACTGAACTAAGCCAGAAGACCGTCTCATTTCGTAGACCGCTCGGTTTGCTGTTCCTTCACTTTATTTTTTATATTTATATACATTTATTTTGGACGAAAACTTAGCGTGAGCCGAGGAAAGGCAAGTGTGGTGTGAGTGCGTGAGATATGGGTTAATTGCGTGACTCTCACGCTCAATGCGTGAGTGTTGGCAGCCCTGCAAGTCTTAGTCTATGTATATCTTCTGGCATATGATGTTGTCCTGCAAACAGTCTATTAAGCAGTGACTGTTGACAAAGAATGTTCCAGATACATTTTTCAGTGAGTCAATAGACTCAATTATTTAACTCTTTACTCATACTTAAAACTCTAACTGTATAAAAAGATTTTAATAACATACCTCTATTCCCTTTTTTAAATTGTAATATTGGTGTTAAGCTGATTTTTTTTTTATATCGTCCCAAGAAGGTTATAAAATATTTCCCAAAGGACCAATGGCACATGATGAAAGAATAAGCTCCACCAACTGTTTATCTCAATGCTCTAAACTATCTGATATTATCATAATGCTAGTAGATGGAACAGGTATTGATTCACATTTCCATATGCTTTTTTGATTTTGCTAAAATGTGTGTAAATAAAGCTTAACTTACTAGACATCATTTCTGTATTATACTTCAGGTCTTTATGGTGAGCACTGATGAGTCTCGTGTGATTTCTGCGTCACATGATGCCCATCATATGGTGCATTACTGCAGTGCAGCAGCAGTGCGTTTCAGTCTTAACTCTGTCATCCTTCCCTGCCAGATGTGATAAAGCTGCAGCTGGTGGAGGCCGGCCTGGTGGAGTGTCTCCTGGAGGTGGTGGCTCAGACTGTAGACGGAGAGAGAGAGGAGGACGTTGCTCAGCTCAAGACTTCCTCAGACCTCATGGTTCTCCTGCTGCTGGGAGGTAAACATTGATTGGCGTTTCCAACACATAGGGTCCATTTTAAAGAGGATATATTATGCACATTTTCAGATCAGTATGTAGTGTCTCTACTTTAAAGAGTCCTCTCCTGCTGGTGTTCAGGTGTATATCAGTATGTAGTGTCTCTACTTTAAAGAGTCCTCTCCTGCTGGTGTTCAGGTGTATATCAGTGTGTAGTGTCTCTACTTTAAAGAGTCCTCTCCTGCTGATGTTCAGGTGTATATCAGTATGTAGTGTCTCTACTTTAAAGAGTCCTCTCCTGCTGATGTTCAGGTGTGTATCAGTATGTAGTGTCTCTACTTTAAAGAGTCCTCTCCTGCTGGTGTTCAGGTGTATATCAGTGTGTAGTGTCTCTACTTTAAAGAGTCCTCTCCTGCTGATGTTCAGGTGTATATCAGTATGTAGTGTCTCTACTTTAAAGAGTCCTCTCCTGCTGATGTTCAGGTGTATATCAGTATGTAGTGTCTCTACTTAAAGAGTCCTCTCCTGCTGATGTTCAGGTGTATATCAGTGTGTAGTGTCTCTACTTTAAAGAGTCCTCTCCTGCTGATGTTCAGGTGTATATCAGTATGTAGTGTCTCTACTTTAAAGAGTCCTCTCCTGCTGATGTTCAGGTGTATATAAGTATGTAGTGTCTCTACTTTAAAGAGTCCTCTCCTGCTGATGTTCAGGTGTATATCAGTGTGTAGTGTCTCTACTTTAAAGAGTCCTCTCCTGCTGATGTTCAGGTGTATATCAGTGTGTAGTGTCTCTACTTTAAAGAGTCCTCTCCTGCTGATGTTCAGGTGTATATCAGTATGTAGTGTCTCTTCTGGAACATGTCTCCATGCTTTAATGTTCAAAAATCTCTTTCTTGTTCTCATACTGCCTGTGCTGCAGCACCTCTTTTCGCCTTCTGTCTGAAACCAGAGCCCAGTCTGCTCTGATTGGTTAGCTGGCTCTGATGTGTTGAGGGATGGGTATCGAGAACCGGTACTAAATTGGTACCGGTAGCTGATTGGTCAGTACTGGTATACCAATAAGAAACTCCCTCTGGAGGGAACACAGGGATTTAAGCCTTTGCAGACCATTTACATGCACAGAAACCTATAGCACACACTACAGGAGAGGGAAAACCCGAAAAGAGGAATAGGCCCTCTTTAATTCCTAGTAAATGATTTTAATATCACAAATATACCTCAAACCTGCTTGCTTCTTCTTCTGTCATGAAATAGTTAATGTTAAATGTAAATCATATAAGCAGTTCCATAGCATACTGAAAGCAAACAGTCATATTCATATTCCCTCCATATCTGAACATAAAAAGAACCTTGTGTAACACTCATTTAAAATTCACACTTACTTCCAACTTTTATATTAGTGTTGCAGCACAGCCAAATCTACAAGGTCATCATTATCCCTCCATATTAAGCAACTCTATTAATGGAATGCAAAAAGGACCCAAATACGTGGCCATACATATACATGCACACAGTATTCTGTCCTGCACCGACCGAGAGTATCAATAATTCAACCTTTATGTGAATATTTTATTGCCGTGGAATAGCCTTAACATGGTGTGTTATAAATATAGATACTGGACTCTAATCTTATCATTTCCATCATTCCACATGATGGTGTTCATGGTCTGCATTCTTGTATGTGCTATACTACAGTTAATACATTGAATGAGTGATTAAGCCCACATGTTCCACTAGTGCTTAATAAATGGACTGTAAGATAGTGAACAACATTTTTCCTGTGCAGTTACATGTTTTTGACCGTCAACGAAAGCCAAGATCAGATTATAGGATACTAATGTCTATTGGGAAGATCAGTATGTCAGATTAGAGAATTGCCTGCTGTTTTCCTCTCTAGCACACCCATGCGATCCAGGAACAGATAAGGCAGCCTGAAAGGCGAAACACAGGGCAACAAAATGTTTCTCAATGTCGAGTACGCTTGCTTGGTAGCACGTCTTCCGAGTCACTTGCTTCAGAAGCGAGGCAAGAATACTTCCTGGCATTCGGAAAACGAAGAGTGGAACAGGCGAGCAAGTGTGCAGGTGTGCGTCATATGAGAGGCCCCGCCTTACATTTTCTGCCACAGATTTGGGGAAATTGGTCCGTGTGCAAAGCATTGTGGGGATTTCAAGACTGCAGAGTCTACACATGTGCAGCCTCGAAATTTCTCGCTCCGAAGTTGCCGGGCTCGGTAGAATTCCAAGTATGCTGGACATTGGAACAGTCCTTCAACGGCACTCGATGACGTAGTGGCTCTGGAGCAGCTTTACTCGACATTGAGAAACACCCCCTCTCTGCTGCTCAGGAGCTTGTAACTCTGAGCACACTGATTATTGACTCAGCTGACTCAATTATCAGATCCAGTGAGTGTATCAACATTTGTATCGACTGCTCTCTTCTTATGGGGATTATGGTGCAGGACAGCCAGGGGACAATGTCCACACGCATTTAGGAGTAACGGCCCGTCCACACAGCGGCGTGCGTTGACGCTTGCCGGCGGGCGTGTCTGACACTCGACCAACAACCAATCACATGAATCTCCCGCCCCAGACAGACAAGCACGCGGTTTGATTGGCTAGAGCTTGTACTGGCATATGATTCGATTGGCTGACGCCTCCATCGAGGCGTCAAAAGTTGAACATTGCTCAACTTTTGAAGCGAGCAACGCTCCACGTCGCTTCCCAAAATGCAGTTCGGCTAAAAGTGACGTCACCCCATTCAAAGTGAATGGGCAGAAGCGTTGGAAGCTTCAACGCACGCCGCTGTGTGGACGGGCCGTAACACAATCACCCCCAAACTGGGTCAAATGAAAGTAGAAACCGTGTAATGGTAGAAATGTAGCTGTGATGTTGCAGAAACCTTAAAGCCTCCATTTAAAAATAATTGTAGTTGTACTGTTTTTGAGTTTCTTTTAACTTGTGTGATGCAAATTAAAGAAGAAAAAGTACCATATGGATGTTTTAAACTATTTATTAATTTGATTTATATAACTAACTGTACTGTGATGCATACCGAGGTGGAAGAAGTACTCAGATTTAGTCAAAGTAAAAGTAGCAATACTACAGTGTAAGAATGTTCAGTTACAAGTAAAAGTCTTGCATTTAAAAATGATGCAAAATAGACATTTTAAGAACCAGATATTTTTGAAAAATGATATTGTTAAATTGCATTTATGTGTTCATCACTTCAACGTTGCACGTGCTAAAGGTGGGGATGATTTGAATTTCTTTTTACACTACTGGATAGCTTAACCTATGATAATATATTATAATTCGTGGTGATTTTATAATTTTTAAATAAAATTGTTTTATTAATCACCTACCTGCAGAGTAACTAGTAACTAAATATATATATTTTTTAAATGTAGTGGAGTAAAATTATAATATAGCATCATGTGAAAATACTCAAATAAAGTGCCTTTTCCTTAAGTCCACGACTAACATCGCTGTGTAAAAGTAGGACCAAGACTATGTAGGATCCTGAAGACTGAAGGGGATATATTCCCCCCCCTTCCCCGTGGAAATGACTTCCTTTATCCCAAAGTAATCGGGGACATTTTCCTCCTGTCCTAATGATCTGCTGTCAGTGACGTTGACCAGCCCTGTACAGTAACCCCTCCCCCTCCCGCTGTGTAGATGAGTCCATGCAGAAGCTGTTTGAGGGGGGGAAGGGCAGCGTCTTCCAGAGGGTTCTGTCCTGGATCCCATCCCATAACCACCAGCTGCAGCTAGCGGGGGCTCTGGCCATCGCTAACTTTGCTCGCAACGGTAAGTTTAATTTTGTGGCAAGAAGTCCCAGAGTAAAGTGTTGAGCATGGGTGTTAGGACAGTGGCATACAGCAGCAATATAACAGCATTGATGTTATCATAGACAGTGTTGAATCAGGACTGGGCAACATATTATACTGCCATGGTCTTGTATGACTACATTCTGCCAAGGACTGGTCATTATGCGACACACCATCAGAATATGTGCCTTTGTTGTATTCAGACGGGAACTGTATCCACATGGTGGACACCGGGATCGTGCAGAAGCTTCTGGAGCTGTTGGACCGGCACGTTGATGAAGGCAACGTCACTGTGCAGCACGCAGCTCTGAGCGCCCTGCGGAACCTGGCCATACCTGGTGAGACACACACACACACACACACGGCAGGATCTACGTTATCAAGATCCACTTTATTCTAGTTGTCGTAGTGATGGTAAAATATGGTTATGAAAAAAAAGGATCATTCCATTTGGGCTATATGGGGGTGCTGAATGTTTGTTTTACATCAAATTGATTGGTTTCTTATAGTAAATCATAATAAAAAGCCTATTGGTATAACTATCAGCCTATTATAATACTCTTTGTACAAATGTAAGGAGAACCTAAGTGTGGACATCACTGTGTAGACTAAGTTGCTCTATCCTATTCTGCAACGCTTTTATTATCGGAGCAGCCTGTTGGCAGTCGGCTCCGAAAGGCTACATAACAACGTTTGGCCATGCTCTGAAAATGAAAGAATACATCATAACACTTTAGTTAAGCTTGCATAATGCCAATAGAGTTCTTAAATGTGGACATTATAAGGAAAGTCTCTGTTGCCTCTGTGTTTAATGTGACTTCTCTCCAGTGGTGAACAAATCCAAGATGCTGTCAGCTGGAGTTGCAGACGTGGTGTTGAAGTTTCTGCAATCAGAGATGCCTCCAGTCCAGTTCAAACTCCTGGGGACGTTACGCATGCTCATTGACACACAAGGTAGAGCTTTTATCAGGTCTTTATCTTGGAACCAAATCCATTGAATTGTTCACGGCGAATATGTGAAGTCTTAAAGTCTGAATTCTATATCTTTTGAAAACATGGTCAGTAGTCATGTTACATAAAGCAGCTGATTACGTTTGAAGTCTGTGTGAAAGCAAATGTGATCAATATTCCCAGTAAATCCTTCGTCTCTTTCCCTCAGCGTGATTTAAGCTTTGGTGTAATGAGAGATTCTAAGCCGTCTCATTTCTCCGTCATGAAGACACACTGATATAGTAACTGCTGCTCAAGTCTGACAGTGGGCAGATGGTTTCATATAAAGAACATCTTTAGAATTGGAGTGAAATAAAAAATGCCGCTTAACCAAATGAAAAATGGATGGGTATATTTATGCAAATGACTGATAATAATTATTCCCTGGTCTTTGTGGTGTTTGTGCTGTTCCAGCTGAAGCCGCAGACCAGCTGGGAACCAATGGGAAGCTGGTGGAGCGGCTGGTGGAGTGGTGTGAAGCCAAAGACCACGCGGGGGTGATGGGGGAGTCCAACAGGCTGCTCTCGGCCCTCATCAGGCACAGCAAGTCCAAGGTCAGAGTCAGACACAGTCCTGACGTCTGAATGCAGGTGCTGCGTGTCGCTGAGTTAGAGGAGAGGCTCACACTCTCCCTGGGGGGGGGGGGGGGGGAGAACCTGAGGTGGAAGGTGCTCTTAAGAGAACAGGAAGTTGCAGCTGCTTTAAAAACCTTTACACCTGCCACAATTAGCTTTAACATTTGTGAGACACATATTTTTGGATTCATAGTGAGTTTTCATTACGAGTAAAACATCATTAAAGAGGCCATAATCTGCTTTTTGGTTTCCCTCTCCTGTAGTGTGTTGTATAGCTTTCTGTGCATGTAAATGGTCTGCAGAGGCTAAAATCCCTGTGTTCCCTCCAGAGGGAGTTTCTCTCCCACACACTCTCCTCCATCGGACTCCTTTGTTTACTTCAGGAACACAGTGACATCACTAAGTAACACTTGGCTACCGCTCCAACACATTGTATGTGATAAGGCTAAGGGGCAGGACATCTGTAAGCGATTGACCAATCACAACAGAACCAGCCAGCTAACCAATCAGAGCAGACTAGGCTCTGGTTTCAGACAGAGGGTGAAAAGAGTATGAGACAAATAAAGAGCTTTTTGAACATTAAAGCATGGAGACTGTCCGGGTGGTCTCATGAATGACGTTAAATGACGTCAATTGAACTTGAAAATGAGCAGAACATGTCCTCTTTAATCCTAACCCCTTGCAGCTCTCTAGCTTGCTTGAAAGCCCTCATGTTTTATACATGTTATAATTCATCTTCATTATCAAGATAACCCAGTGAAAGTGGTCTCTATGGATACACTCCCAACAGGAGTTACTAATAGCTAAATCAGCACTACTTCTCCATCAAATATACTTTTAAAAAAGGGGGCACATTTTTGCTAACTATCTTACTTCATTGCATCATTATACTTCCTGTTTACATTCCTCAAATCCCCCACATTAGGGAACTCTAATACCATGATAATCCCCCATATTCAAAGTAAGACACAGAAGAACAGGAGTGACAAAATCCCCCCAAAAGATATGTTTATCTTGCACTATCAATCATCTTCTGAAAGTGTGAGTATTCCGTAGCACTGACGGCCTCTTTCTCCCAGACATGTAGATATTTGCAGTGTGATTTCTTTTTTTAAAAAGGCCAAATTATTAACTATGAAATATTCCCTTGGATTGTTTGGGAGGTGTCTTTGTCCGTTTGTCTGAAGGAGTCCATACTTTAAAATCCTCTAGTTTTGAGTTAAGAAAATAATTCAAAACATGTGAATTCAAATATAATTTAATCTTTAAAATAGTTGTACTACCTCAATAGTTATTCATTCTGTAGGTCCATCTAAGCATTGATTAATTATTGTGATTTGTGTTCTTCTTTTGCAGGAAGTTGTTAAAACTGTCATCCAGGGAGGAGGAGTCAAGCATTTAGTCACCATGGCAACTAGTGAGCATATGATTATGCAGAATGAAGCGCTAGTGGCTTTGGGGCTCATTGCAGCGCTGGATTTGGGTAAGAAGAAGAAATAAATCTCACCTCTTGTTTATTATGGTTTTAGTTTTGCACTTCAGAAACGGTTTGCATTCTACGTCAGGATTATTTCAATGCTTTTTATTTAATAGGAACATTTTTAATTCAAAGACTTTGTAACTGCCTGTGATCATTTTCATGAACTCTGAATGATTCTCTCACTGCTGCCTCGAAGGCAGGGACATTTCCATCACCCGATACAGCATCTGTAGAATCTCTTATATTTTTATTTTTGTATACATAACTTAATACGCTGAACGCACAACAAAAATAATGTTGCCAGATATGTGATCCACCTTAAAGAAAAAAAGATTTTTATTCTTTATTATCGGCCTTTTCCTTTGAAACTAAGAGTCCTTGCCTTCTGAGAACAAAAGCAGAACACATTTAAGATCTCCTCAAAGTAAGTCTCTTCAGTGCACGCTGTAGAAACTGTCCCCATGGTGTGGTCCTAACATCTGGGCTCGGTGTGTGTTCCAGTCGCAGCTGAGAAGGACTTTGTGGTCTCCAGCCTGGTGTCGGTGCTCCACAAGCTGCTGTCAGACGAGAGGAGCGCCCCGGAGATCAAATACAACTCCATGATCCTCATCTGTGCCGCCATGGGATCAGGTGGGACACTGTGGAACATTTCTACCTTTCAAATCAGTCTTACTTAGTTGGATATTAATATTTACAAGATTCTTATTTCTAACATTCCCCCCCCCCCCCTCTCTGTTTCAGAGCCTCTCCACAAAGAGGTCCAGAGCCTGGCGTTCATCGACGTGGTGTCCCGGCTGCGGGCCCACGAGAACAAGACGGTGTCCCACCAGGCGTCGCTCACAGAGCAGCGGCTAACAGCCCAGAGCTAAAGGACTGTCCACTCCCCCCCAATGCCTGCCTGACCACCTGATCACCCAATGACTCCCCATGACTGCTCCCCCCCCCTGCCCATCCTCATTTGCCAAGGTACCATGTCTCGTTAACTGCCAGCCAATCACAGTCATTCCCTTCCCCCTCCACTAGGGTTAGACTGGTGTCTATCCGGATTGCCAATACTTAATCATAAAATCTTTATTTTAAATAAGAATTGAATCGTTGTAAGAGTGGAAATGCCTCTGAAACTGTTTTTAGACTACTGTGGGACACCAACACTCTGAAAGCCATAATCATTTATGTTGGTTGGTTAGCACGTCCTTAATGCACACACTGATCACCTTTCATTACTGGTTTATTTTCTATCTTTGTGTACGGACCATCAGTCTAACCCTGGGCCCATCGTGTACCGAGGCGCCATAAACAGCCAACGCAATAGATAAGAGACTACACTCTTTACGACCATAGCTGTGAGACCATCCGCAGGTAACCACCAGTGAAAAATGTGCACAAAAGAACAAAAAAAACCTTCCTGTTGTGATTTTTATTTTATTTGTAAGAAAAGCAGCCAACCATGATGCGCCCAGTCGTGTCCCATGTAGCTCGAGAATAGATTGACTAGAAACTGCATGTTTTAGTCCTGTTGAAGGTGTGACAGTGTTCATTCGACCTCTCCACCGCCTGCAGAACACCACCCGCTCCCACCTCCAGTATTGTACACTCCTTTTTGATTTTTGCACTTGTTCTGTAAGATCTAGAGATTTGATCAGATTTTTTATTCCACTGTTGTGCAAACATACAACAGCTAGAGGCTCCATCCCATCGCTGAGGACCATGTGAAGCAAATAGTTGAGACAAGTCTACTTTTGTTAGTCCAGTTAAGCTGAGAGCGGCCCAGTTGAAGACCAAAATAGGGAATTGATAAATGAAAATACTAATATGCTGGTAGTCTTATACTGCAGGTTGCTCAGAACAACATCAATCCAATCCAATCATGGCAGTTTGCTGATAAGTTTGTTTTTAAGTGTTTTTGAATGGGCATGAGATCGTGGCGTTAGCAATGAAGAGCAGCCAAGAACATGAAAACCTAAAGTAAAAGTAGGCAGAGAAAATCACAAGTGTGTTTTGGACTGCAGGACATTTTAAAGTGTGACACTGTTCCTACATGTGTACAGTTTGAGAGTGTCGTGGAGCAAAGTCTGGGGTCCTGTGAGAGCAGATACTGAGTGCAGACAGCAGCATACAACGCTTCATGTTGGACAGCTGGGTGTTCTAGTCAAAGGGAATTCTGCTAACATGCACACGTCAGCATGTCCGACACGTTACGGCGCTCCATCAGCCACCATGTTTCCTGGTCTGGGACAATGCTTCTTTTCTTCTTGTTTTTAAAAAAAAAAAAAAAAGGTATGAATGGTTATTTATCAGATTTGTGCTCTTCTAAAGACACATGCCTGTGGAGATGTATCCATAGTAACTGCGTAAAATACTATAAACTTAAGTGTTTGTTGTAAATGTCATGAGTTGTACATTTGGAGGATTGTAACTCAGCAGATAATAAAAGATGATAGCTGGTGATGGCTGGTTTCTTCATTCTGGTACAACTCTAAAATGTGCTCCGTGTTCTTCTGCGTGCTACGTTTAGAGAGAATGTGAACTGGATCAGCACCTCTAAATCTGAGGCCATTGTTTCCCTACAGAAGAGTTTTTTAACCTTTTTGAGCCGCTATACATTTTTTTTACCACGGCAAACCAAGTACTAAAAAAGTTACAAAATGACATTTCCACTTTTTCTTTCCTTTGACCGCCTCTCATACTAGTCTTGATCTGGATTCATTTTGTCCAAAAGCCAGTCTGCATTTTTACTTCTCAAATATTTATCCATCGCTTTTCAACCTCTACCGTGCATCACTTAACTGTCTTAGATTAACACTGTCATTATTGTGCTACCTACTGAATTTGAATTAGCCAGTCTCTACGTTGCAGGCTGACATTGAAAATCACTGCTGTACAGGAAACCAATAGAATTTGCACTTGGAGTAGGGAATGAGTCCTTACCCCAAATCTAGGAGTTGGGTCTTGTTCTCAGTGAGGGGATGATGGAGCATGCCTACTGATGGACTACTGGGAGGAGACCAGGAAGCAGATCCAGGACCAAGTTGATTGATACATTTATTTCGAACAAGTAAAATAAATAATTTACAAAACAAACATTTTTTGCAGGGCATAGTCATGTAAGAGAAAACAAAACAAAGTGACATTTACAACAGCATTAGCAACATAAACAGTCCCACACCTAGTGTTCCAAAAGGAGTGAGAATAAGTATAATTTATTTAATCTCACCCCCTTGTCCCTAAATTATTTATTTATAATCTATAAATAATAATTACTAATTATTAATCTGCTTTACTTGTTTGACATATATATACACACACACACACACACACACACACACACACACACACACACACACACACATATAGTGGGGCAAAAAAGTATTTAGTCAGCCACCAATTGTGCAAGTTCTCCCACTTAAAAAGACCTTAAGAGAGGCCTGTAATGTTCATCCTAGGTACACTTCAACTATGAGAGACAGAATGGGGGGAAAGAATCCAGGAAATCACATTGTAGGATTTTTAATGAATTAATTGGTAAATTCCTCGGTAAAATAAGTATTTGGTCACCTACAAACAAACAAGATTTCTGGCTCTCACAGACCTGTAACTTCTTCTTTAAGAGCCTCCTCTGTCCTCCACTTGTTAACTGTATTAATGGCACCTGTTTGAACTCGTTATCAGTATAAAAGACACCTGTCCACAACCTCAAGCAGTCACACTCCAAACTCCACTATGGCCAAGACCAAAGAGCTGTCAAAGGACACCAGAAACAAAATTGTAGACCTGCACCAGGCTGGGAAGACTGCATCTACAATAGGTAAGCAGCTTGGTGTGAAGAAATCAACTGTGGGTGCAATTATTAGAAAATGGAAGACATACAAGACCACTGATAATCTCCCTCGATCTGGGGCTCCATGCAAGATCTCACCCCGTGGGGTCAAAATGATCACAAGAACGGTGAGCAAAAATCCCAGAACCACACGGGGGGACCTAGTCAATGACCTGCAGAGAGCTGGGACCAAAGTAACAAAGGCTACCATCAGTAACACACTACGCCGCCAGGGACTCAAATCCTGCAGTGCCAGACGTGTCCCCCTGCTTAAGCCAGTACATGTCCAGGCCCGTCTGAAGTTTGCTAGAGAGCATTTAGATGATCCAGAAGAGGATTGGGAGAATGTCATATGGTCAGATGAAACCAAAATAGAACTTTTTGGTAACAACTCAACTAGACGTGTTTGGAGGAGAAAGAATGCTGAGTTGCATCCAAAGAACACCATACCTACTGTGAAACATGGGGGTGGAAACATCATGCTTTGGGGCTGTTTTTCTGCAAAGGGACCAGGACGACTGATCCGTGTAAAGGAAAGAATGAATGGGGCCATGTATCGTGAGATTTTGAGTGACAACCTCCTTCCATCAGCAAGGGCATTGAAGATGAAACGTGGCTGGGTCTTTCAGCATGACAATGATCCCAAACACACCGCCCGGGCAACGAAGGAGTGGCTTCGTAAGAAGCATTTCAAGGTCCTGGAGTGGCCTAGCCAGTCTCCAGATCTCAACCCCATAGAAAATCTTTGGAGGGAGTTGAAAGTCCGTGTTGCCCAGCGACAGCCCCAAAGCATCACTGCTCTAGAGGAGATCTGCATGGAGGAATGGGCAAAAATACCAGCAACAGTGTGTGAAAACCTTGTGAAGACTTACAGAAAACGTTTGACCGCTGTCATTGCCAACAAAGGGTATATAACAAAGTATTGAGATGAACTTTTGTTATTGACCAAATACTTATTTTCCACCATAATTTGCAAATAAATTCTTTAAAAATCAGACAATGTGTTTTTCTGGATTTTTTTTTTCTCATTTTGTCTCTCATAGTTGAGGTATACCTAGGATGAAAATTACAAGCCTCTCATCTTTTTAAGTGGGAGAACTTGCACAATTGGTGGCTGACTAAATACTTTTTTGTCCCACTGTATATACACATACACTGAACAAAAATATAAACGCAACACTTTTGTTTTTGCTCCCATTTTTCATGAGATGAACTCAAAGATCTAAAACATTTTCTATATACACAAAATAACCATTTCTCTCAAATATTGTTCACAAATCTGAAAGAATGTGTGATAGTGAGTGGCCTGTGTTCGTCGTTCATAACATACGCCTGCCCATACCATAACCCCACCACCACCATGGGCCACTCGATTCACAACATTACCCTAACCCTAACCCTACCCCTCACACCAGATACTGCCTGGTTTTCGGACCCCCCCCAGACCCCCCCAATAAAGCAAAACTGCACGTTTCAGAGTGGCCTTTTATTGTGGCCAGCCTAAGGCACACCTGTGCAATAATCATGCTGTCTAATCAGCATCTTGATATGCCACACCTGTGAGGTGGGATGGATTATCTCGGCAAAGGAGAAGTGCTCACTATCACAGATTTTTTCAGATTTGTGAACAATATTTGAGAGAAATGGTTATTTTGTGTATATAGAAAATGTTTTAGATCTTTGAGTTCATCTCATGAAAAATGGGAGCAAAAACAAAAGTGTTGCATTTATATTTTTGTTCAGTGTACATATACATAGATACATACAGTCAAACACCCTCCCCATCCCTGTACCTCGAGAAAATAATTCCTCTGTATTTCCTCTTGGACTGGTTAATGTCTGGACATGGCTTGAGCTCCACGTTCACACTGTTCCATAGTCTCACTCCACGTTCACACTGTTCCATAGTCTCACTCCACATTCACACTGTTCCATAGTCTCACTCCACGTTCACACTGTTCCATAGTCTCACTCCACGTTCACACTGTTCCATAGTCTCACTCCACATTCACACTGTTCCATAGTCTCACTCCACGTTCACACTGTTCCATAGTCTCACTCCACGTTCACACTGTTCCATAGTCTCACTCCACATTCACACTATTCCATAGTCTCACGCCACATTCACACTGTTCCATAGTCTCACTCCACATTCACACTATTCCATAGTCTCACTCCACGTTCACACTGTTCCATAGTCTCACTCCACATTCACACTATTCCATAGTCTCACTCCACGTTCACACTGTTCCATAGTCTCACTCCACATTCACACTATTCCATAGTCTCACTCCACATTCACACTGTTCCATAGTCTCACTCCACGTTCACACTGTTCCATAGTCTCACTCCACATTCACACTGTTCCATAGTCTCACTCCACGTTCACACTGTTCCATAGTCTCACTCCACATTCACACTGTTCCATAGTCTCACTCCACGTTCACACTGTTCCATAGTCTCACTCCACATTCACACTGTTCCATAGTCTCACTCCACATTCACACTGTTCCATAGTCCTCACTCCACGTTCACACTGTTCCATAGTCTCACTCCACATTCACACTGTTCCATAGTCTCACTCCACGTTCACACTGTTCCATAGTCTCACTCCACATTCACACTGTTCCATAGTCTCACTCCACGTTCACACTGTTCCATAGTCTCACTCCACATTCACACTGTTCCATAGTCTCACTCCACATTCACACTGTTCCATAGTCTCACTCCACGTTCACACTGTTCCATAGTCTCACTCCACATTCACACTGTTCCATAGTCTCACTCCACATTCACACTGTTCCATAGTCTCACTCCACGTTCACACTGTTCCATAGTCTCACTCCACATTCACACTGTTCCATAGTCTCACTCCACATTCACACTGTTCCATAGTCTCACTCCACATTCACACTGTTCACACTGTTCCATAGTCTCACTCCACGTTCACACTGTTCCATAGTCTCACTCCACATTCACACTATTCCATAGTCTCACTCCACATTCACACTGTTCCATAGTCTCACTCCACGTTCACACTGTTCCATAGTCTCACTCCAGAGGCTGAGATACAAAATGTTCTTCTGGTTGTACGGACCCTGTGCATTTCGAATTGAAATGGTCTCCTTGAACTATATCCCCCCACTCGTTGAGTGAATACTTTTTGGATGTTTCCTGGTAAAACGTTATTATTTGCCTTAAACATGATTCGTGCCGTTTGGAATTCTACCAGGTCTGTACATTTTAACAATATTGACTGCAGGAATAATGCGTTGGTGTGATCAAGGTATTTGGCATTGTGAATGATTCGTATGGCTTCTTTTTGTAGAATAGATACTGCATGTATTGAACTGTTGTAGTTATTGCCCCAGATTTCAGCACAGTCAGTCAGATATGGTAAAACTAGTGAACAGTAGAATGAGAAGTGATTTCTGATCTAGAACTTGTTTTACTTTGTTTAGTCTGGAAATGCTTCTTGACAGCTTTGATTGTACATGTTTAATGTGTAATTCCCAACATATGATGTCATCTATTATTACCCCAAGACATTTAATTTCATGGACTCTTTCAATTTCAACCCCATCTATTTTTATTTGCATTTGTATTTTTGTTCTATTTTTACCGAACAGCATTAATTTTGATTTATTCAAGTTTAATGATAGTTTATTTTTGTCAAAACATGTTTTTAATTTGTACATTTCCTTTTCTATGTTCTCCACTAGCTGTTCTAAATTATCCCCAGAACAGAATATATTTGTATCGTCAGCAAATAAAACTAGTCTCAGTATATTTGATATTTTACAGATGTCATTGATGTACAGCAGGGCTATTCAATTAGTTTGGAATGGGGCCGGTTGATGAAAATGATCCAAAGCAAGGGGCCGGGAAAAAGATGGCTTGAAATATGAGCAATCATATTAAGAGCTTCGGATACAGTAAATACTACAGCAGCACAGTGGAGTGCATATTGTGTTGAATCAAAACAAACAACATAGCCCCAAGGCCTTTCTAGATCTAAATGGCAAGTTCAGAACTCAGTAGGCCGACATGTGAAGCTCGTTTAACCATCAACATCATTTCATTTGATTTCATTTAGGTGAAATGATCTAATCATTCACGCAGAGATGCAATCAATGACAGGAGTTGTCACTACAGTAGCTAGTAGGTGGGTTCGAAACCCGAGCCCGCCGAAGTTTTCAGGCAATGTCTTCCCCTCTATCTCTCAATTTAACACCCTCACTGGAATAAAGGCACTCAGGCCCAAAAAAAAAATGTGATTATTACTTTTTAACATTATACTCTAAGGGCCAGTAAATATCACCCCGGATTTGGCCCGCGGGCCGCCACTTGAATAGCCCTGATGCACAGGCTTCTGGTATTCAAATGGATGATTGATAATTTGCCATTTGATTCGATGTTCTGGTTGTATTGTTCATCAGTAGCAGATGTTGTTGTTGAAGAAAAAGTTGTTGTCCGGATCAGTTTCATGTTCCAAGTCATGTAGCTTGTGATCAGTGTACTCGAATGTTTTTAGTTCCAACTGATAATTATCCTTTATCCTCTGAGTTATGTCACTATTGACTTCAGATGTATATGAGCGGGGTTGTGTGTGTGTTACCTCACAGTCCGGTGTATGATGATGATCACTGGTATCTGTCCAAATCCATGACGTTCCTGATGACCAGCACTTTTGCTTCCTCTCGTGTTCCATTTAGTTTAATACATATTTTATAGTTTGAAGTCCAAGTGTTTTGAATTTTTCTCTGTTTCTTTAGGTAGCGCACTTTTCTAGCTATGTCAGCGTTGCGCTTAGTTAAATGATCATTCATATAGACATCTGATGCTTTCAGCTTCCTTCACTATTTTAGCAGACTGGTCTTGTGTTTTCTGTTCACAAACCTCAGTATGTCCTTCCGCCTGGGTAGAGGGTGACATGCCTCGATGTTCTTGCAATCCAGTTGTACTTGTATCCCCTTGGACTGTAGGAAATCCAGTTCCCCGGGCTGGGCATAATCCTTCCAGATATAGTTGGAAGGATCTGTCCTGGGGGCGCCTTAGAGTCCCCCAGTCAGAGCTGGTAGATATGACCAGGGGAAGGGAAGTTAGGGGCCCTTTGCTGGAGCTGCTCCCCCCGCAACCCTACTACGGATAAACGGAGGGAAATGGATGGATGTGCATTGTTCACATGACTCAGGTCTGCATTTGTTCGGCCTAATTCTATGAGCCTTTTTGATTAGCACAAAAATCTGAACAAAAGTAGGCGGGGTTTTTCCTTGTTGCTATTGATGATAATTTATCTGTGTTTTGCTAAAAAAGGGCGCCAAAGCACATGCCCTCTTCCTTATAACAATTTTGACGACACTGTGCAATGCTAATAAAGTAGAATCTGATTCCCATGCTTTACTAAAACACAACTGGGATCCCAACCAGGCCTTTCCTGTCAATCTCACAATGAGATGGAAGCTGCTTTCCTTTTTCATACTGGATCGGGTAATGATTATCTGTATCAACGTTTTTCTTATTATCTTAGTAGTGTAGTGTAAGCAGCAGGACACCAAAGATGTCCAGGACACCGGCAGACGCTGTGTGGGAAGTGCAATGCATAAACAAATCGGTTAGCTGGAGGTGCCAACAAATCTGGACGAAATATATCACTGGAGACAAGAAAGCAAAACAACTCAGGTTTTTTTTGTCACCTTAATACATTTTACTTGATGGCAAAATCAGTCCAATTTCAACAGGAAATGAGACAAGGAGATGAGAGGAGGTAGTTACATTACAATGTTTGTGGGGAATTCTGTGATCATATAAACAATCAGTAAAGTAGAACAGGAAGTGATGAGTGAAATGTACACGAGACACATCGGCTTCAGTAGAAATGAAGGTTTTGCTGTCCAATACACCAGAGATGTTATAAAACCAAATGTACAATAAATATTTAGTATCAAAAACACTATTAATCCCTTTTAAAGTAGATAACACTTCCACGTTTTCAGTGTACAAGTTCCACAATATCAATGTTGACATACTGAAAAGATACCGCAAAACCAAACAAGTGATGCATGCTTTGAGCAAATAATCGTCCTAAACCATCAAAAGCAACACTGAGAAAAATCTTCATCTATTTTGAAATTAAGTTGCAATCCAGAATACATTTAAAGATTTAGATCATTCATTATTGTGTATACTGATCAGATCAAAAATACACACAGTGAAAGACAATCATGGGCTACACATATAATATGTATACATCAGAATTGAAAATGTTCCAAAATGCCCGTCTCAAAATATGAAGTGTATTAGAAATGCTCAGATCCACACCGCAGAGAGAGGACTGTATCCTTGGCTCTCTACACAGAACAGCTAAACACTGAAGTGATGACAGCGAGGTTACACACGCTTCGTGGTCATACTGGATCAAACATGTTTCAGGAAGAAAGGCTGCTTAAGATTTGCAATGTCGTCTCTATATTGGATAGGACAGGCTACCTTTTCTTAACATGCCAACACAGGTCATTTTGAGAATAGCAAGTTTTCCAAAAAGTTCATAGTTCTAAAGGCCATAATACCCATATACCATGTGTTGAGCTTTAGGTCGCTGTAATCATTCCTTTTATCCAAACTGGTTCAAATACCGTCAGAACCCTGGTCCAAATGAGTCCATCAGCATTTCTTTCAGAGTTGGGATGTATTCAGTTACTGGTTCAAAGATGCCTATTTGATTGATTGACTGTTGAAAAACTGTACAAGCTTTAGCTTCAAACTGTGGACAGCATGTGTGTACACGGAGTGGGGACTGTGGATGTTTACGCTACCAAAGGATCATTTGAAGGTCAGTATTGAACGAAGGAATAAAAGAGCAACAATAACTGCAATAGAGACACCTTAGAAGTATCAGTTGTATTGAGATAAGACTTGAAAAAGCCAGAATGATTTTGAGCTTTAAATGTTGTCTGAGTAACCATACAACAACAAATAAAATGGTCCAAAATTGGAAAAGGATTTAAATCAGTTAATATCCTTTTTCAGATATCTGACATGTAGTTACACGTTTTTAGTACTTTAATTTAGACGGTATCAAAAAAGCAGTGGTTCAAAACCCAAAGGTAAATGTGAAAATCAGTATAATCAATAAATTAACTGATCCCTTTCTGCTCTACTGGTGACTCCCTATGTTAAATAATTATCAATCATTTTTAGTCCATTTCTTTCCTTCAATGCTATATAAGTAAGTTTCAGGAGTACCCACAACTATCCATCCTCTGTCTGTCACTGAGCAATTACAATTCATTGCCACCACAAGAACTCTCTAATTTTGTAAAGCAGGTTATTCAATGAGTCATTCTTGTCAATGGTTAAATAGGAATGTGTGTCTGTATCTGAAGAGGTCCTTGAATCTGCTGTAACACAAACATCTAACAAAGTGTTCATTTGAAAAAAAAGAAGGACATCCCGTTTTCAGTTTTGTAACTTTGCCTCAGTGACGGAGAGAACATGGAGCACTCCACTGATCCTCAGCTTCTTGTTCACAATAATGTCACTGTCCTACATGATGGGTTTAGCGATGCAGCGTTATGTCCACAGTGAAAAATACCGATCTAATATCAAAAAGATGTATCAAAACTCCTACTCTCTACATGTAGCTATCAAAACTGGAGCATTGTGACGACCTGCATGTAGTGTGTGTTTCACCATCCTCCCCAACATTTCTCTTTTTTTACAGAAGTCACACACAGTGTTATATACAGAGCGTTTCACATATTAGTGCCTTGAAAAAAGGTGCTGGTTCAGTGAACAAAATGGTGCAGGTGATCCGTGAGGTCCTCTGAATGCCCCCCCATGATGTGTTCAAGGGGGCGTGTTCAAGAACCCGGAGCTGACAACACAAAAATAGACAAAATCTAATAAACATCACTTTCTGATAAGTACTAGACTTATACAGCCACATTTAATGTAATGAAAAAAGGTTACCTGTTAGAGTTTAAATGCTGCTTCAAGCATCAGGTAAAGAAACTGTAAAAAGGACATAGAAGGCAGAAATCATTAGAATTGTTTTAAATGATCTGCTTGTTAACAAAGCTCCAACCCCCTGGTGTTTAATTCAAAAATAAAAGCTGGGGCACAACAGGAAGCAGAAATGAAGGGTTAAGGTTTGGAATGCTTGAAAACAGTGTTCTGCAAAGGATCTAAACTACAGGCTGGAGAGAGAAAGAGTTCATGGAGAGCGAGAGAAAAGAAAGAAATGTCTTCAGTTGGAAAAAGTCGCAGTGGAGGCAAAGCCAAAAAGAAAGAAGGGATTGTTGTCCAAGCCACATGACTGAAGGCTCATTAATGCAAACCAACCCAACGCTACGGCTAATAGGAACTGTAGGAAGGTCATCAACATGCAGTGACTAGCAACTATGTTCCATGATTCACTATTAATCATGGTCCTTAAGGTATCATGGTGGGACCTTATTAACAATGCTAACAATGCTAAGACTGCTAAGATACAATGTTAAGTTGCTAGCTGTAGATCAAACCTCAGTTTAAGGTTAACACATCTATCAAGATCCGTTTACATGACAAATATCTTTATTTTAGACTGTTCTCAATCGGTGAGTTTATTATTTCATACTTCTAGAAATGCTGATATATTTGTAAGGACAAACAATGGCCTACAGCTAGTTAGCTAGCTTGTTAGCTACAAACACAAGGTTAGCACGTCTGATCAAAGTTCCCAAAGTCAACACAACTGTGCCAACTCTCACTTTAAAGTATGCACCTGAGTCCAGAAAAGATTAATGTCGATTTCCGATCACGTGGGTTTTAAATATTTGTTTATTGTTATAACTGTTTAAAATGATTCTGTTTAAAAATCCTGTAATTCAATATAATGACTTAACTATCTCATTATATTGACTTAGCTATCTCATTGTAATGACTTATTATAATTGTATATTTTAGAATATCAGAATAATACACATAGACATCAATGTTCATCATATAAGCGGTACAACTTTATATTAAGGTACACAAATTCACCATCAACTAGTTGTTAATTAACATGCATATTAGCAGTATATTGGCTCTTTATTAGTCATTATAAAACACGTATTAATGCCTTATTCTACATGACCATATTCTACAAGTAATAAGCCATTAGTTGAGAGTTTTTCCTCAATAACCCTCTAATTAGTGCTTATTTATTGCAAGTAAGGAAGTTGTTGTACATGAGTTTTGGTCTTAATATGCTCTGCTCAATATGGGCCTAATAAGGCAGTACCACAAGAATAGTAATTCTCCCATAATAACACTTAACAAATATGATCTATTATTATTTAACAAGACATGAAACTACAAGTGTTAATTGTGTCTAAATAACTCAAAATTAGGTATTTCTATCTAATAATATGTTCCCTATTTTAAAGTGAAGTCTTGTTCATAACCAATACGCTAGTAGTTTGACTTTAATTGACCTGAACAGGTTCCCTATTCTAAAGTTGCCTCCTCTTCACACTTTGTAAATACATTATAGAACACAACTACTGAAATTAACCTCAACAGTACGTGAACAAAGTAGGCACACGTTGAAATATCTGTTTTATTAATGAACCACTAAAGAGAGGTTCAGACACATACCAAAACATGTCAAGTTTCTCCAAGGCTGAGAACACATATGCAGCCTGTACTTTTTAATAAAACTAATTTTTAACAGATTGTATGTATTTGTGATCATACTGTGTGACCTGCTTGTATGTACTTACACACTAGGTGTACTGTTCTCTTTATGTGTTGTACTGGCTCAGTGTGAACATAGATTAAACAGCCAGCCAAACTCTTTTGAGAGCCAGGGAATGAGCAGCCATGCTCATCTATTGACTTATTTGTAGTCCACTGACATTCAAACGGAGTGAAACTATAAAAAAAGAAGTTACAAGGCATTTAATGATCTCATACATGCAAGTGTAACATACACAGATTACTTGTAGAATATGGTCATGTAGAATAAGGCATTAATAAGTGTTTTATAATGACTAATAAAGAGCCAATATACTGCTAATATGCATGTTAATTAACAACTAGTTGATGGTGAATTTGTGTACCGCTTATATGATGAACATTGATGTCTATTTGCCTTATTCTGTATTTGACAATTGTTTCAATAAAAAAATGTTTTAAAAGAAATTATAATAACAAGTCAATATAATGAGATAGCCAAGTCAATATCATGAGATAGTAAGTCAATATCATGAGATAGTAAGTCAATATCATGAGATAGTAAGTCAATATCATGAGATAGTAAGTCAATATCATGAGATAGTAAGTCAATATCATGAGATAGTAAGTCAATATCATGAGATAGTAAGTCAATATAATGAGATAGTAAGTCATTATAATAAAAAAGCGAAGTTATTATAATGACTTACAGGATTTTATTTTTTTTCCTGTGGCGCACACGGGTTTCCATACTTATATGTTGCAGGTCACCAGGAGGACTCATTTTAAGATTGGTGTAACACTGCTGTTAAATAAAGTAATATTAAAATAGAAACAGCAAATGAGATGTGACAAAGAATATCAGATATTGAATCCCTTTTGAAAGACAGAACAAAATTCATACCACAGAATCGTACATTTAATATATTATTATTTTTGTTTGCAATTAGTTTATTATTTCAATGCTAACTTAATATATTTATTATGTGATTAATATAGTTAATATTTCAATTATAATTTCTATTTTGCTTTTTGAAAAGTCTACAGAAAAACATATTATTGCTCTTTGTGACTCCAGTAGTTTCTTTAGCCTCCTCAGGACAGTTGAAGGTTAGACTGAACAACAGCAGCTCTAACACATCCAGCCAATCACAGCAAGACAAAACACAGACCACATGGATCCATCACACCCACCGGCTACAAACACACATACAGCATGTGTGTGCGAGTGTGTCTCATGAGTAGTAAGCCGATGCTTTCTTGCTGGACTGTGGTGGAAGTCGATGCATGGAGAGGGGGGGGGGCACCCTGATGAAGCATGGAGGAGGGAGAATGAGGTGAGTTTGGCATTGTGATGATCAAGCTCAAAAACCTTTACTCCCCCTACTCTGCGGGTTATTTAGGGCCCTACATTCTTGATGTACAAATTGCGTATGTTTATTTTTTTTGATTTGAGTGTTTATCATCAGTTACTACAGCTAGCGGTTATGGGTATCAGCTGGAAACAAATCCATATGGTTCCTCCCCTGTTCCACACTCAAAAAACAATCAAGCATTCTTCTTATAGCCAGAATATAATTCAGATCATTGGTTTATACTTATCATCAGTGGTGGTAAAAGCACTTGGATCCTTTACTGAACTAAAAGTATAAATACCATGGTCTTAAAATAATCATTATGCAGAATGGCCATTTTGGAACTGTTAGGCTATTATAGTACATTATATTATCATTTTCGTAAAAACACTAACAATTTATTTAGCTAGTAACTACAAGTGTCAAATAAATGTAGTGGAGAATAAAGTACAATATCTCCAAAAATTGAACTTAAGTACAGTACTTGACTAAAAGTACTTGTAATGTCACACCACTGCTTATTATTATTATGTTTCATTTGAGAAATTACCTCACATAGAAGGTGAGTACCAAGAACAATTTAGAAACAATTTTTGGGGCATTGCTAACTGTGACTAGTTCTATAATCCAAAAAGTATCTTAAGTATCCAGCACCACCATGGAATACACAGATTTTTCAAAAATGGAATAACCTGATATGTTATTAAATAACCCGGATGTTTCTACAACATGAGTGACTCTTCCAGCAGTTCTACAGTGACAGAGCTGAACTGCCTCATGAGGCGCATTCACACCGCAGTACTTTTCCCACAAAGGTTCATGGAACTTAGTTCATGCGAACTCTTTAGTTCTCATGAACTAAGTACAGATCGCGTTCACACCGGAAAAGGTCCCTGGGGGTGGATTAGGCAAATGAAGCCGCTGATGTCACTTCTTCTTCTTCTGCTTTGGGTTTACTGGCAGGCTACAAACAACTTCACGGCGTATACTGCCGCCCACAGTCCCCGGCCGGAAGTCCCCGGAGTTGGGGACTGGCTTCAGTAGAAGCTGCTGGGACTCCCAGCAGCTTCTACTGAAGCCTTCCGAGTAAATCGCCAGAACGCCGACACCTCCTCATCTCCACCGCTCCCATGTTTTATTTTGTGTTGCCATAAGTTAGTCTCTCTGCGTTTCTGCGCTGGGATAATGCTAATGCTAATAATGCTAATGCGAGGATAATAAAATGGCGGCTTCACAAAACTTTTTGGGAGTTTTACGGGGCGTGGTTTGCAATCCGCCCAGCCAATCAGAAATATAGCTCTTTTCTCACAAAAGAGCCGCTCGAAAGTCCCTGCTCTCTAGCAGGGACTTTTGAGCGGGTAAAAAGGTTCTCATGAACTAATTTTAGTACCGGCTCTTTTTGGTGTGAACGCGATAAAAGAGTTCTCATGAACTAAGTTCGCATGAACCTTTGTGGGAAAAGTACCGCAGTGTGAATGCACCTATGGTGTGAAATGGAGACACGGGGTGCAAATCGAAGGGAAGTGTGCCTCAAAAACAGGATACATTTGATATTAGGTATTCAAAGTAAAGCTTATTTCTTACCAACTCGCCCGCACAGCTTCGATGTCACTCACTAAGTTTTGGGCCAAACAAATTCCAAAGATCTGTGGATCAAAGAGAAAAAAAACACATACTTTTGAAACAGATGCTTTTTTTTCTGGAACATTGTAAAGGTTTCACATAGGAGTGGACCTGACCTGCAGTAGTGCGACCCCGATGAAGATCCCCGCCACCAGGGTCAGGTTGTCCTGCAGCCACTTCTCAAACTGAGGCACGCAGCCCTTCACGTTGATGTAGTCCTTCTGCTCCGAGTCCTGCGGGAACACACACTCATCATCGTGCACTTTAGATCTGGCTATTTGTTCCCGCAGGTTAGAAATGTTCAATATAGTTTTATTTTTACTGTACCCAGTTTCTCACATATTTATATAATATTGTCTCTTTTTTTTTTAATGTTCTAGAATAGTCTTTAAAATAGTTTTTAAAATAACTTACTACTTCCTTTAAAAAAAACATATTCTTCTTTCTGTGTCTCTGTGTGCCCGTTTACACCAAATTCCCTGTATGTGTAAACCTACTTCTGAAAAACAAATGAAGAATTTACCATTTGATAAAAACTTGATGAAAAGATAAATGTTGGTTTAAAAAAGAGAAAATGTTCACATTCATCAGTCCAAGTTCAGACGCCTGCTCCTACTCTTCATTTGAGAAAGATCTCAACACTATGGAAACTCTTGAATGGGAATGGAACCAGTGTTTAGCCACATCTGCAGACTATGGTAATGGCCATGATGATAGAACAATATTAAACCTCCAATAAGATTAATTCAAATAATAATTAATGAATATCTGATTTTATATCTGTTTTTAATTTCTTGCTAAATCAGGTCAGGTCCATGTCTTCCCATAAACAACTAAATGAACATTAATCAGTTCTAAAATGTAACATCTGTCACATCGGAGATTTTCCTACCCTTTCATTTCGAAGTGAAAATAATAATAATAGTTTTTAAATCATGGTCTTCAATAGCAAGATTTAGCATTAGCATGATTTTTGACTCCTTCAGCCTGCCTTTAAAACCCTTGTAACATCACTAGCACTAAATAGCTACATAATATCTATAAAAGTGAACAAAAACTCCAACCGAGTCGTAAATAAGAAAAGAGAATCTAAGAGAGAGTGAAGACTTACTGGTTTAGCTCGGATGTCGTATCCACACTGAGTGTTTATGACGTCCTCCTACAGACACAAAGAGCAGCTGTATATTAAACACAGCCTTATGATAAGTGACAAGCTGCTATACAAAGACATGGACAGGAAGGGTTCAGACTCAAAAAGGAACATCTGAATTAGCTTGACCTAATGTGCTACGTAACTAAGTTCATTTACTCAAGTACTGTCCTTAAGTTTAAAATGTAGGTACTTGTACTTGACTTGAGTATTTCCACATTATGCTACTATATACTTTTTACTCCACTACATTTATTTTACAGATTTAGTTACTAGCTACTTTGCAGATTTAGATTTCCATCCATCCATCCATCTTCTTCCGCTTATCCGTGGTCGGGACTCGGGGGTAGCAGTTCCAGCAGAGAGCCCCAAACTTCCTTTTCCCTGGCGACATCAACCAGCTCTGACTGGGGGATCCCAAGGCGCTCCCAGGCCAGCGAAGAGATATAATCCCTCCACCTGGTCCTAGGTCTACCCCTTGGTCTCTTCCCAGCTGGACGTGCCTGGAACACCTCCCTAGGGAGGCGCCCAGGTGGCATCCTAACTAGGTGCCCGAACCACCTCAACTGGCTCCTTTCGACACGAAGGAGGAGTGGCTCAACTCCGAGTCCCTCCCGGATGACCGAACTTCTCACCTTATCCCTAAGGGAGACACCAGCCACCCTGCGGAGAAAACCCATCTCGGCCGCTTGTATCCGCGATCTCGTTCTTTCGGTCATGACCATTTAGATTTATAATACAAAATACATATCAATTAATGCATTATTATAGGTCAAGCTACCGACTAGTAGATCAAGTAATTCAAATAAACCCACTTTTACCAAGTGCAACGTTGAACTGATGGTCATGCATCAATAATTATGATAAAATCATTGTAAACATGTGGTGCTTAAATGAGCCATTCTGCATAACAAGTACTTTTAGTACGTAAAGTATATTTTAATGCTACAACTATAACTAACATGTTCATGGAGAAGTGAAGGAATGAGGGTCTCGTACCGCGGGGTCCTTGGTGCAGCAGGAGAAGGGGACTCCACACTTCTCCCGGCTGGGATTCCCATCAGTACAGTTAAAGTAGATGTTGAGGTTCCAGTCGTCCGCTCCGAACGCACCGCAGCAGTCCCACTGAAGCAGAGCAGAGAACTGTTAGAGGCTTTATCTGAATGACAGGTTTCCTCTGTAGATATTAAATACTAGTACGAGACTGGAAGTTCAATAAGGATGATGTTGTGTTTATATATACTATATATTACTATAAATGAACATGCTGTTTCTCTAGCGTACGTATTCCTGGGTGAAATCGATGAGGTTCTGTAGATCGATGTCGTCGCGGTACGCCCGGATGTTGTTGTTGATGAACAGGTTGAGCTGGTCTTTAATCCAGTCCTTGAAGACAAACGCCAGGATCCCCGTCGTCAACTCCAAGAAAAAGATGATTCCCAGAAACACGGAGAACTACAGCGGTCAGAAAGACAAACAGTGGGTGAGTTTCTCCATCAGTCATCCCATCAGCGCGCAGAATGGACGTCTTGTCATGGAACGTACAAACTTCAGTAGAAAGGTGTTCTCCCGCAGTGCTCCAATACATCCTGCAAAGCCCAGGATGAACATGATCCCCCCGACCACCATGAAGAGCCAGACTGGGTCCAGCCCCCCCAGGTCTGTGATGGACGAGATGTTGGACAGAACCCCCTGAGGACAGAGACAGAACCGGTCAGAGTCTTTGCAGGACTGAACATCTGCCAAGAGGGTCGCAGTGACATCACACAGGATGGAAGCACACATAGAAACAGAAAAGGCTTTACCCTCTGATACACGCTGCACTGGGATTCATTTTAGACCCATTTAGAATACTAAACTAGATACCTAGGGACCAGAGTTTCCGTTACCATTTTTTTTTTGCCGGTCAACATGTGCATTAAAGTTGAAATCTTCCGGACAAAATGAGAAAAGTGCCGGTCAAAGGTCTTCTTTGTTATTTATTGAGCTTTAAAACAAATTGATAACGACTCTATACAAACTAATTATAGTAGATCAACTACATTATTCAAAAGTTTCAGTAACTTTGGATAATAACAAAGGGATAGCCTCTCTCTCCCTCTCTTGACAGCCCGTCAGTGTCTCATGCAGTTGGCTGATCCAGTATGACCCGACAGTGAAGAATACATGTATTTATAACTGGTTAAGGTTGTTCCAGATAAACTAGCTAAGTGTGTTAGGTCTAACTTAAAGTGTGTGTTTTGCACCGCTCACCAGTCCGTCACAGCGGACAGAGCTGCAGGTGATCATAGAGCTGCATCATGTAGAGCTGCAGGTGATCATAGAGCTGCATCATGTAGAGCTGCAGGTGATCATAGAGCTGCATCATGTAGAGCTGCAGGTGATCATGCAGAGCTGCATGTCTCCGTCAGCAGCAGCTGAACTGATCTCTCTCTCCCGTCAGATTAGACTTCACTTGTGTTTATGTCCATATCGATCAGATCTAGCTAGTTCTAGCTAATGATATGACTGCCTGCGTATCAAAAGGACACCTCCTAAACAATAAGCGTTGCTTGGCAACGGGGTGTGGTAAAAAGTATAGCGCAGCATTATGCATTTGTTTACATGAGGGGTCAAAATGTCCCCTTCAGGAGGATACATCTCTTTCTCCACATTAAATGTACTCTTCTTGTCTGTCACATAAGTGGTGCAACTGATGCGGTATTGTATATATATATATTGTATATTATATCTCTGCCCAATAGGGAACAGTAGAACAAACTGATAGAAGCTATAGTTTGGGTCTGCTGTTACGGTCTGTCCACACAGCGGGGTGCGTTGACGCTTGCCGTCGGGCGTGTCTGACACTCGACCAATCAAATGAATCTCCCGCCCCTGACACACAAGCAGCGGTTTGATTGGCTAGAGCTTGTACTGGCATATGATTCGATTGACTGACGCTTCTGCCGAGGCGGCAAAAGTTGAACATTGCTCAACTTTTGCAGCGAGCCACGCCAGCAACGCTCCGCGTCGCTTCCCACGATGCAGTTCGGCTAAAAGTGACGTCACCCCATTCAAAGTGAATGGGCAGAAGCGTTGGAAACTTCAACGCACGCCGCTGTGTGGACGGGCCGTTAGGGCTGTTAGCGTGGGTAGTGGAGTTTGATGGCTGACAAAACAATTAGCCTGCGTCTATTTTAACTCTAAATGCAACCATCATTTAAAACATGCTGTATTTGGAGAATACTTCTAATCAGGGTATGAGGCCATAAACTTACTAGCAAGTGATACTAGGTTTATTTTCTGATAAACTATATACAATCACCAGTCTTTTAGCGAAGTTGCCCCTGATGGCCAAAAGACAGACTGCAGGTTTCGGCCCTTTTGCTTTGGATTTCATTTTCAGCCCCGGAGGTTGCACTTGGTTGCAGTTTGTAAATCCAACACAACAAGCTCTGCAGAGCTGAGGGGAATCGGAATGTTTGTGATGATTCTTTGTCCCCACAAAATGACCCCTTTAAAATGACAAACCCTAATTTTCTACCATTGTTTGTATAAGAATGTTGATTAGTGCAGCTTTAATTTTCAATAAGTAGTGACATTAAAACAACATTTTATTAAAAACCAATATAAGTATTCCCAAAAACATGTGGGCGTGTAGGTAGAAAGTGTATTCTGTTTGGCAGTATCACCAACAAGCCCTCAGGGTCCTGACGTACCTTCTCACTCCAGGCCCACAGTCCGATCGCAACCAAGGCCATGCCCAGCAGCTGCAAAACACCACAGTCAAGTCAGATCACTGGGGGGGGGGGGGGTGAGTGTGACATAATGACAGGCTGTCACACTGTTAATGAAAACACACACTGTGACCCTGATCAGATCCTGCCTCTGCTCTGACCGCAGCCTCCTTATCTCAGACCCTCTCTCTTCATATCTCAGCACTATCCCATAGAGCATGAATGTCTCTGTTAGCCCTTCCAATAAAGTCACTGTAAAACAAAAAGAGGCGTCTTCCTGGGATTGTTGTCCACAACAAATGACATCACACAATACATTATTCACTGGACATTCATTTTACAAGTAAACATATCAAATGAAAAAAGATTAAATGTATGTTTGTTTTACATTAAAGCATCGACTTTCAGGGTTTACAGCTTTTGGAAATGTGGGAACTTGTGAAGGACCTTTTGACAATTTATGCAAAGTATTCTTTACATTTACAACGAAAATACTTGGTATTTTCAGCCCTAACTTATATGCATTTAAAACATTTGTATGCATGCTTCTTAGTTAACATGAAGCTGTCTTTGGCTCTTTTCTGCTGTAACCAATGTAAATGTTCCCCTCTGTGGGACGAGTAAAGGTATTCTGATTGTGATTCTGTGTGCATTCAAACTGTTCAGGTTAGGTCATGCTGTGAACTACCACCGTCGGCTATGAATGACATCACTTTTTTAAAACACATTACATCATGTCTATATGCACTCTGGAGTATTACACATTCATTTAAAAATAAAAAAGTGACACAATCATTGAAAAAGAAAGTTGGACATGATGGAGCTTCAGAGGGTGATATGAATGATAATCCTGACCGGACCGAGCTGAGCTGTCATTAGTTCACAAAAAGCCGATTAGCTGAGCAGCTCCGACAGGATGTTATCGAGCGAATGAAACCAATCAGACATGCATTGATATCTTCCTGAAAAATAGCGTTAATGACAACGGCAGCATAATAAAATGCTAACAATATCGGGGCCTTCCTCCCTCCCTATTGGCTGGTGGACATGATAATAACCGAAGTGCACATGAGAGAGGCGCAGACCGTATAAATAACACAATAAAGCTTCTTACCCAGAACAGGATGTTGAATCCGAAAATGAAGTATTTGATGCAGCAGCTGACTTCGTTGCCTTTGTAATAATTCCCCGACATCTTTGAGCATCCTCGGCGCGGTGTGAGAGGAAAAGCACGGCCTGCTCACAGGCTTTGTGTGTGGGATGGAACAGGTTCAGCGCTCCGGGGATGCATTTCACTCCGTCCGCTTCAAATGTTCCCGCAGCCGCTCTCCATCGGCACCGGGAACATTCTGGAAGGTTTCAGGACGCTAACACCGGCAACTCCGATCACAGAAAGGGGAAGTCACCGCAGTAAACCGCAGAATAAAAACGCTGCTCTGTTTAGTGGACAAATTGCGCCTACATGAGGCGGTGCGGCTGCTGCGGGTGGTCGTCAATGATTGGCTAGAAAAGGACGTGAAAGACGGAGAAGGCAGCCAATCATTTTAAAGGAAAGAAGGGTCACTTCCTGTGTCCAGAATGATGAGAAACGTTCTTATTATACATCCATGTGAGAAACATTTACAAAAAAATATAATACTAATAATAATAATACATGAATAAATTAAGTAATATATAAATAAACAAAAAAAAACATGACAACAACAAATAAAAATGTTACAATATAAATCAATAAACTAACCCTGTGAAGCCTGACACATCAAATAATAGTCAGAAAATTCTAATTTTTTTAAATTGAGGTGTTTATTGGACCTTTTATCAAAATACAACAACATAATATTTGTTAATTATTTACATATATGATTATTTTTTTGTATCATATTTGATACGTCAGGCCTTTATGGCAATTTATTGAACAAAACAACGTCTATAAAACATGGCCTGAGTTTCCAGAGTTTGTCTTTCTTTGCATCATCAGACACATCAAAGTTGTCCTGGAAGTGAATCAGTGTCAGAAATTTCAGAAATCAATCTCGAGACATCACATCACAAACTGCATGGTACTTTGTTTCCATCTCCCAATAGGCTCGTACATTGGGCATCTGTACTAACCCCATGTGCATGTACATACCCAGAACCTGCTCAATTTCTTTGGCAGTTGTGTTGACTGACTTACCCTGCTTCTGTACACTATACAAGTTTGTTTGTTCTACTATTTCCTGTAGCATTTAATCTGTAACAAACTGTTTGAAATACATGTATGGTGTCCAGTCACACCTGTCTTCTGAGGCTTCCTCAACACATTCATCAAATTCAACAGCTGGAGGATCATATTGTATATTTCTCCACCTGTATTCTTTCCTTTTCCCTTTGCCTCGTGCTGACTGCTTTGTTGTTGTTGTTGTTGTTGTTGTTGTTGTTGTTGTTGGGCCCTCTACTTCTTTCCTCAACTCTGTGCTCATCTGGTCAACACTTTCCTCCTCTTCACTATCACTATCTCAGCTTCCCTCAGTAAGCTTTGCGTTCCTTTTCCCTTTGCCTCGTGCTGACTGCTTTGTTGTTGTTGTTGTTGTTGGGCCCTCTAGTTCTGTCCTCAACTCTGTGCTCATCTGGTCAACACTTTCCTCCTCTTCACTATCACTATCGGAGCTTCCCTCAGTAAGCTTTGCGTTAGGAGGCGACGTGTTGTGATGTCTGTGTTTGAAAAAACACCCCGTGGCCCCCGACTGAGGTTTAACAGGTTAATTAAATCATCTAAACAGTGTTTTTTGGCATTCTGGTAAGCATAATGCAGATTGCATCATGAAATGTACTACAACGACACATATTTTCCAACGTCACATATTTTCCGGAGAAATGTACTCAAAAACCTGCTGTATACTATTTGATACATACATTTTCAACACGATTTCTCTATAAAATAAGCTACAAAATATAAACTGATTATAAGTTGCTTCAATACAGTAAATATTCATAGTGAAATATCAGTCACAATATAAAAGTAATTCTTACCGTAATTTATTCAATATTGGCAAAGATGACACTTCCAAAAGCCTCTGAACCGTTACATGACGGTAGTCATTTTGGATTTGGTCATTAAAAGCGCTCTACAGCCTGCAGTGCCCGGATGATCCACCAGAGGGCAGAAGACATGTATCACATTGCATACAACAGGTCTTTTAGGAACGTACTAGTCATTTGGATGACGTAGACGTAGAGGTCTCAGAAAATCATGTATCAAATATGATACACTTGGCGTTATACATTATAAAACAGAAACAATTTCAAATAATATGTATGTCTAATATTGGTGGAAAATCACTTATTTAACTATTTAAAATAGTTGTGGTTACTACACACAAAACCCAGTAGGTACCTATTGAAAATCTTAGACAGCTCTATTTACGTGTCATTTTGTTTATTTCCAAATTCCATGGCTGTTGCAGGTATTTAACTGAAGATATTTAACCACACAATTGGCTTTCCGTCTTTTTATGGGTCAAAAATAATGCAAGAAATGCAGCCAAAATATATTGTCTTACATTATGAAATGTTGACCTTGATGAGATATTACACATTTGCATTTGTATTCACAATTTCACACACCCATGTACATGAAGGTAAACAACACATATCAATGTTTATTGCAGGGCTACTGTGATTAATCAAAGAATATGGTTCATACTGTATGGGCATATTAATCATTTTGAATAGCTTTATTTTAGTCACCAAAACTCAAACTTAGCTTTACAATTTTCATTGTCATGGGAGTATAAGAAGGCCTTTATGATTGATCTCTTAAGAAGCTGAAATACCCTAGTTCAATTTCTAAAGACTCCCATCAACGCATCTCCACAGCTGTCACCCAAACTGTGTGTGGTGTCGTTTCTAATAAGACTATTGATACTGATATCAATAACAGTTAGCTGTATTAGCCAATAGTTAAGCCAGAGCATATCATGTCCCTGGTAAGACTTTTTTTCTCATATCCCTTAATGTTGTGTTACAGTTACTCTGGGTGTCCACTAGATGGCAGTAAGCTCCCATGATTTAAGAAAACAACAGAAAAAAGCACTAACATCTTCGGTAGAAACTTTCAGAACTAAAGATGACTAAATAATGCTCTGGTGCTAGTTTTATTATTTATAATAATAATAATAATACAAAAAAAACGAAGAAAATGTATAAAAAGGCTACATTAGGCCATATAAAAGAAAAGCACACATCCTGACAAATGCACATTTGAAGAGCCCTAAAGAATAATTGCGACTATTATATTATCATATTACGTCCTGTCACTTTTGTGCTCAAACAGTTTGCATAGCACCACATCAGGGGGGCTGGGGGGGGGGGGGGGGGGGGGTCGATTGATTTAGTGACCAGCTTCACACTAGCAGTGGTCAAAGTCAGATGTGGAGGGGGGGTGACTGGTAAAGCACCAGCAAGGGTTCCCTCAGGGATCCTCTGTTTAAACAGTAAAGACTTTGTGTGAGGGCTTCATGGAGGACCAGACTCCCACGCTCGTCTGTATAATGCAGCTGAAAGCCCACCCCCCCCAGAGGCTTCACAGGCAGAACAGCTGAGACATCAAACACATCATATCCGGATAAGGCTCGCTGGTCCAGGGACAGCAGTCTGTCCTCTAGGGCTGGACTCTCCTTCAGAGCTCCCTGCCAGGCTGTGACACTGTGCAGGGTCACAGTCACACTGATGGGACGGGGGTGCAGGGTCTTCCTGAACAGAACCAACTCTGCCCCCAGCATGGAGGGGTCCAGGCTGCTGACATTAAACCAGATCCAGCCTGGACGAGCGTAATGTGGACCTGCGTGAAGAATAAAAAGACAAGAAAATTAAGATTGTAGGATTTTTAAAGACTCATACCAATTTATTCAAATATTTTAGGCTATAAATGCTACTTAACTAACATACATACTTAAATATTGTTGCTGACCATTTTCATTTATACATGCTACAAGTCAGTGGAGGAAAAAGTATTCAGATTCTTTACTCGAGTAAAAGTACTAATACCACACAGTAAATGTACTTCAACGACAATCGTACTTAAGTAAAAGTATTTAAGAAACATTAAGAAAATGTACTTAGAGGGTTAGGAGTAAAGGTATACTAATTGATGATTTTTTCTGATTTTTTGCGGATTTTATAGCAACGGCAACAAATCTTCACAATAGCCGCGTTCACACCAAGTACTTTGCCGTACTTAGTTCCCAGCACTTAGTTCCCCCATGGAACTAAAGAGCCGATCGTGTTCATACCGGAATAAGTTCCCTGAGGGAAGATTACGCAAATGAGCCGCTGACGTCACTTCGTCTTCTTTGGGTTTACTGGCAGGCCGCAAACAACTTCACGGCGTATACTGCCCCCCGAAGTCCCCGGCCGGAAGTCCTTGGAGTTGGGGACTGGCTTCAGTAGAAGCCAGTAAATCCGAGTAAATCGCCAGAACGCCGACACCTCCTCATCTCCACCACTCCCATGTTTTCTTTTGTGTTGCCATAAGTTAGTCTCTCTGCATTTGTGCGCTGGGCTAATGCTAATGCTAATAATGCTAATGCGAGGATAATAAAATGGCGGCTCTACAAAACATTTCAGAGTTTTAAGGGGCGTGGTTTGCAATTCGCCAAGCCAATCAGAACTGGGGCACTTTTTTCCTTCAGGAGAGTACCACCTCTCAGCAGGCACTAAAAATGGGGGTAAAAGTTCCCGGCACTAAGTACTCTTTTTGGTGTGAACGCGACATAAGGGGTACTAACGGAACTAAACGGGAAAAGCACGAGGAAAAGTACTCTGTTGTGAACGCGCCTATTAAAGAAGCTGGAACTGTGAAATGTATTTTTGCCAATTCATTTTCTGTGGTTTGAGTTGTTTAAATATAATGTTAGATGGTTTAATCCAGGGGTCTCCAACACGTCGATCGCAAGCTACCGGTAGCTCGCAAGCCCTCAATAAGTAGCTCGCCAAACGAATCAAAAATATAAAACTATACCAAAAAAAATAAAAGTAGTTAAAAGAATCTACCCTATGCATAAACGAAACCTCAATCATAGCAAACTCTATCTACTTACTCCAACTCTATATCTACCTAACCCCCCCTCCCCCAACAATGACCAATCTTATTATTGCTTGATTTGCGGGACCAGCGTTGCAGTTGGGAAGAAAAGCAATGTGGAGCGGCACCTCACCGCTTCTTAAGGAGTCTGGCAGAATCTAAACACATCAGCCCCATTGAACACAGCCTAGTCGTGCCAGCCTATACAACACATGAGTGGCAGAGTTTTACTGTGTGTGTGTTGCAACTTGCATATTTATTGCACTTGACGCACACACACGCATGGCGTAATTTGCACTGGGGACAGGGGGGACATGTCCCCCCCACTTTTCGAAATCCTGTTTCCCCCACTTTAAAAATATGTTTTTTTTAACGCATGCCGTCATCGCCACGGAGGAGCACACATCCTCTGTGAGCGAGCGAGACAGAGAGAGAGAGAGAGCGAGAGGGAGCTAGAGAGAGTACACCTTTATCTATTTAATATAGCCATAGTTGTAAAAAATAAAGTAAGAAATCATTCCAATGTGTACGTTTACACGTTTAAAAGGGGAGTGATTAGTAAAATATGCATAAATAAAAAGAAATAATGCTAACTAGGTAACATAAGATAAGAATAAACAAGTTTAAATGATTTGATATTGGTGATCATATTCTAAAGATGTTTGGATTATTGAAAAGTATACAGCTCCCTTTGAGAGCTGTATCCATAAATTCATTTTGTGCTCAAAGTGCAGCAGATTGATGCATTTAACTTCAACATTTAAAAAAAAAAATCTTCCCGGGGGAGCATGGCCCCGGACCCCCCTAGAGGAGGTGAGGTCCACCCCAAAATAAAGCAGGTTAAAATAATTAGATTGCATACATTTTTAGTAAACACTGAAAACGGTTCCCACAGACCCAAACAGCACACAAAGGTTAAAGGTTAGCATATAATAATGTTAAAATGTGCTAAATATATACACTGCAAAAAGAAAAGAAAAAGAGGAGTAAAAAGTACAAGAAAAGTATAAAATTGGCTCCCAAAATGTAGAAGAGTATAGAGCAGTATACAATGAAAATACTCTGAAAAGTACAAGTATGTCAAATGTGTTCTTAAGTACAGTCCTTGAGTATATGTGCTTTATATGTGCTTAGATCAGAGTCTTGCATCGGGTCGGTTACTCGACGGGTGACCCACAAAAAAAGTGATTCGCGGGTGGTATTTTTTCAAACGCTTTTTTCCGGGTTCGGTTCTGGGTAAAACAAAGATGATGCAGATCGGGTCGCGGGTGTTGCATAATAAATATATTAAAAATAATAATAATTTAGTTTAATGTTTAAATCCTCAGACCTCTCCCACACGGGACCGCGCATAATCATAACCTCTGCAGTGCATCAATCTGCTGCTGAGCACGCCACATTCGAAATGGCTGAGGTGAAGCTCTCTGAATACAGCATTTTCAATAACACTTCCTCAAGAGCGAAACCCAACGTCTGGGAGGCTTTTGGTGTCATCCTAGATGGAGAAAATAACCAACATCCCACGCTTTTTGAGACAAATATGCAACTGCGTGTGTTAATAATTGCACGCTTTCACTGCTCATATATATGCGGGTTCGGGTCGGGTTGCGGATATTGTGCAGACGGGTTGGGTCCCTCCCCTACCGGTGGACCTCCATGGGACCTTATTTCGGAAAAATTATATATTGAAGTCAATGGAGAGAGAAAGATTATCTTTCGATCCCGTTTCAATTGTGCCACGAACTACACATATGATGTTTGTCAATTTAAAAGATCATTTTGCCAGTAAAAAAAAAATGTTTTGGGTGTAAAACTGTGAAGTAACACATTTTTTTGTGTGAACTACATCAATGAACTACATCTCTGGTCTTGCAAGGGATTGACTACCCTCACTATCAACACAATGAAACACGTCCAGAAGAATGTCATGCAGAGCTGCCTGCCTGCATTCCTTTGATTCTCTCTGAACTGCCTGATCTTTTTAATGTTTAATGTCAACCATTTGTGCAGATAGCATGAAGTACAAAAGATCGCCGATGCTAATGTAGCGTTAGTGTTAGCATTTTTCCCCCGGGCTTAAATGGTGTATTATAGAATGATCACACCGGTGTGACAGTACTCTTCAAAGGGTTCACGAAATATGACTACTACTCTTACTGTTTAACATTTTGGGTTACTTAATGTTACTTCATGTTAAGGCTAACAAAAATGACAAGGCTTTAATGCTAACTAACGTGCTTGCTACTAGCTAGGTAGCTAACTTGATCCAGCCACTCCTGGTCCTTTCATCAGACGGGAAGCGAAAGAACGAGCAATACCCATTGCTGGTATGATAACAACCTGGTACTAAGCACACAGGCATCTTGTTAAAGTTATCTTATCTATCTCTTATATTTAGCGGAGGAAAACAATCGTGACATCAGTTATGACATCACTTACGTGACTCTGGGATTTGTAGTCTTTCTAGTTGCCTATTTTTCATTGTCTTATATTTCAACAGTTTTCAGACAAACTGTGACTTTTTTTGACATGGAAATAATTGTTTAAGATTGACAAACATCATATGTGTAATTCATGGCACAATTCAAACGGGATCGAAAGATACGTTTTCTCTCTCCATTGACTTCAATACATTATTTTAACTTACGGCTCCTCTGAGTCCCCACGAGTCAAAACGATAACTTCTGGAAGCTATCCTACTTGCTAAAGGCAGATGGACTGGGGTACATTGTAATGTTATTTTACATGTTATAAAGAGAGTAGCGAGTGACGCAATTTATAGTTTTAATTTGTACGTCACCAGGTGTAGGACTCAAAGGACTCGGGTTAATGGAGAGGGGAGACTCGTCACGACCAGCTCATTTCTAGGATCCGGGTTAACTCGCCCATCTCTAGAAAGGAGCAATTTCCATAGACCCCCATGTTAAAATGCCCAATTTTACAGCATAAAAAAACATGTTTCTACCCCTGGCTGCAATAAATATTATTATGAATATATTTGGATTCCACCTTCATGATTATGAATCTGTGAGGGAAATGTTTTCTAACGCGACCCTTTTATTTATATTAGGTCTTCAGTTTTTGCATAAATTAGGGCGTGGTCACATTGAGTGACAGCTCTGTCAAGTGACTGCTGCTGTTAGCTTCTTGTCTCTCTGCTAGCTGCTCCATGAAGCTACAGGGACTCTGCCTGGTCAGTTCATCCAGGGAACACAACTTGACCCCGGCCGTGTTTGTTTGTTCTTCATGCTTATATATCAGACTATTGTGACTCGCTCTGCGGTTGAAACAGACGGTGCATGAATGAGGTTTTGCGGTAAGTGAAACTCGAGTACTTTATTTATGTGTTAATGATTTTAATCAGCTACGTAATGAATGTTAAGGCTTGGGTTAGCGTGTAAGCCAGTGGTCTACATCGGTGCTAACGATGCTAATCGTAGCCTCCAAGTTAAAACCATAGACCACTGGTTCTCAACTGGTCAGGCCTCGGGACCCACTTTTTACTTGGTCAATACATCGCGACCCAACATTTTGAACCACTCAAATCTATTCAACAAAAAATCGTGCTGTAATATATACGCTTTTCAGCATACAATATTAAAAAAGTGAAGTACAGTGCTTATATCCCTTCACAGAACTAAAGTATGCTTTTAAAAAAGGTTTAATGAGATGATGGAATCAAAGCTGAACTATATAAAAAGGCACGCATGCTGAAAACCCAACCCCAGCAGGGGGTCTGGGGGGATTCTCCCCAGGAGATTTTTAGAAATACTAACATAAACTACGCATTCTGGTACTCTGAGAAGAAAATAAATAAATCTATTACTACCCGACATATTAATAATATGTTATGCCATTGTTTGTGTTTCACTTTGTTCTGACATCTTGCTGCGAGAAGAGTAAAGAGGAGATAGTCTGTGTGACTTACTTTAAATTGTGGGTAAGGGTAGATAGCTCCCATTGTTCTGTGACCTGTCAGTCATCAGACCGGGGGTCATATTTCATTATGTGTTCATTTCTATCTGGAGTTGTACCCATGGATGTATAAAGAAGAGTTCTACCTCTAAGCTATTCTCCGTGGGGACTTCCGGCAACCATCTTGATTCTGATTGGCCAGAAGACTCGAAAAAACATCAGCAAAGATATTTTATTGAGAAGATGATCACTATGTGACAGAAGTTTTCAAAACCGTTCATGGTCTCCGTTACTTCCAGTTTAACGCCGACTGCATGCACAGCGTTAGAAAATCGGGCCTTCCAAAAAAAAAGTTTGACTTTTTCCCCAAAAAAAAAAAAGAAATTCCAATTTTTTTTTTTTTCAATTTTTTTTTCTTCACTCACACATTCGCGACCCACTTTTGGGTCGCGACCCACCAGTTGAGAACCACTGCCATAGACTGTATAAAGGTTCAAAGTAAAAGTGTTAAGCGTTAAGTGGGATAATACTGTAGAACAAACGGCTTCTGTTTGAGGTTGATAAAATAAGGTCATCCTTGTAACTTAGAGAGATATTTTATTATATGTAGGAACTGTATGCATCACTAAGGTTAATTTAAATTGGCTATGCTCAAGTATGTAGACAAGTTAACGTCGAAGTAGTGTATGTGAAATCAACCTCACAATAAGATGTGTGTATATTACAATTATTAATGTCATATTTCAAGATGATTACTTAGATATTACAATATGGTTGGTTGAGCTGGAGTTCATTATTGAGCTTACACGTTAACGTCAGTCATCTGAAGAACGAACCCAAACCTTGTTGTTTTTATTAATTGCATTACCAAATGGGTATCAAATAAACAGTAAGCATTGGTAACACAACTTCCAAAGTTACAGTAAAATAAAAGGACCCCGACTCGGACAATACACAATCCAACATGTTCAACAGAAGAGAATCAGTTATATTGTTTGTACACATGGTACTTTACATATATATCTGTTTGTTTAAGGTGTCCAGGTGATGCAGACAGGCTGGACCAGAGAGTGAGAGACAGAACTGGATCCTCACAGCAGTGAACTTCAGCACAGGTACAAAGACTCTTTTTTACATTACATTACATTACATTACATTACATTGCATTTAGCTGACGCTTTTATCCAAAGCGACTTACAATAAGTACATACGACCAGGAAGACACAACCCTGAAGAAAACAGAATCATATACTGTAAGTACATCAGGTATCATAGAGCCAAACATTTCAAGTGCTACTCAGCTGGCTATAGATAAGCCAGTCCTATATTAGTATATAAGTGCCTTGTTATTAATTCTATCGCTCGAAGTGGAGTCGAAAGAGATGAGTTTTCAGTCTGCGCCGGAAGATGTGCAGGCTTTCTGCTGTCCTGATGTCAATGGGGAGCTCATTCCACCATTTTGGAGCTAGGATAGCAAACCCACGTGTTTTTGCTGATGGGAACTTGGGTCCCCCTCGCAGCGAGGTTGCAGCGAGTCGTTTGGCTGATGCAGAGCGGAGTGCACGCGCTGGGGTGTACAGTTTAACCATGTCCTGGATGTAGGAAGGGCCAGATCCATTCGCAGCATGGTATGCAAGTACTAGTGTCTTGAAGTGGATTCTAGCAGTTACCGGGAGCCAGTGAAGGGAGCGGAGGAGCGGAGTGGTGTGGGAAAATTTTGGAAGGTTGAAGACCAGACGAGCCGCTGCATTCTGGATGAGCTGCAGAGGTCGGATGGCACATGCAGGTAGACCAGCCAGGAGGGAGTTGCAATAGTCTAAGCGTGAGGTGACGAGAGCCTGGACCAGAACCTGGGTGGCTTTCTGGGTCAGCTGGGGACGAATCTTCCTGATGTTGTACATCGTATATCTGCAGCAACGGGTTGTAGCAGCGATGTTTGCAGTGAAGGACAGGTTGTTATCTAGGGTCACACCCAGATTCCTTGCAGTCTGAGTCGGGGAAACAACAGAGGTGCCGATGTTGATTGTCAGGTCAAGAGTGGGACAATCTTTTCCCGGAAGGAAAAACAGTTCAGTCTTGTCAAGGTTGAGCTTGAGGTGATGAGCAGACATCCACTGAGCGATGTCAGCTAGACAAGCAGAGATGCGTGCGACGACCTGGGTCTCTGAGCGGGGAAAGGACAGAATTAATTGGGTGTCGTCAGCGTAGCAGTGGTATGAAAAACCATGCGGGCTAATGACCGATCCGAGCGAGTTTGTGTACAGGGAGAAGAGGAGGGGACCAAGAACAGAGCCCTGAGGGACCCCTGTAGTTAATTGACAAGGGTCGGACTCGGACCCTCTCCAAGTTACCCTGTAGGTACGGTCTTTGAGGTATGAGGTGAGGAGGGAAAGTGCAGAGCCTGAAACTCCAAGTTCTTGGAGAGTGCGAAGGAGGATCTGATGGTTCACCGTGTCGAATGCAGCTGACAGGTCCAACATGATGATGACAGAGGAGAGGGATGCTGCTTTGGCAGTGTGCAGTTCCTCAGTGACAGCCAGGAGGGCCGTTTCTGTGGAGTGACCTGCCTTGAAACCAGACTGGTGCGGATCCAGAAGGTTGTTCTGATGGAGATAACAGGAGAGTTGTTTAAAGACAGCGCGTTCAAGTGTTTTAGACAGGAACGGGAGGAGAGAGACAGGCCTGTAGTTTATAACATCAGACGGGTTGAGAGTGGGTTTCTTTAGGAGAGGGTTTACTCTTGCCTCCTTGAGACTGTTTGGAAAGTGACCAGAAGTTAGTGTGTTGATGAAATGGGTGAGAAACGGTAGAATATCAGGAGCGATAGTCTGAAGGAGGTTTGAAGGGATAGGGTCCAGAGGACAGGTGGTAGGGCGGGCAGAGGTAATGAGGGTAAGAACCTCACATGGAGAGAGAGGGGAAAAGGAGGTTAGTGTGTGGGAGAAAGGAGGGACTGGTGACCCAGCGGTCAGTAAAGGTGAGTCAGAAAAAGAAGAGCGAATATCATCAACCTTTTTTTCAAAATGGTTAACAAAGTCGCTTGACAGAAATGAGGAGGGGGGAGGGGCTTTGGGAGGGTCCAAGAGGGTGGAGAATATGGAAAATAGCTTTTTGGGATTGGAATAGGAAGATTGGATCTTATCTTGAAAGAAAGTGCTCTTTGCCTGAGAGATCGAGGCAGAGAAAGAGGAGAGGAGAGCCTGATATGTTAGGAGGTCGTCACGGTGTTTGGTTTTCCACCATTTCCGCTCTGCTGCCCGTAGGACGGTTCTATTAGCACGCAGTGCGTCATTTAGCCAGGGAGCAGGAGGGGACTGACGAGCCTACCGAGATGTGAGAGGACAGAGAGAGTCCAGAGAGGATGAGAGAGTAGAGAGGAGAGTTTCTGCAGCAGAGTTTGGAGGCAGGAGTTGAAACGAATCAGAGGAAGGGAGAGCTGAGAGCACCGATGAGGCAAAGGTAGAGGGGGAGAGGGAACGAAGGTTACGGCGGACAGGTGCAGGATGAGAAGAGATTAGTTTGTTATGTTTGGAAAGGGGTAGAGAGAATGAAAGGAAGAAGTGATCGGATGTGTGGAGCGGGTTAACAGAGAGGTTAGAAGTAGTGCAGTTCCTTGAGAATATGAGATCAAGGACATTGCCAGCTTTATAAGTTGGTGGGGATGGAGACAATGAGAAAGCAAAGGCGGTTAACAGAGATGTTAGCTCGTCTATCTTCCCCGTCTGGAGGTTGAAATCTCCGAGAAGTACAGCGGGAGGGCCAGTTTCAGGGCTGTGTGAGAGGAGATGATCTAATTCCTCCAAGAAGTCCCCCAAGGCGCCTGGTGGACGGTAGAGAACAACAATGGTTAATTGTATAGGATGGGTTACTGTGACTGCATGGAATTCAAAGGTGGAAGGAGTGAAGTTAGGTAGCTTGAAGAGGGAAAAGCTCCATTTGGGAGAAAGCAGGACACCAGTGCCACCTCCTCTGCCAGTGGGTCTGGGTGTATGGGAGAAGGAATATGCTGTGGAGAGAGCTGCTGGGGTGGATGTGTTGGATGGAGTAATCCAGGTCTCAGTGAGAGCAAGAAAATCCAGAGACTGCAGGGAAGCGTAGCCAGAGATGAAGTCAGCCTTGGGAACAGCTGACTGGCAGTTCCACAGGCCACCTGAAACTAGATGTTGGATGTCAGTGGAGCATGTGGGATAGACGAGAGCAGGCCGGTTATATCGATTACGAGATACACGGGGCCAGTGATAATTGCGAGAGGACACATGAACAGGAATGGAGAAAATACACATGATTATAGCATGAGGGGCTAGAAAACTAAAGAAAATAACATAAAACACCAGCGATACTTAGCTCAATCAGAGTAGGATTTGCCTCCTCTTTGCCACCCTCGTGACTCCCGCAGGACTCCAATGTCTTTTTAAACTGTACAAAGAATCAAGAAAGATATTGGTTTAAATAAATGAAGTATTGACTTTAATACACTGATATACATTCCATTAAACAATACTAAATACTAGATCACCTACACATCAGTTAAGTTGAGGGTTTTTTCCATGCAAAAAGTTACATTTAGATATTTAGCAATATGACCTTGTCAGCTTTCTAATTTAATGTATTGAAGGCAAAGATATTAAACACGTAGTGAGAACTGCTACTATTTATCTCTCAATATTGTCTGTAAAAAACGTGGTAAAAGTGATTCTGTCAGTGAGACAACAGAGCAAGCTTCTACAGTTGCACTACGTTTTGATAACAGTTCAATATTATTTTGATAATAACATATATTTCAATGTTGATGAACTTCATACTGTTCATTCATAATCTGATTGTCTTTGTAGCTCACTGTTGAAATAAAAAGAACTAGAACTGGTACTTAGTTTTTCTTGGCAACTCTGCAGAATCCTATGGGTGACGTCACGGACTCTATGTCCATTTATATATACAGTCTATGCAGTGTTTCTCAAACGTTTTCATACCAAAGACCACTTAACCAATAAAAAAACACTCGCGGACCACCTAACTCCACAAATATCCAAAATCACATCGTTTTTCTAGAACAGATTAAAAATCGCCTGAAAATGGTACAAACAAGTGGCAACAAGTGTGATGAAGGTGTTGCGCGGGGCTATATCATGCAGTCGAAAGTTAAACTTAAGCTCGCTCCATTGCGGAGATATTCCCGCGAGAGTGCGGATAACTTAAATATATTTATTTATTTAAAATGTGCAATGTTATCAATATTTCTTTTTTTTTTATAAACTTTGTTTATTGATTTTCGTACACAAATTAAACAGAGATGACAGAGCGGTTGTGATTGACAGTGTCACATTACAGTTGTGCAGATCACATAACATATGAAACATTACAACAAGACCAAAAAAACTAAAACAACAGTCGGCTTGGTCACACAACAAAACACAAACAAACACATAACCTCATTCTCTTCAGGTAATAGTACAAATACATTTAAAATGTTTCACATATACATATATATATATATATACACATACATACATACAGTATACATATAAAATAATAATACAAAAAAAAGAAAGATACATACAAATACACACATACATATTCGGGTCTTATTCCGGAATATCCAGGAAGGTCATCCTCCCTGCATAGGCAAAGAAAGGCCCCCAGACACAAGCTGCAAATTATTAAAAATGTCCCTTATCCACATAGTGTGGGAAGGTGGTGTTGGTGATTTCCATCTTGTTAGAATAAGACGTCTTGCTAGTAATGTTGCAAAGGCTATAAGGTCTGCTTTGAGCCTAGGCAAAGGCAGGTTTAGGATGCCAAATACTGCAGTAATGGCATTAGGCTCTATAAGCGTCCCAGTTACCTCTGACAAAGTACTGAAAATTGAAGTCCAGTAGTTGTGCAGAGACGTACATGACCAACACATATGCAAATGGTTTGCAGGTGTTTGGTGACATTTTTCACAAGAAGGATCTATATTGTCAAACACTTTGAACAGCCTGACTTTAGTCCAATGGGTGCAGTGAACAACTTTACACTGAATCAAACCATGTCTTGCACAGACGGATGAAGTATGCACACGCTTAAGAATATTGCCCCAAAGATCCTCTGAGATCTCCTGCCCCAAATCCTCCTCCCAAACAGCTTTCACAGAGTTTAGAGAGGTTGAAGATAGGGTTTGGATTTGATTGTAAATACACAAGATAATTCCTTTCATCACAGGGACCTGAGTGAGAAAAGCATCTAGAGGCGTGTCATCAGGCAGGTTAGGAAACTGAGCATATCTATTTGCAGGTATCTAAAAAAATGATGTTTAGGAAGAGAGAACAATTCTGAGAGTTGTTGAAAAGATGCAAAAGTATTCTCAATATATAAATCTTTAAATGTTTTTTTAATACCAAGGTTTGACCATATAGAAAATGCACCATCTGATATGGAGGGGGGAAAACATGATTTGCAGCTAGTGGAGCCGAGGTAGAACAAGCTTGCAGACCAAAGTGACGTTTAAACTGATTCCAAATCCTTAAGGAGGTTTTAACAACTATATTTTTAGCATAGAGGGAAACCGGGCTGTTGATGGGGGAGTGTACAAGTGATGTCAGTGACACAGGCTTAGAGGAAAAAGACTCCATAGCCAGCCAAGCGGGGTGAAGATGAAGTGTATTGGACCTAAGCCAATACTGTAAGATTCTTAGGTTGGAAGCCCAATAGTCAAATCTAAAGTTTGGCAAGGCCATTCCTCCAAGAGGCTTTGGTCTTTGTAGAAAGTCTTTACGAAGTCTAGGTTTCTTTTTGTTCCAAATAAACTCCAAAATTGAGCTATCAATTTTTCTGAAAAAACGCTTGAGGAAGAAAAATAGGTATACACTGAAACAGATAGGCAAATTTAGGGAGAGTATTAATTTTTACTGAGTTGATGCTCGCGGCCAAATTTAAAGGGAGCAGTGACCAGAGTTCAAAGTCTTGTTGCATACGTTCTAAACAGGGTGTAAAATTGGCCTTAAAGAGACTTTTAAATGTGCTAGTAACTTGTATTCCAAGATATGTAAAGCTTTGCAGAGATACTTTAAATGGGAAGTTATGTAAAGGACATTTACGTGCGGTTGAGTTTAGAGGAAATAATTAACTTTTACCAAGATTAAGTTTATATCCTGATATGAAACCAAATGAGTCCAGCGTGGCAAGTGTAGCAGGGATTGAAACAGACAAGTTCGAGAGATACATAAGAAGGTCGTCCGAGAGAGACTCTCTGTTCTGCGCCATTTCTGGTTATCCCAGTAATGAGAGGGGTTAGAGCGAAGCGCAATGGCGAGGGGCTCGATCGCGAGGGCGAAAAGCACAGGACTCAAAGGGCAACCCTGTCTGGTGGACCTATGAAAAGGGAAATATTCCGATTGATTGTTATTAGTTCTAACGGAGGCCTGAGGCGAGGAGTAAAGCAGTTTAATCCAGGTCGTAAACTTTTTCCCAAAGCCAAATTTGTCTAAGGAGTAGAAGAGATAGCCCCACTCCACATGGTCAAAAGCAGTGGTTCTCAACTGGTGGGTCGCGACCCAAAAGTGGGTCGCGGACCCGTTTCGAGTGGGTCGCGAATGTGTGAGTGAAGAAAAAAAAAATTTAAAAAAAAAAAAATTGGAATTTCTTTTTTTTTTTTGGGGAAAAAGTCAAACTTTTTTTTTTTGAAGGCCCGATTTTCTAACGCTGTGCATGCAGTCGGCGTTAAACTGGAAGTAACGGAGACCATGAACGGTTTTGAAAACTTCTGTCACATAGTGATCATCTTCTCAATAAAATATCTTTGCTGATGTTTTTTCGAGTCTTCTGGCCAATCAGAATCAAGATGGTTGCCGGAAGTCCCCACGGAGAATAGCTTAGAGGTAGAACTCTTCTTTATACATCCATGGGTACAACTCCAGATAGAAATGAACACATAATGAAATATGACCCCCGGTCTGATGACTGACAGGTCACAGAACAATGGGAACTATCTACCCTTACCCACAATTTAAAGTAAGTCACACAGACTATCTCCTCTTTGCTCTTCTCGCAGCAAGATGTCAGAACAAAGTGAAACACAAACAATGGCATAACATATTATTAATATGTCGGGTAGTAATAGATTTATTTATTTTCTTCTCAGAGTACCAGAATGCGTAGTTTATGTTAGTATTTCTAAAAATCTCCTGGGGAGAATCCCCCCAGACCCCCTGCTGGGGTTGGGTTTTCAGCATGCGTGCCTTTTTATATAGTTCAGCTTTGATTCCATCATCTCATTAAACCTTTTTTAAAAGCATACTTTAGTTCTGTGAAGGGATATAAGCACTGTACTTCACTTTTTTAATATTGTATGCTGAAAAGCGTATATATTACAGCACGATTTTTTGTTGAATAGATTTGAGTGGTTCAAAATGTTGGGTCGCGATGTATTGACCAAGTAAAAAGTGGGTCCCGAGGCCTGACCAGTTGAGAACCAGTGGTCAAAAGTCTTCTCTGCGTCCAGGGATATTAATGCTTCTGGAGCACTAGAAGAAGATGGGTTATAAATTGTATTAAACAACCGTCTTAAATTAAAAAAAGAGTGTCTATTTTTAATGAAACCTGTTTGATCAGGGGAGATAACAGAGGGAAGTGTCGACTCAAGGCGCAAAGCTAAGAGTTTAGACAATAGTTTGAAGTCTACATTCAGCAAGCTTATAGGACGAAACGAGGCACAGGACAAAGGGTCCTTATTCTTTTTCAAAATGAGGAAAATCGAGGCCTGAGTGAGAGTCTGGGGTAATTTAAGAGATTCAAATGAGTCATTAAACATGTCAATTAAAATAGGAGCCAATTTATGTAAAAATGCCTTATAGAATTCAGCAGTGTAGCCGTCTGGTCCTGGACACTTACCACATTGCATGGACTTGGCTGCAGTAGCAAGTTCCTCAATAGTAATATTTCTTTCCAAATCGTCAACAAAGTCAGGGTGAACGGTGGGTATATGGATTGAGTTAAAGAAACTATCCAAGTGTGAAGAGTCGGATGTGTTTTCAGAAGTATACAACGATACGTAAAAATCTTTAAACTCATCATTGATTTTCTTAGGATCAATCGTCGAGCCTGAAGAGGTCCTAATCTGGGGAATTTGGTGAGACGACGATGTCTGTCGCAGTTGATAGGCTAGCAATCTACTAGCCTTATCCCCATGTTCATAATAAGTATGTCTACATTTCAGTAACATTTCTGTTGTGTGATCCGTAGCTAAGACCTCAAACTCAGTTTGTAAGGAGAGGCGCTCCTTGTATAAATCTGGAGAAGGAGAAGCAGAATAAATTGCGTCCAGCTGTCCAATGCGTTTCGTTAAATGATTAAGTCTTTCCCTCCTCACTTTCCTCTCATAGCCGCTGTAAGAAATTATTTCACCTCTGATGTATGCCTTTAAGGTCTCCCACAACAGTGACGCAGACACATAAGGAGTTTTGTTTATACTAAGAAAGAGATCTATTTGTCCGGAAACAAATTCCACAAAGTCTTCATTTGAAAGCGTTATTGAAACGCCATGGAGCACGGTTTTTATCAGACCCTGTGAAATGCGAGAGAGTCGAAAAGCTGAACGTAGGTGGCGAAAAACAAATCTCCAGGTTCACTTTGAAATCTATAAAGAGAGACTTGGCCTTTATAATTTGGAATTTAAAAACGCACGACAGTCTTTCTTCTCTGACATCATTACCAAAAACAAAAACAATGCACGTGCCGTGTTTGCTAAAGTCGACGGACTAACTAATCCCCCAGTGTCAGTAGCCTCTGAATTTCTATCCACCAGGGCGTGCAATGATTTTGCCTTCTTCACTGACAACATTCAGAAAATCAGACAAGCAGTCAGTGCCTCTGCATCAGGAACAGCAAATGTCCACCTAATATCAATTCAAACACCATGACACAATTCCATCAGATTAATGATAAAAACCTAGAGGACATTATTCAACTTCTGAAATCCTCCTCCTGCTGCCTTGATATTATTCCAACAGGATTTTTCAAAGATGTTTTTCGTTGCATGGCCTCAGATCTACTTCATATAGTAAACAAATCTCTTCACTCAGGTATTTTTCTACAGGCCCTGAAAACTGCAGTCATTAAACCGCTCTTAAAAAAGAATAATCTAGACGCTTCAGTAATGAACAATTACAGACCCATATCAAACCTGCCATTTCTATGTAAAATCATTGAAAAAGTTGTTTTTCGACAGTTGAGTAATTTCTTGCATTTAAATAACTGTTTCGATGTGTTCCAGTCAGGCTTTTGTCCAAACCACAGCACTGAGACTGCTCTTGTAAAGGTCTTCAATGACATCCACTTAAACACAGACAGTGGCAGAACTTCAGTGTTAGTATTATTAGATCTCAGTTCTGCGTTTGACACTGTTGACCACAACATATTACTAGACCGACTGGAAAACTGGGTGGGACTTTCGGAAACAGTTCTAAATTGGTTTGAATCCTACTTAAAGGACAGAAAAAACTTTGTTTCTATAAGTAAATACACATCTGAGTTGACAAATATGATATGTGGGGTTCCTCAAGGCTCCATATTGGGTCCTCTTCTCTTTAACATCTACATGCTACCACTGGCTCAGATAATGAAAAACAACAAAATAAGTTGCCATAGCTATGCGGATGACACACACATTTACGTAACAATTTCACCAGGAGACTATGCTCCAATTCAAACACTGAGTAAGTGCATTGAACAAATCAATGACTGGATGTGTCAGAACTTTCTCCAAATAAACAAAGATAAAACTGAGGTAATGGTTTTTGGAGGCAAGGCAGAACGTATAAAAGTTAGCGCTGAGCTTCAGCCTGCAATGTTAAAAACAACAGATGAAGCCAGAAATCTAGGTGTAGTTATGGACTCTGACCTGAGCTTCAACAGTCACATTAAAACAGTTACTAAATCAGCCTACTATCACCTAAAGAGCATATCTAGGATTAAAAGACTAATGTCACAGCAGGATTTTGAAAAACTTGTCCATGCTTTTATCTTCAGTAGACTGGACTACTGTAATGGTGTCTTTACAGGTCTCACTAAAACATCTATTAGAAAGCTACAGCTGATTCAGAACGCCGCTGCTCGAGTCCTCACTAACACTAAGAAAGTGGATCACATCACTCCTGTTCTGAAGTCTTTACACTGGCTTCCTGTGTGTCAAAGAATAGATTTCAAAATACTGCTGCTGGTTTATAAAGCTTTGAATGGTTTAGCCCCAAAATACATTTCTGACCTCCTGCTAAATTATGAACCATCCAGATCTCTCAGGTCTTCAGGGACTGGTCAGCTTTCTGTCCCCAGAGTCAGAACTAAACATGGAAAAGCAGCGTTTAGTTATTATGCTCCAAATATCTGGAACAAACTCCCAGAAACCTGCAGATCCGCTGCAACTCTTACTACTTTTAAATGTTTTCTTTTAATGTTTATTTTATTATCTTTTCTTTTTAATGACTGATTTTAAATGCCATTTTCTTAATGTCTTTCGTTTTTTGTAAAGCACTTTGAATTGCCTTGTGTTGAAAAGTGCTATATAGATAAACTTGCCTTGCCTTGCCTTGCCTTGCCTACGGCTTCCACAGATGATGTTTTTTAATGGATTTTTTGTCAAAGCACTTAAGATATTCATTGCTATCGGGATGTTAAGAGCATTCCATGGAATATAACAAAAATTGTATCTCGAGCCGGTTTCTCAAACTTACCTACCCCACCGTTAAGCTTTAAAGATGTTGCACATCTTGTCAAAACCGAAATAGTGATGTCTCAGCAGGTGTTAAGCTGAAGGAAAACTTCAAGGTTAAAACATTTAAGACAAGAGGATAATTAATTTTGAATCCTTACCAACAACACTCCGAAAACTCTGCACCAGCGTTCCATCTGAACTCGCAAAGTCCTGAACCTCCAGTGAGTCCAAACGCTGATATATCTCCCTCATGTAAGGATGTGGCTTGGCCTGATGACTTGCAGACACTTTATTAATGTGTAGCATTTCTAAGATGGCTTTGTTGCGCTCCTGGTCTTCCTCTGCATCTCTGCTCTGATCCACCATCAGCAGACCTGTGGCCGAGCACAACAGGAGGCCTGCCAGCATTACATCAAAAAATCCCCAAAAAAAGCCTCTGAACATCTTGGTTTCAAATGAATAACTACTACTCTGCAATGATCTTGCATCGGCACTTGTTTTCTGTTTAAGAGCTGCTGAAACCTCCTCCTGCAGTCAGCTGTAACAGTCCGTGCACTAATGGGTAAGCAGGAACCACAGGGGCTGTCAGGACTTAGTGAAGCAGTCCCACTGAAGCTGAGGAATGTGACTTTCTTTGGACAAACATGTACTGTACTGAGGCACTGGGCTGATGCAAGGACTGCTAAGACCCCAAGTGACACAAACAATAAGGTATGACAGTGCAGTCTCAATATCATGTGTGATGCTTGTTCAGAGGTGGACAAAGTATGCAGATCTTGTGCTTGAGTAAACTTAGAAGTACCAGAGTGTAGGAATGTTACAAGTAAAAGTCATTTGTTTTTTTGTGACCAACTTTTTATTGTTTTTTTTTGCCCTCACAAAAGGGACTTATACAGATACAAATTATATAGACAATATAGACAATACAAAAAGAAAAAGAAAAGACAAAGAAAGAAAGAAAAAATATAGGGAATTCCATTCCCATGCCACCCCGTCCCTCCCCCTTCCCACCCATCTTGCCATTTCACAGAAAATCCTACCTGATGTTTGTTAGCAATCGTCTGAGTTCATCTATCTATTATATTATATATATATTATTTATATTATAGCATAACAATTTATCCACATAAAATACATTCATACCTTTTTTTCCACATAACATTTCATCTGTTTAAGCTGAATTGAGATGAACTCCTAATAATCTACAATAGCACCAAGTAAAAGTCATTTGTAAAGTAAAAGACCATTTGCTAAATTGGAAAATACATCAATGAAGTAGTACCGAAGATTACTGTAAGAACATTCCCGAACCAGAAGCCCTGGTTAAATGGAGAATTCCGTGCCAAACTGAAAGCACAGACTAGGATATTTGGACGAGTACAGGAAGTCTAGGTACGCGCTCCTGAGAACCATGAGCAGTGCAAAGAGACACTACAAAGAAAAAGTAGAGTCTGACTTCAGAGGCTCTGTAACCACGTGGGGCGGGGCTAATGACAATGACTTGCTACAAATGGGCAGCGTGTGGTGCTGGGGGACTGTCTGTGTGTGCAGGTGTGAATGTACAGAAGGCCCACAAGCCCTGCCCTTTTAAACAGGGTGGATGTGTGCAGGTCCTTTAACCTGTTAAGCCCTGAGCCTGTTTTTCAGGCCTCAGGTTCAAAAATGACATTCCCAGAACAAATGACTATATCTTCCCTTCTAAAAGGGGTAAATGAATAATCTTTTTCTCAAAGCAATGATACACCTGTGAGTTGGCTGTAGGAGTGTCAGAATCAATATAGATGTTTTTATTAGTAAAGTAGTAAAGTCAATTCAGATTGAACATAGTAAAAATTATAGTTTCGGTCTAAAAAAAAACATTACCTATAGTGAAAACCACCCTTGAATGATGGGATAGTAGCCAAAAAACCTTTAGGAATCCAAACTATAACATATAATAAGTACCCTGTATCAAGATTGATGCAAAACAAGTGAAATTTGACCTTTTTAGAGAGGTTTAGCAAAAGTAAGTCCAGGCGGACTCACCTCTGGGTACATTTGGGTGTATTTGCCGTATCTCTGGAACCCATTGGTCGATTTGGGGGATTGACACCTCTTTCTACAGATGTAGCACCTCATTTCAGACTCCAGTTTACAGCTTCCTGCCTACGACCTGCCTAAGACCAGTATCGAGGAATGTTAAGCCCTCCCACTATTTTCCAAGAGGGCGTTGCCAGATTTTTAATTTCAGGTTTTAACCAGGAGATGGCGCTTCATTCACAAATACAGAAAGACAAGTTTCATGGACTTGCAGTTGTGTTTTGAAGAGCATTTGAACACATCAATATTTTAGATAAAATAAAGTATATCTAATCTTGTAATTCAGTAATATATAGTCTTCATATAATAAATAATCATAATAATAATGTAAATGTTTACATTACACTTCTTTATTTGTTATGCTCGTACTTTTACCTTTACAATCGTTTGCTTTAATATGCAGTATATTTTTTGAATATTTTTGTGTTTGCTTCCTCCTGCTCCCTTTCGGACACATACTGTATGATTTATTATTATTATTATTATTATTAATATGAAGATATTATTAAGATAAGATAAGATGTTACTTTATTGATTGAACATTTTAGTTTAGAATGTGCTGTCCCACGGTAATTCAGAAGGCTCACAGGTCACATTCCGACCATTATTTAAAACAATAGGTGCTTTCACACCGTCTACAGTTTGATTTGTATAGAGGGAGCTCTGTGGCTGAATGGCCAGCGATTAGGTGTGGCGCATTTATCATAGGTGATCAGAGCTAACTGCCTGCCGTCAGATTTCATTTAAAAAAAGGGACTGATTTTAAGACTATTTCTGCGCTCATAAAGAATGATATAAGAATAATGCGTATTGAACTGGTTTCATTAATTAGTGAGTTTATTTAACACTAGAACCGCCAATCGGGTCAATTTGTGTGATGTGTGTTGTGTGTGTGCAATGTAACTTTTTTTCAATAAAATATTAAAGTCTCCCAGTCCGTGACTTTTCCTGAAAGTGTGTTATGTAGAACCCTATGTTGTTAAAAATTGCATTCTAATAGCGGGATTTGACGGTTTTAGGTCGGCCTATACAAAAACCTCTGGCGGTTCTAGTGTTAAGGTAATTAGATACAGTAGAAGCCCTTTTTTATCAGTAACGAATTCAGCAGTTGAACATAAAAGTCAAATAACTGAGGGTCACTTGCAATGACAGTGTTGTGTCTAACTGTAAGCTTGTCACTCAGAGTAACCTGCAGTTAATAGGCGCATTCACACCGCAGTACTTTTCCCACAAAGGTTCATGAGAACTTAGTTCATGCAAACTCTTTAGTTCGCATGAACTAAGTACAGATCACGTTCACACCGGAAAAAGTCCCTGGGGGTGGATTAGGCAAATGAAGCCGCTGGTGTCACTTCTTCTTCTTCTGCTTTGGGTTTACTGGCAGGCTACAAACAACTTCACGGCGTATACTGCCGCCCACAGTCTCCGGCCGGAAGTCCCCGGAGTTGGGGACTGGCTTCAGTAGAAGCTGCTGGGACTCCCTGCAGCTTCTACTGAAGCCTTCCGAGTAAATCGCCAGAACGCCGACACCTCCTCATCTCCACCGCTCCCATGTTTTATTTTGTGTTGCCATAAGTTAGTCTCTCTGCGTTTCTGCGCTGGGCTAATGCTAATGCTAATAATGCTAATGCGAGGATAATAAAATGGCTGCTTCACAAAACTTTTTGGGAGTTTTACGGGGCGTGGTTTGCAATCCGCCCAGCCAATCAGAAATATAGCTCTTTTCTCACAAAAGAGCCCCTCGAAAGTCCCTGCTCTCTAGCAGGGACTTTCGAGGGGGTAAAAAGGTTCTCATGAACTAATTTTAGTTCCGGCTCTTTTTGGTGTGAACGCGATAAAAGAGTTCTCATGAACTAAGTTCGCATGAACCTTTGTGGGAAAAGTACCGCAGTGTGAATGCGCCTAATGTAGCTGCTGGAGAAGAAAGATCAGGGGGGAGGGGGGGAGAGAGCTGTGGTTGATGGGCCATTAGTTGTCTGAGAGTTGCCGTTTCATTGAGACTGTTTAAAAAACGGTAACGGACTATTTTTCTTCGCGGATGCATGTCAATTTAAATCAATACATACGATACAACTATTTTTTAAATCAATAAAAACATTTTCTAAATCCATAAAAGCATTTCAATTAATATTGGGAGTCATGTCGTTACTTTGTTGAGAATGTGGCCGTGTAATAAGCGGGATAATTTGCAGCGACTTGTTCCTTATGGGGAAAATAACACCCTTCAGCTGATCAAGATCCTGATCTGCCTACGAGGCTCCATTAAAATATAAATATTTGTAGTGAATTACTGAGTTTAGGCACGTTAATAACGTTTTAATGAAGTTGAATACAGTATATTCATATTTGTCAGTGATTTCATGTCAATTGTGTGTGTGTGTGTGTGTGTGTGTGTGTGTGTGTGTGTGTGTGTGTGTGTGTGTGTGTGTGTGTGTGTAGGCATAAGTGGTTTATGAGACCAATATTCAGGTTTACATACCAGCATTACAAGACCGATCGGGTTATGAGACCAATTTTGGTGGTCTCGTAAACCTGGGAATTTAAATTCATATAATTATTGAACAATAGTATTTTAATGCATAATTAATAATTGTATACTCAGTACCATGTCTGTATTATTAGGTAATATTGCTATTTGACTGTTTTCACCCCCCACACATGTTGTATGGCCTTTACAAATATTGACCTCATAAACCATGATGTGTGTCTGTGTGTTGATTTCTGAATTAATAAATGATACACAATTCCGCCAAATGTTACACATTCCCCCGCCATTTTACACACAAAATGGCGGCAAATTTCAGCCTCGCGCATGTAAGTCATAGTCATACAACTAGGCCTCGCCCCCATGTCCCCGAATAACGGCATTATCATCCTGGATCTTCAACAAGTCGCCTGGATAATGGAACATAGTGAAGTAAGTCGTTCATATTTTATACTAAAAGCTATATGTCTGATAGATAGACACAACTGAATAAAGTGAACGTTAACCTATGTATTTCATCGTGTCCAATTGTCCATAATTTCCCTCTGCCTCGACTGTCAAAGCAGAACTTTAACGTCAATGTTAACATTAGGCTATACATTATACATTATTTTATAAGCTACATAATACTTTATCACTTATTTTATTATTAAAACTTCAGTCACGAAAACAGTGAGGGCAGCAAAGTTACAGGTTTGTCATAATTTTAACTTAATTGCTGCAGGTAAATGAGCATTCTGCTTTTAAAGAAAAATACAAAGCTTTTAAATTCGTGATGAGGTTATTTTTAAAGTGATATTTCACCGCCAATATTTTTCTTGGAGTCAAATAATCACCCTTAGATAGATAGATAGATGTGTGCTTATAAGAGACGGCAGTAAAATGTCCCCAGATATTAGTTCTTAATAAAGTGGCGAATATTTCTCAATAATGCTGTATTTGTGTGAACAGATTATAATATTACACATATTAATATTATTATATTGTGTCCGTGGAGACTGATTTGTCATAATATTTTTTAGTCAGCATGATGAGGAGTACAAGAGGACTTAAGCCCTGCCAAGAAGCAGAACGCCAAATCCGAATAGGCGCATTCACACTGCGGTACTTTTCCCACAAAGGTTCATGCGAACTTAGTTCAGTGAACTCTTTTATCGCGTTCACACCAAAAAGAGCCGGTACTAAATATAGCTCTTTTCTCACAAAAGAGCCGCTCGTAAGTCCCTGCTAGAGAGCAGGGACTTTCGAGCGGCTCTTTTTTGAGAAAAGAGCTATATTTCTGATTGGCTGGGCGGATTGCAAACCACGCCCCGTGAAACTCTGAAAATGCCATTTTTATTTCCTCGCATTATTGCCCAGCGCACCAACGGAGAGAGTACTATTTTTGAAAGCAGTTATGGAAGTGTTTGCAAAGAAGTCATCGGAGCGGTGGAGTGATGAGGATGTGTCGGCGCTTCTGTCGATTTACTCTGAGGACGCGACCCAGCGGCTTCTGCTAAAGGCAGTTTCCAATTCAAAGTTATACGACCGTTGTTCACAGAAGTTACGCGACCTGGGAATCTTCCACAGCGCTAACGCATGTAGGGACAAAATAAAGAAGCTCCGCCAGGACTACAAAAAAATAAAAGATCACAATAATAAAAGTGGCAACGACCGGAGGACGAGCAAATGGTATGATGTACTGGATGCTCTGCTCGGCCACAGGCCCTCATTCTCCGGCACAGCGTCAACAATCGATTCGGGCGCGCTGGTGTGGGAGGCAGCTGAAACGGCGGATTCAGTGTTCGACAACGACGAAGAAGGTAAAAATAAACTACATATGCACTGCACTGTTTTAATCTGCACAATACTGGTCTCATATGTACCTTTATTTGCTCAGTACATCGAGCTGGCCATGCTAGGCTGAACTTCACTGTTAGCATGCCGACCCTGAGCAGGCTAATAACAGCTAGCTGGCTAACTATTCTCGGCCGCTATGAATACGTTTTGACTTGTGAATAAGTGTGCAATGTTTCTGTAATTTGCTTCACTAACTAATCGTGTGTTTTCAGGGGCAGAGATGGGACAACTCTCCCTAGAAACGAGTGAGCTTTCCCCTCCAGATCGGGACAGCAGTCCTCGCTCGTCTCCATTACCACCAACCAAACGCAAAGGTACATACAAACACACAGTTACTACTCTGGTCTTGAAAATAACGTTATGCATCGAACTGATGTCCACTAATCACGTTTATTTCCGTCTTGGTACAATTATGAAACACCGTGAAAATACATCGTTTACACTTTTAGCGCCTTTTTTCACTCTCTCACAAACTTCCGGGCTAGAGGTTGCATGACTTCCGGTAGATTTTTTTGCCAAAAAAACTAAGTTCAAGCATACATTAAGCACTCTTCACAAATACAAAACAATAAATAAGGGCACTACACACACACAGTGTGTGTGTGTGTGTGTATATATATATATATATATATATATATATATGTACACACAAAGTGTATGTGTGTGTGTGTATATGTATACACACAAAGTATGTGTGTATATATTATGCTATTTGATCCTATCTTACCTTCTTCTTTACACCCGCATTTTTTACACTGTCCCTGACTACACCCTGTCCAATGTTGTCTCCGTGAAAAACCTACTAGTAAACAAATGCCTTGTATGTTGTAAAACTACATGGAGAATAAACTGATCTTGTATTTTGCTTATTTGTCCTCTTAGGAAAGCGGGCTCGGGATGAGAGCTTCCTTGAAACCATCGCGGCGATGGAGGACCGGCGTGCCATAGCCAGCAAGGAGAGTGAGGACCGACGTGCTATGGCCAGCAGGGAGATGCATGACGAACAGATGTTGTCTGTCCATAAGTCCCAGGAAACAGATGACAATCTGGTCATGGCGATGTCGCGCCAGGCTGACGCGATGTCGCGCCAGGCGCAGCAACAGCAGGCCTTCCAGGTTGGGCTTCTGGCAGTGCTTTCAGAGCTGGTGAAATCCAACAGGCCTTCTTCGCTGTAGTTTGTGTGTATATATAGGGGGGGGGGGGGGGGGGCTGTGGCTCAGTGGGTATTGTGCTGTACTTTGAATCGGGGGGTAGCAGGTTCGAGTCCCACTGCAGTCAGCATGTCGTTGTGTCCCTGGGCAAGACACTTCACCCCAAATTGCTCCTGTGGTTGTCCACAGTATTGAGTATGTAAGTCGCTTGGGATAAAAGCGTCTAACAAGTGACCTGTTTTGATATTGACACTTTACTTGCACTAAGGTGTGTCTGCTGCTGAGCCTATCCCTACACAGTTTGTTTTGTATTGTTATATATATTGCCACTGTTTTGATATTGACACTTTACTTGCACTAAGGTGTGTCTGCTGCTGAGCCTATCCCTACACAGTTTGTTTTGTATTGTTATATATATTGCCACTGTTTTGATACTGACACTTAACTTTGCACTAGTGTCTGCTGCGGAGCCTATCCCTACACCTGGGACAGTTTATTCTGTATTGTTATTATATATATTGCCACTGTTACTATATTGTTTTGGTACTAAAACTTTAACTTATACGACACACCTGGGACAGCGTGATGCCTTTATTGTTATGTCTTGACTGTGCTAAATAAAAGAGAACCTACATAGCGATTAAACAGATCCTGTATCTTGCTTATTTCTCCTCTTAGTCTTATGCATACACAAATAATTTATCATATCATTTTGAGATAAATAATGAAAATACAAGGGTTAATATCCTTTTCTTAAATCAGCCCGAGAGGACACTATATAAATAAATGTACATTGTTGTAAAGTACCCTTATAACTGTGGTGTGTCTGCACTATTGTAATTGTGTCTGTCTTGACTGGTAAATAAAAGAGAACCAAAAGCACTGTAGAAAATATCAGTTTTATTGTCAATTAACAAATTTCAACACTGTTGAGATGCCTCATAAGGGCTGTGCGCGTGTCTTGGGGAGGCTGCCCCCCAGCCTCGCCAATGGCTGGCGCTGGCCCATCAAGCTGGGTCGGCGGTAAGGCAGTCCATTCGGCCCTGTACTCATCGCCATTACTCTCACAAAGGTTATGTAATATGCAACATGCTGCCACCTGAATTTTTATCTTGTCAATCTTGCAGTCGTTTCGCTTCATCAAGCACCTCCATCTGCCCTTCAGTCTGCCAAAAGCGTTCTCCACCACCACTCGTGCTCGGCTTGTTTTGAAGTTGTACACATGTTGCTCGTGTGTGAGCCTTCCATTATCTTGGAACGGTTTCATCAGCCATCTTTGCAGGGGGTAGGCTGAGTCACCAAGGATATAGTAACCCACATCATGTCCACCAATATCCCTTGTCACATGAGGAAGTAGACCACCCCTATCCACAAAACTACCCAGTGATGACATGCCTAACACTCTGCTATCATGCATGCTACCTGGTAAGCCAGTGGTATTTTTTTTCTGTTAACTTGTTTAACCTCTGTTATGTGATAAAGAATGTTCTGGAACGCACCGTTGCAGCGGGGGCTCTGCTCTGGACACATGCGCGCGCGTCTACAGAGTGGAGGAGAGTACTTACTTCTCAATTCAATAGGCGCATTCACACTGCGGTACTTTTCCCACAAAGGTTCATGCGAACTTAGTTCATGAGAACTCTTTTATCGCGTTCACACCAAAAAGAGCCGGTACTAAAAGTAGTTCATGTGAACCTTTTTACCCCCTCGAAAGTCCCTGCTAGAGAGCAGGGACTTTCGAGCGGCTCTTTTGTGAGAAAAGAGCTATATTTCTGATTGGCTGGGCGGATTGCAAACCACGCCCCGTAAAACTTCCAAAAAGTTTTGTGAAGCCGCCATTTTATTATCCTCGCATTAGTATTATTAGCATTAGCATTAGCCCAGCGCAGAAACGCAGAGAGACTAACTTATGGCAACACAAAATAAAACATGGGAGCGGTGGAGATGAGGAGGTGTCGGCGTTCTGGCGATTTACTCGGAAGGCTTCAGTAGAAGCTGCTGGGAGTCCCAGCAACTTCTACTGAAGTCCTCTTACAACTCCGAGGACTTCCGGCCGGGGACTTTGGGCGGCAGTATCCGCCGTGAAGTTGTTTGTAGCCTGCCAGTAAACCCAAAGCAGAAGAAGAAGAAGTGACGTCAGCGGCTTCATTTGCCTAATCCACCCCCAGGGACTTTTTCCGGTGTGAACGCGATCTGTACTTAGTTCATGCGAACTAAAGAGTTCGCATGAACTAAGTTCGCATGAACCTTTGTGGGAAAAGTACTGCGGTGTGAATGCGCCTAATAGCTTTATTGGGCGCTTTCACATTGGACCTTTTTAGAGAGATTTAGCTCCAATTTAGAGACAATAGAATCGAGGGGAAGTCTGTCTGTCTCTCTCTTTAAGATTGAAACCCCCAGGAGCTTTCACGGGAGTTTCAGCGCGGGAGTGTCAGTGTCCGCGCGGAGTGTCTCCGTGAGGGCGCGTGAAAGGTTTCTGACACTTTTGGGGTGAAGCCTGCTGGCCTGAGGATTTTTTTTTACTTTATTTTTATTGTGAACGCAACGCTGCGCAAATGTGGGTCTGACTCTGCCTCACGGCCCCTACACACGGCGGCGTGCGTTGCCGCTTCAACGCTTCTGCCCATTCACTTTGAATGGGGTGACGTCACGATTCGCCGAACTGCATTGTGGGAGCAAAGCGTAGCTTCTCTCGCGGTGCTCGCTGCAAAAGTAGAGCAATGTTCTACTTTTGACGCCTCGACGGAGGCGCCAGCCAATGGAATCATATGCCAGTACAAGCTCTAGCCAATCAAACCGCGTGCTTGTGTGTCTGGGGCGGGAGATTCATGTGATTGGTTGTTGGTCGAGTTCCAGCCCCTCCCGCCGGCAAGCGACAACGCACGCCGCCGTGTGTAGGGGCCGTCACAGAGGGTGACTGGCGGTCTACATGATGTGGCCTGCCGACATGGCCACTTTCATACAGATCATACACTAATGCCCTCGATTGGTCTCTGTGTGTCATTCAAGCTCGGGAGGGTGTGTGTGTATGTGTGGCGCGAGAGAGAGAAAGCGCGTGCACCGGTTACCCCCTAATCCCACCAGGAGCGTCTGCGCTGCGGCGTTTTTGGCGATCGCGGCCACTCTAGTCAATGGGTGCTATTCCACCAGACCCGCTGCGCCGCGGCTCGAATCGTCCCAGAAGCTCCTCGCCGCAAGGAATTTCTAAAATATAGGATGAATCCTATTTTTGACGCGGCGCAGGCAGGAAGTGATGAAAATCACCTTGTTGTCTCCTTTGCTGGTTGAGGGCTTGCACCCAAAACCGGCTCCTTCTCCTCCCCCCACCCCCGTAGTCTTTCAAGTAGGAGAATACATGCCAGCGTTGTCCTCCGGTTTACAGGCACTGTAAATTATATATATATATATATAGAATAATTATGATGATGAATGCATATTTTTTTACCACTAAAATACAGCAACACATCTTTGATTCATGTCGTTTATAACTGGAATATTACAATTATTATTAACTGTGTCTGTAGTCTACAACCCAACAAAATAGGAAATAACAACAATAAACACGATTTAAACAGACACAAACATAAACCATTTAACTACGTAGCCTACTTACTTGTAGAAGTACAAATGTCCAGGAAATATTCCAAAATCAACAACAACTGCGAGGCTGCACACACGAGGCTCCGCTTCCGCAACGTTTTGAAACGCGCCTGGTGGGTTATGACGCAGGAGGAGGTCGCAGCGCCGCGCAGCGCAGACGCTTCCGGTGGGATCAGGGGGTTACGTGTATTGTTGTTGTTAGCATCTGGTGCTAGCTAGCTGCGCTAATGGATATAAGGAGCTGTTTCAACAACAAGGTGGGGGGAGAGTCCTCTGCTGTCAGACTGAGAGATAACTACAGCTCAGGTGAGGTAAAGGACTCTCTGAGTGTTTAGAATCTAGATAGTTAACTTAGTCTAAGTTCTCAGTGGGTCTCAAACGGTTTGGTCACCATTTATGTAAACACATATTTCCATTTGAGGGTGGAGCGATTAGTAAAATATGCATGAATAATACAAATAAAATGTTAACTAGGTGAAAAAAGGTAAGATAAACTTTTAAAACTTGTTGAGAGCTAAAACTAGTCTTTGCTGCTGCCTCAAAGAGGAGCAGGGGGGAGAGGAGGGAGAGGAGGGAGAGGAGGGAGACGGGTGAGGCTGATTCAGGAGCACAGACACACTCACAACTATAAATGAACCAAAAACAAATAAATATATAAGTTTCAATGTTTTTTCATATTGGATATGGTATGTTATTGGTTATGGCCATGTTCTTATGATATTATGATTATTTAAATGTATACAGTTGTGTTTCATATGGGTGTAGTCTCTTTATTTCCCCCTCAAAATGCACCAGATTGATGCATTTAAGTCCAACATTTAAAAAAAAAATCTTAGCGGGGGAGCAAGCCCCCGGACCCCCCTATAGGGTTTGAGGTCCACCCCCACTTAAAATATGTTCATATGAATAGGTTCCTAAATAGATTTGCACATTTAAAAAAAATAATAACCCATGTCCATATGCTTATTATTGGGTAGTACATTTCAACTAGGGCTATCACTATGGGCAGCAACGCTGTAAATATTGACAAATAAATCCAGCAAAATGGCACAAAAAACTGGTAGTGGCCTGGCTGGGTATATAATTCCCGGCCTGACTTATTGTCCCAGTCCGGCCCTGGGTGAAGCCACTGGACTTTGATTGACAGCTGCCAGGAAGCAAGCCGCTCGCGGGGGTTTAATCTGTGCGCCAGTGTCAATTGCCAAAATGCCAAGACACATATTGAGCCCAGAAAATGAATGTTATTAAGGGCTGTAAATATAATAGGCCTATGCTATGTCTAAAATGGACAACATTGTTAGGAGATTTAAACTACAGTATTCAATGTCTCAAATGTTTGTTATATCTCAAATACTAAGTACACAATGTCATTTCAGAGCTTGTTATAGTGATTCTTTACCATATCAGTAATGTATATATACTTTTTTTTATAGGACGTGGCGTGTTCGCTAAAAGCCATATTTTTAAAGGGGCATTTATTCTTCAGTACCGTGGAATTTTGCGCAAAGGATACTCGGGAACCAACGACTACTCATACCACTTTCGTCATGGAGGAAGTCATTATTGGTGAGTAGCTTTCATTGTGCTGTGTGATAACCCATGTGCATCTTTTGAAATGTATTTCTTAACTTAACCCGTTAATCCATAGGTTGATAATGTTTCTGTGGAATGGGTTTTGGCTATGCGTCAGTCTCACACACATACATTACCAAATAAGGAGTATGTAGAACTTCCCCTCGATTCCGTTGGCTCTGACGGTTAGAAAGAGATGTCAATCAGCAAAATCGAGCAAGAGCGGGCAGAGATAGGTCAAATCCACCCAAATGACCCCAGAAGTGTTTTTTTTGTGCTAAACCTCTCTGAAAAGGTCAAATATCACTTGTTTTGCATCAATCTTGATACAGGGTAATTATTATATGTTGTAGTTTGGATTCCTAAAGCTTTTAGTCTACCATCCCATCATTCAAGGGTGGTTTTCACTATAAATAATTTGTTTTCTTTTTTGGACGGACACAATCATTTACATTTTTTTACTGTGTTCAATCTGAATTTACTTTAAAATAAAAACATCTATATGGATTCTGACACTTCTACATCCAACTCACAGGTGTAACCTTGCTTTGAGATTTTTTTTTTGGTACAGGTTGACCATGTGTACAAACAATATAACTGATTCTCTTCTGTTGAACATGTTGGATTGTGTATTGTCCGAGTCAGGGTCCTTTTTATTTTACTGTAACTTTGGAAGTTGTGTTACCAATGTAGGGGTGCAACAACTAATCGACTTAATCGATTAAAATCGATTACCAAATTAGTTGCCAACTAATTCAGTCGTCGATTAGTTGGTGACGTCATCACATGTGTTTTACGCGCCGTCAAGCTCCAACGTTATTGGTCTTTTTATCGGTATACTGGAGACATTTAAAAAATATGTCATGTATTATTGCTACAAAAACATTATATCGCAGTCTTAGTGTCGCCAACTCGTTTCTAATATGCAAAAAGACAAACAAATGCGTCTATGGTGTATTTTCGATCAGACGATCTCTCCCCCGTCTGTGTGGGAGGGGGCGGGGCAGTTAACACACACGCAGCTGCTACATGCAGCAACACACTGACACGGAGGAGATGGCGGAGTTAACGCGCTCGATGTGGAGAATGCTCATTGCTAAAAGTGCAATAAGAGTTTAGCATGTAAGGGCGGTAACACGAGCAATTTGTCTAAACATTTAGCAAAAGTGCACCACATCCAGACGGAGGAATGCACCGGGTTCGACTGTCTTTCTAGCAGCTCTGTAGCCCCATCCACGAGCAGCGTTTCCACGTCAGGTATTATGTATGCTAGCAGCAACACACGGAGTTAACTACATTATACAAACATGGGTTCATGATTAGAGGTAACTGAATTATTTATTTTGTTAAAGTTTCAGCTATTCTGTTTACAGTTCTGTCATCAGATTATTTAATACGATTTGTTAAAACACTGTTGTTTCTTTTGATGTGAAATATTTATTTCATTTAAATTAAAAGCTATGTTAATTTTGTTCAAAATGTGTTTAGTTAATTTAATACAGTGGTTCTCAACTGGTGGGTCGCGGACCCGTTTCGAGTGGGTCGCGAATGTGTGAGTGAAGAAAAAAAAAAAAAGAAAAAAAAAAATGGAATTTCTTTTTTTTTTGGGGGGAAAAAGTCAAACTTTTTTTTTTTGAAGGCCCGATTTTCTAACGCTGTGCATGCAGTCGGCGTTAAACTGGAAGTAACGGAGACCATGAACGGTTTTGAAAACTTCTGTCACATAGTGATCATCTTCTCAATAAAATATCTTTGCTGATGTTTTTTCGAGTCTTCTGGCCAATCAGAATCAAGATGGTTGCCGGAAGTCCCCACGGAGAATAGCTTAGAGGTAGAACTCTTCTTTATACATCCATGGGTACAACTTCAGATAGAAATCAACACATAATGAAATATGACCCCCGGTCTGATGACTGACAGGTCACAGAACAATGGGAGCTATCTACCCTTACCCACAATTTAAAGTAAGTCACACAGACTATCTCCTCTTTACTCTTCTCGCAGCAAGATGTCAGAACAAAGTGAAACACAAACAATGGCATAAGATATTATTAATATGTCGGGTAGTAATAGATTTATTTATTTTCTTCTCAGTGTACCAGAATGCATAGTTTATGTTAGTATTTCTAAAAATCTCCTGGGGAGAATCCCCCCAGACCCCCTGCTGGGGTTGGGTTTTCAGCATGCGTGCCTTTTTATATAGTTCAGCTTTGATTCCATCATCTCATTAAACCTTTTTTAAAAGCATACTTTAGTTCTGTGAAGGGATATAAGCACTGTACTTCACTTTTTTAATATTGTATGCTGAAAAGCGTATATATTACAGCACGATTTTTTGTTGAATAGATTTGAGTGGTTCAAAATGTTGGGTCGCGATGTATTGACCAAGTAAAAAGTGGGTCCCGAGGCCTGACCAGTTGAGAACCAGTGATTTAATAATGTATTTTTGAATCAAGTATTCATCTTTATTGTCTTCATTGTTAGTTTCTACATGCCTAAAACAACCTCAAGCTAAATCTAAAAGTTGATGGCTAAATAAGAGCGTTTGAGAAATTGTGCAAGGCATACAGTAATAGTCCGAATAGTCGATTAATTGTTTCATTAATCGATAGATTAATCGATTATCAAATTAGTCGTTTATTGCAGCCCTATACCAATGCTTACTGTTTATTTGATACCCATTTGGTAATGCAATTAATAAAAACAACAAGGTTTGGGTTCGTTCTTCAGATGACTGTGACGTTAACGTGTAAGCTCAATAATGAACTCCAGCTCAACCAACCATATTGTAATATCTAAGTAATCATCTTGAAATATGACATTATTTGTAATATACACACATCTTATTGTGAGGTTGATTTCACATACACACTAATTCGACATTAGCTTGTCTACATACTTGAGCATAGCCAATTTAAATTAACCTTAGCGATGCATACAGTTCCTACATACTAGGGCTGTCCCGAATACCATTTCTCGGGCTCCGGATATTCGGTAGTAATCAGCAGCGAATATTCGAATATTCGGTGCGGAGATTTTTTTTCATAACACGCTCCGAGACACCTGACAACACACTGTTAAGCAGAAGCGCAGAAAGAGCATACCAGGGGTCAGCAACCCCTGGCACGCGTGCCACCACTGGCACGCGGCACCGTAACCAGTGGCACACTAGGAATAAGTGTGGAAAATATTTTAATTGTATATTCGGATCCTGAACGAGACCGCCGCCAGAGCTCTTCTCCCGTTACCTGCAGAAGGAAGCCATGCACGCAGCGCAGCCCCGATCTTTAACTCCAGGTGACTTTCTGCCGCTTGCCTCCGTGGTGCTGATCGTTTCACCACGGAGGAAAGCACTTCACTAACTGCAGTACCCATAAGGAGCTGTACAAATGCTGCAGTTTTTGCGTGGCTGTGTCTTTAGTTGAAAGCCCAGTGGCGATCTGCTCATCTCTCATCAAAATAATATGCTACAAAGGGACTGGCCACGTGTGCTCTGGAGAATCACAGAACGGACGATCGTCCTTATTATTATTATTATTATTATTATGCTGTTATAACCAATTATTTAAATGTGTTAAATTCGGCATCATGTAAGTTAGTGATGCTCCGATCGATCGGCCGGTGCTCTCTAAAAATGCCGATCGCGAGAGCCGATCGCATGACGTAAAATACATGACACTTTTCTCTGTGCACGGCAAAACAAGCTCTCCAAAATGGCTTCACCGGTCTGGCAGTATTTTAAAGTGTCCGAATATGACAATAAAATAGCGGTATGCAACGTGTGTGAAGCAGAAATCCTGCAGCTCCACCCGCTGTGACGGACCGGTGAGCGGAGCAACACACAAGAGTTAGACCTAACACACTTAGCTATGTTATCTACCTCTGGAACAAGCTAAACTAGTTATAAATATATGTATTCTTCACTGTCGGGTCACTCATTACTGGATCAGTGAGCTGCATGAGATACTGACAGGCTGTCAGGAGAGGGAGAGAGGGAGGGAGAGGAAAAGAGAGCGCTTCCGCTCATTTCTCCCGTGCTATTATCCAAAGTTAATGTAAACTTGAATAATGTACTTAATTTGAATGTAATAATTATGTTGGTTGTTGTTTGTGGAAGCTCCAGTGAATGAGCCCCATTAACTGAGTTTTAAACATAACTTTAAATGGAAGATCCCCATAGGCCCCGCCCACTCGATCCGATCGGAGCATCCCTATAATGTAAGTTGCGCTGACAGGTCTACACACTGCTTCCCCGCAGCGAGCCTCCCCCCGCCCTCCTGTTGACAGTTCACGAGCGTCGGCACGCTGATAAAATAATAATTGAATGGCACTTCATATCAAAAAGGTTGCCGACCCCTGGAGCATACTATTACGATTTATATTTATTTATTGTCTCAGTACTTGCATACATTAAAACTAAATGTGTCCTCTGCATTTAACCCAGCTGCAGTGCAGCCCCGGGGATATAGGCGTAAACAGTAAACGGTATTTAAATAAATGAAGAACGAAAAATAAATGAACGAACTGTATGCCAATAATTGCCTTAGCCCCAGATGTTCCCACATCGCTCCTATTATTTTCACTATTCGGATAAAATTGAAAAACTAATATAAAAAAACAATTCGGTTGCTTGCTTGCAACTATTTTCCAAGGATAGTAAGAGCACGATTTTATCATGTGTAACGTTACTGTTTAAACGGCGGATAAAGCAGCTTCATCATGGCAACTTGACAACAGCTAAGCTAAGCTAGGCTACTACTTACAGCATCCGGTGACTTTTCAGAGTTGTTGTGCCACCGGCCAGTTTCTTGTCGCATATTTGGCACACTGCCTTCTTCTTACCGTCGTCCAATTTAAAATGGTCCCACACAGCTGGAGTCTTCGGCATTTTGTGTGCAGGTGTGTGAAGCGAGGTGAAGCAAGGAGAAGCGTGCCGTTTGCGTTCGTGACTGTGAGTGAACGCGATGTCAGGAGCACAGGCTGAGATTGTATATATTTCCGCATTTTAACAGTGCAATTCAAAAGTATAAATATAGTATAAGAATGTGGAAATTCGCCTTTATTGATAGCATACATTTAGGGGAAAAAAAAATGTTTTGGAAAAAAAATAAAAAAACGAATATCCGAATAATGAAATTGAAACCCGAATAGTTGGCCAACGAACGAATATTCGAATAGTCGAATATTCGGGTACAGCCCTACTACATACATAATAAAATATCTCTCTAAGTTACAAGGATGACCTTATTTTATAACCTCAAACAGAAGCCGTTTGTTCTACAGTATTATCCCACTTAACACTTAACACTTGTCTATTTCGTTTTAACCTTTATATATACAGTCTATGGTTTTAACTTGGAGACTACGATTAGCATCGTTAGCACCGATGTAGCTACCACTCACTTACACGCTAACCCAAGCCTTAACATTCATTACGTGGCTGATTCAAATCATAAACACATCAATAAGTACTCGAATTTCACTTACCGCAAAAACCGCATGCATGCACCGTCTGTTTCAACCGCAGAGCGAGTCACAATAGTCTGATATATAAGCATGAAGAACAAACAACCACGGCCGGCTTCAAGTTGTGTTCCCTGGATGAACTGAACAGGCAGAGGGTCATTACAAGTGACCCTCAGTTAGTTGACTTTTATGTTCAACTGCTAAATTCGTTACTGATAAAAAAGGGCTTCTACTTTACCTAATTACCTTAAATAAACTCACTAATTAATGAAACCAGTTCAATACGCATTATTCTTATATCATTCTTTATGAGCGCAGAAATAGTCTTAAAATCAGACCTGTTTTTTAAATGAAATCTGACTGCAGGCAGTTAGCTCTGATCACCTATGATACATGCGCCACACCTAATCGCTGGCCATTCAGCCACAGAGCTCCCTCTATACAAATCAAACTGTAGACGGATCATGAAAATCACTAATCCTGTACCTCAAAATAGTATAATATTAGATAAAACCAATCAAAACAGGATTATTTATTTTGTTAAAATATTTTGGGTCACCTGCAGACACCTTCTCCACCTCAGCACAGCACTGCAGCAGCATCAATTATACTGTAGGTTATTTATACTGTAGTTTACTATATTTAGAATATATTATAATTTGTTGTGTCTGCTCTAATTTGTTACCTTATTTGTATTTTATGTTACTTGGTTTTTTTAAATTAACCTTTCATCATTCATCAATAATTAACATTAATAGAACGTTATATTGATAATGTACTCACTAAACTTACGATTCATTCAACTTATTTTCTTCCAAAATGTAATTATCCAAAGCCTCTGTACACCCCCTCTATTTACGTCACCGGCACTTTCCAGCAGAGAGTGAGAGCATGTGAGGAGGGATGCTAGTACTTACGTGTGTGCCATGTCTCAACGAGTAACAAGGTCAGGCTTTCAAAAAAGAAAAGAAAGGAGAGAAAGACAAGAGAGAGGGACTAAAGGGCGACCGTATGTCACCCAGTTTTTCAAAAGAAAAGGTGGGTGTGGTCCATGAGTGGTGGAAATTAGTCTGTTAGCTAAGCGTAGTTCATTGTAAATAATAATGTACGAAGCTGACATTAAGTACTGTTAATATCTTCACAGAAAATTCAGAGGTTTTTAATTTCACTGCTCTTTTAGCTGACATTTACGAAATGCAGGTAGATTTTTAGCAGCTATTCATACTAAATCAGTTGTCCCTGCCCCTGGTGCCAGGACCAACAGATCCATCTCTAGGCTCAGCAGCCCTGAACCCATAATGCTGAACCTGAACCAGCTTTTCTCCCAACTGAAGGAGGTGAGCAGTATTGTGTTGAATGCCATGCCACTTAACATATCTGAAGGGAGACTGGAATACAAAATATATATATATATCAAAACAAAAAGCTAACATTTAATTGAAATTATACATTTCAAACACAGTATTTATATTTAAATTGGATTTATTTGGATTTATGCAATCATGTTGAGAATATTCCATTCAAAAATGTTATTATTAAAAAGGCATGTACACCATAAAAGATGACTATTGAGATCTATTGTAAGGAATGTTAGTCTTATATCAAATAGTGAATTCTACTGCAGTACAATTTGCAACCTGCACAGTATTATATGTTCACCACTCAGTGTCAGTAAATATTGTGCAGTTAGTATTGGACTACAAGATAGATGCAAGCCTGTACAGGTAGTTATTTAAAGCATAAATGAGTCGGTTGGGTTCTGGAGGTGTGGTTACAGCATTGTGCTTGTTGGCATGGCCTGGGCCTGGTGGTGGGGCCCAATGTGATATATTTTCATGGGGCCCAAAATCCCTGGCGGCGCCCCTGCATCGTTATTCAGTACCCTATGCTGTACATATCCGCCATGAATCGCTGAAAGATTTGTGAAGCTTTGCTCCGTGAAATGCTGCGCACACAGTAAAATACCGGCTCGAACATCTGAAGGAACAGTTTTAAAAGTAAATTTCAACCACTGACTTCGTCGTGGTTCTGCCCTCGGTAAGGCATGCATCGAAGATTTCCCCTCACAATACAGGACACATACCCTCCAACGAGGGTATGTGTCCTGTATTGTGAGGGGAAATGCCAACGCATAACTGGAGATTTTTTAGGATTAGTGATTTTCATGATCTGTAAGCTGTAATCATCATAATTAAAACAAAAAAGGCTTGAAATATTTCACTTTATGTATAATGAATCTAGAATCTATGAATGTTTAATCTTGGAATAAATTACAGAAAAATTGTTCTATGATATAGTAATTTTTTGAGAGGCACCTGTAGAATCAGCTTTTGCATATGGCAAATAAGCAGTTAAATGCAGTGTAAAATAGAATATTAAAGATAAAGGCTAAGGTATTCAGTATTTACAGTAATGACGAGCATTTTAACACCGATGTAAACTTTACACTATTAAACATACTTTAGATAGATAAACAGTAAGGCAATAAAATAAAGGCCTGATGAAGGGGATGTTCATTCTTGTGCTAAAAGGAATGGCATTTTAATGACTATTATATTACTGCAGGGCAGGGCAAACGGCAAAGACGGCAGCAGACAGAACAGTTTGTGGCTGGGGTGATGGGGGTCTTTGATAATCCTGAGGGCTTTTTTCCTGAGCCGCTGGGAGTAGAGGTCGTCCATGGATGGCAGCTCCGTCCTGGAGATGTGCTGTGCAGTTTCCACCACCCTCTGTAAAGACTTACGATTGAGGGCAGTGCAGCTGCCGTACCAGGCCGTGATGCAGCCAGTCAGGAGCCTCTCTATGGTGCACCTGAAGGTCAGGATCCTCTCTATGGTGCACCTGTAGAAGGTCAGGATGCTCTCTATGGAGCACCTGGAGAAGGTCAGGATGCTCTCTATGGTGCACCTGAAGGTCAGGATCCTCTCTATGGAGCACCTGGAGAAGGTCAGGATGCTCTCTAGGGAGCACCTGTAGAAGGTCAGGATGCTCTCTATGGAGCACCTGTAGAAGGTCAGGATGCTCTCTATGGAGCACCTGTAGGAGGTCAGGATGCTCTCTATGGAGCACCTGTAGAAGGTCAGGATGCTCTCTATGGAGCACCTGTAGAAGGTCAGGATGCTCTCTATGGAGCACCTGTAGAAGGCAGTGACGTGCGGTGAAGTTCATGGCTGGTGAGGCACTGACTCTTTCAGAGTCAGATTTACAAATATTATATGTTGACCTTAATCGAAATGTTCGGTTATTTTCAAAAGCTTTTTTAGTCTGATGCTTCGATTCATTTTAAGCAGACTGTTCAACAAAAGGATACCCAAAATCTAAATATTGGATTGTTCTTTCTTAGTAAGATCCCATTTTCATTACAATGGTGGTCTTACCTTGACTTGAAGATGAAGTCCATACTATCCTTCTGGACAACAATCTCCATTACATTTTTGTAAAAGTCCTCCTTATCTCCCTCTAGTTTCAAAAGTCTAGCTTGTTGTTTGCGTCTACCGTCTGTGTAGAATAACAGTAGCTACAAGAACCTGTGGGCTCATGTGCGCCCCCTTCAGTGCGGCAGAGGTTATGGCTGCCTCCCTGGCTGGTGCTTTTTCATTGCCGTTGTATGATGAGACCAGCGAGCCTAAATATCATATATACTTGAAATAAGTTATTTCGAGACCATGGATGGCGAGGATACATGTAATAAAGGGATCTACAAACATTACATTGGTGACCTACAGTGAGATGGTGCAGGCATGCGCTTAGGGCACGCTTTCCAGCCAGTTTCTGTGGGGTGACGCATTCTGAGGTGAGGCAGAGCTCATCTGTGCCTCACATCACCCCACAGTAACTGGCTTGAGCGCGCTCACAAAATAAGTGCCCGCGCTACATTAGTGCCCGCGCTCCAGCCAGTTACTGTGGGCTTACGTGAGGCAGAGCTCGTCCCTGACTCACTCCTCCTCGCTCCCATGTAGTTGTAGCGGAGCTCGGCCAATTTGCTGATTTTGACATTTTATTATTATTACTATTTAGTTTTTCTTTAGTTGTTTTTCCGTTACATTGGAGTATGACAGACGAGTCTCTGCCTCCCCTGACTGGACGTCGCTGGTAGAAGGTCAGGATGCTCTCTATGGTGCACCTGTAGAAGGTCAGGATCCTCTCTATGGTGCACCTGTAGAAGGTCAGGATGCTCTCTATGGTGCACCTGTAGACGTTGCAGAGTATCCTGGAGTCCATGTTGAACCTCCGCAGCCTACGGAGGAAGAAGAGCAGCTGTCGAGCTCTTTAGGTGGTGGTGTTTGTGTCAGGTCCTCAGTGATGTGGACACTGAGGAACCTGAAGCTGCTGACTCTCTGAGGGGGCTCCAGTGTTGAGGATCGGGGTGGAGGATGTGATGTTTCCCACCCGCAGTGCCTGGGGTCAGCCCGTCAGGAAGTTCAGGATCCAACCACAGGGGGCGCTGTTGAGCCCGAGGTCCTTGAGCTTGATGAGGGGCTTGGAGGGCACTATGGTGTTGAAAGCTTTAGCATTCTCACGTAAACTATATAGGCAAAAGTATTGGGACACCTACACATTACACCTACAGGAGCTTTTATGACATCCCATTCCAAATTCGTAGGCATTAATTAGACCTTTGCAGCTATAACAGCATCCACTCTTCTGGGAAGGCTTTCTACAAGATTTTGGAGTGTTTGCCCATTCATCCAGACGAGCATTTGTGATGTTGGACGAGAGGGCCTGAGGTCGCATTCACACCAGCCTTGTATAGTCCGGTTGAATCGAACCCTAGTGCGTTTAGCCGCTTGGTGCAGTTCGTTTTGGTCGGTGTGAACGCGGTCCGAGACCTCTGAAGTGAACTAAACAACTGGACCGCCTAAAAGAGGTGGTCCCGGACCGCTTGCTAGTGAACTCTGGAGCGGTTCATTGCTGGTGTCAACGCAGTCTGCACCAAAACATAGGAAGCGTAGTATTTACGAGTCACAAGAACGCGGATGTCTTCAAAATCGTTAGCGAAAGAGTGAAGCAGAATGAAGTGTTGAACAGTGTTGTGTAAAGTAAAAACAACTATCAAACAAAAAACTATACATAAAAGTCAGAGCCACCTGCCGTCGGGGAAACCCCCTCCTTACTGCAGAACGTCTCTCATTATATGTGTTATAATGTTTTTTATCGCACATTGTCTGATTATATAATCATATGCGCGGGCCGCTAGTGTCTGTTGAAATTGCCGGGATTTGCGTTTTTACCCCCTTAAAGTGCCTGTGACAGCCACCCAGCAACTGTTGTGCAATGAAATAGTGGGCTACTAGTAATCTCGAACCGTCAGTTTAAAAAAGAAAAAGCGATACCGTTTCGATAAATATCAATAATTTCGATCATCGCGGGAAAATTCCTTCACTCATTTTGAGGTTTTGGGGGAAGCCGGAAGTGACGTCAATGCGGGAACGCTTCACTGTGTTGTTATGCGTAGAAATGGTGAATTACTGAGTTTAGGCACGTTAATAACGTTTTAATGAAGTTGACTACAGTATATTCATATTTGTCAGTGCTTTCATGTCAATTCGGCGAACATAAACATAAATGATCGTTGTGAAGATGATGGTTAAATTAGGATTAAAAATCGGTAGTGAGAGCTGCTGAATTTCCTCCCGTAGGATGTGATATAAAAACAAATCGATTATTTTTGTAGTTGTAAACTCAAGTAGATGAAACTACATTTATTAGTGCTTTCATGTCAATTCGGCGAACATATGATACATTAAATGATCGTGAGGATGATGATTAAAAATCGTTTGTTTGAGCTGGTTTGCATTTCCTGATGAGAAAACAAACCGATGCTTTGTGTAGTTGTAGTACACCAACGTCGATTAAATGTGTGTTTTTTTACCACAATGTTGGGAAATTAATGGATAAAATGCACGGATTATTATTATTATTATTATTATTATTATTCCCACACCGATCGGGACTCTCGGTCCAGCGTTTCCCCCGCAGCGAGGCTCCCCCGTTGACAGTTTATGTGGGCTGGGTGCAGTGGCGGACTGGCCATCGGGACGAATCCCGATGGGCCGGTACCGAAGTGGGCCGGTGGGATAAGTCACTAGCACATCCCCCATAGGCGGCGCGTGAGGCTCAGGTTTGGGAAGGCTTAATAACTTGTTTTACCTGACGCTGCCCGCCTCCGGCGTCTATAGAAAAGAGATCAACTCAGTGTGCGGAGTCGAGAGTCCCGGGAAGATTTTTAGTCCCATTCCACCACTGGCTACATGACCGTATGATCGCCCATATTGACGCACCTAATTCCTAAACTTCTAACAGATGCAACATAAACCGATCCTTCAGCCTCATATGAGCTCTCAGACACGTTCAAAATTAAACTGTGATCGCTGTCTGAGCTTGCTGCTGTGTGCGCCATCGTGCGTTTACATGCAGATGCTGGGATCCTGAACGGTGCAGCTGGAGCGCTGTGCCCGCATTGACGTCACACGTAATTTGGCGGGACTTGAAGAATCCCCGAGAAGATCCAGAAAATGGTCAACATTGAAGGGCAGATTAATTAATCAAAGTACAAATATCCAAAATCAGTTCAGTAACGGTTTTCAAGGGGACAATATTTACTCAAATTGATGGGTTTGGATGATGGGGGAAACTCGTGTCACAGGCACTTTAATGACTGACCAATTGTTGAACAGCATTTCCGAGCACATGACTTGTGTTCAAAGTTTATAGTCCGTTTGAGTTTTGCCCGTGTGAACGCAAACCGAACCTTCTGAAAAATGTAGCAATGTAACAAACTGTCGTCTGGTGCGCACCAGAGAAGCGACTGTTAGGTGTGAATGCGACCTGACTCTCCGTTCTAGTTCATCCCACCAGCCTTGTTTAGTTCGGTTGAATCGAACCCTGGTGCGTTTAACCGCTTGGTGCGGTTCGTTTGGGTTGGTGTGAACGCAGTCCGAGACCTCTGATGTGAACTAAACAACCGGGCTCTGGTCCGCCTAAATTAAAAGTTAAAAGACTTTAGAGCATAGAGGACATAACATCTTCTTTTTTTTCCCTGTCTTCTGGTGCAAAACCCTTTTTTTATACCACCTTCAGATTTCCACCACTTTGTGAAGACTTATGAATCCTTTTATAAAGTACATGAGGTCCATTATCTGTCCTTTGGAGTTGTCCTTCCATTAGAGCACTGTTGTGGCTTTTACCTTTGCCCCTTTTCTGTTCAATAATGACAAAGCTGTTCCTTAAACCACCAGGCACTTTGGACAAGACTTTGATCTCAGAGCCCGGTGTTTGTCTTTAGGTTTTTCCGCTCCGATTACTGATCCCACAGCAGCAGCAACAAGAGGAGGAAGTACAACCCCTCACTCATCTCATTCTGCTGTGGGTGGAGTTTGTCCCTGAGGAGCGAGCAACAGTCTGTCAATGAGGGAGTTGCAGTGTAAAGCAGAGGAGAGCGGACAGGTAGTGAAGAAGAAGAAGAAGAAGAAGTGCCAGATGTAAGAGATCAGGTAAGGACATGTCTAAATATATGTGCAGATCTCTGCTGGGGACTTCTCTTGTTTATGAAAAATGTTTCCTTGTCATTTTCCTTTGTTCCCATGTATTTTTTCTTAATTACTTTAATCAGACTCATCTGCTTGGTATTTAATGAATGCAGCAAGACATTTGTTTTGAAAGAAATGTGGTCTCAATCATCAGTGATTTAAAGTGAAAAACGTTTTGAAAATGCACATACGTGCTCTTTTGTTTCTCTAACTGTACCATGTATTGGTGCACTACACATGTATCGCATCACAGCTCTGGTTTCTGGAAGTTAGGGAGTATTTGGGAGCCTCCCGAGGTTTCTGTCTCACACTCTGGACTCTGCTTCTGGACGGCAGCCAAATGCTATCCTCTCATGTTTTCAGCAGAATGACTTCTTCTTCCCCGATGGTCCGTCTTTCTTTGAAAATTGCTGGCTGCTAAGGACCCTGTCATTATTAAGATTAGAAGAAGAAGCTGTGAATGGATATAACAGACATTCCCAGCTGTGGAGGAAAGCCACTTGTTAAATGACACATCACATTCCCTCACAGCTGTGTGTTTTGTGTTAACTGACAGTTTGTGTGTTGGGATAGGCAGGATATAATTCTGATTTATGAGGTGTTATTTGACCTTCGCAATTTTGGATTTACGCTTGCGCTTGGTGGAAGACACAGAAGCATATATTTTGTTTCTTCAGTGGTCTTCCAATTTTTTGTCTTGAGTTTGGAAAGTAAATGTTTGGGAAAAGTGAACTGATGCACTGATCGTATCAACTCCATTTTAATGAAATGATTTAGCCCTTTGCTGTCTTAATGCTTCTGTAACCAGACCTTGGTAGATTCCATGTAGTGCCACAGAAAAATGTTTTCCCAGTACGAGAAGATCTCCTTTTGAAATCTGTGGAGCACTCTGCACTGAAAAAACATTGACTTTAATTAAATGTATTATGGGAGCAAATTTCACATAACTGTATTAGGTTGGTTGAAAGCAATAATATTAAGTTGAAATACAAAATATTATTGGTTTGAAAAAACTCATACATTATGACATAATACATGTAATTAAAGTCAATGTTTCAGTGTGTGTGAATCAGCTGGAGAGAGTGGTGCCATACCCCCCAGCCCTGATGTTTTCTTTAGGTCTGGGTTAGGGAGTGCATGTTGTATACCACAGGCTTATGGTATGTAAATGTGGTCTGTCATTAGACACTGAGCAGATGCTGAGCCTCCTCCTGAAGGACATGTCAGAAAACATCTCACCCCTGACGTGAGGTTAACCCAACGGGAAGGTGGTGGTCCTCTTCTGTCTGGCTAATCCACATCACCCAACATGTCAGGAAATAGGACGGCTTCCCTGGTTTGTTGACATACTCTATTGCGACTGTAACATGAAGCCCTAACAAAACAGGAAGGGATCAACTGCAAACATGGAGAGGAGCCTCCGAGTCCTCCAGGCAGCTTAACATGAGGACCTTTCCCAGCACCCCCATCGTCTGCAGCCCCCCCACTGCCACTCACATCAGTCTTTAACAGGACAGATTGGGGAGGCCTTTGTGACCTACACTGATAGTTTGTTATCAGTGAGTTCTGGTGTGACACAATGCTGCAGAGGTGTTATCTGCTCAAATCTCAGCTGGACTTTGGTTTGCTCTACATTTGCCTATTTTAGTATCTCTACACTGGCTTCCCCTCATTTTAGACTTCAATGATGACTTTTAAGACACATTTGAGCATGTCCCTGATTATATCACTGACTCACTAACGTCTTACCTGAATGCAGCCTCAGATCTTCTGGCAGCAGTCTGTTAGTAATTATAGGTTAAGGGTTTCAGAGGATACCCTTTGGATTCAGGCTTCCTCGGTTTCTTCTTTCAAATCTGTCTCAAAACACGCTTTTTTAGATGACATTTTTCTCGAACTGGTCCTTCAGATTTACTTTTTTACTGTGTTTCAGTAATTAAAACTTGGCTTATCATTCTGTGTCCAAAACAATGCATTAAACAATCAGTCAAACACTTCGGGTCTCCAAGTTCTTCCACACCAAAATCCTTTCTTTATGGAGCTTTTTTATGTATCACGTTTTACCAGGAAAGGACCAAACCAGAACTCTTGACACAAAAAATAAAACTTTTGTCAAAAACCTCCCTTTGTTTAAAATTGTACGATAATTATCTCATAAAAATGATCTATTAAACACAGGCCAAAAGAGGATTCTTCAAATACTTTTTGTAAAAATGCAAAACTTGCAGGTTGCCTCTTTTGATTCAGCACTAAAAAAAATCTCAGATGAATCCACTGTACGCTAGCGGCCCATCAACAAACAGCAGGCAGACCAAGTAAGAGCCGATAAACAGTTGGACAAATCCCAATATATGCTTTTAGTGCCCTGTGCCACTGGATGTGTGATAAGGCCACTTTTTGCTACTATTTGAAAGGCGGTTGTCAGCATTTAAAGTCCTGTTTTTACTCTCAGCTCCTAGAACATGATATTTCCGGTTCTCTAAAGACTAGCATTGTTCATGGGGACAAGCTATAACATGTTCCCCCAGGCAGAGACTGATTATAAGGTGGTTCCTGTTCAAGGTGCTTTCTGTGTGCGGTCTGGAGTAGGCGGAAGTGTTGAAAGAATGTAGCCGAATGACATCTGAAGCTTTTTTTCAAAGACAAAACAGCTACACCATGCATCCTCACCGGGATTCAGGGTGAGATAAGATGAAACTTTATTGATAGCTGTGAAGAAAAGACAAAAAATGTACTTAGAGCCAACAGCAAAACAGAAAATAAAATGAAAATGTATAATTGTAACAATTAAAGGCACCCTCAGGTTGTAATAATAATGTTTAAAGAGGATGTTACAGGATGTTTGTCCCATTCTGCTTTTAATAATGATGCAGCAGAGAATGTAAGTCTTCTTTATTGAAAGGCTTTGGGAGACTGTTTATTAAGGTCAAAGGTCATTGAGAAACATGGTGTCATTACTAGAGAGAGCGTGTTGCCTCGGGGAAAAGGCCAGCGCAAGCAGAGCACATAAACCAGCCACACGGTGTACACATAGAGATGTGGAACATGCCTAAAGCTGGTAGTAAAATGTACATCTAATTTAAAAAACAATGAATAACAACTTTACATTCAGGGTTGTTATCATAAACCAGCAGTGTTTTCCTGTACATGTTTCTTCGTTCTTTTTTCCCTGTGGTATTGGCTTATCAAATAGAACATGGTCTTTGTGATGGGAAACTGATGTTTGGCTAATGCACTTTTAAAGGCATCACTTCATCCAAAACTCCGCTATCTGCTATACAGAACTTTAGCCTCTTTTAGCGTATTGTTTTGGTTTAAGGCCTGCAAACTGTTAGCAACTGGTTTCCAGCAGCAGTATCAAAGCTGTGATCAACCAACTTGCTGCTAAGTTACATATTGGAGTCAAAGATGGCAACCAGCAGGACTCTGTGGAGATCAAGTGTTAGATTCATCAGGTGGACACAAACAAATGGTCATGATGAGGTGTTAGCCATATTAGCTCTATAAGGGGATCAAATGTAAATGTTGCTTGTTTGGCTGTCCTCAAGGGACCACAATCAAATGTGTGCAGTTTTAACAAAATAGTGGAACATCAGAGATCTTACTATCACGTGCCACTTCCCAAAATATATTATATAAAAAGTAATACATGCCTACAAGTCTGTTTACCCCAAAGGGATAACTATAAATGAGACATTATTAAAAGCTATACATAATGTCCGGTACCTTTCCTGCAAATTATTCCATTATATTTTAATTGTCACTTACTACTGAATCTTGTGTTTTAATGTATTAAATGAAATACATAAGATTTGTACATGCTCCCTCAAATGTTGTTTTTGTTTTATTTATTATTTGCTTTAAGAAATGTTATTCTCTCCACCTAAACAAAGGATCGATAGAGAGTCAAATAGATGTTTTTCATACAAATTAAAGATGCCTTTGACTGAAACTCTTTTCTTTACAGCTCCTGACCGATCATGTGAACTGGTTAAGCCGAAGGGAAATGCAGCTTCCTCTTAAGAGAAATACACCGTGGTTTACTTAATTAACTGTGTGTTTGGGAAAGCTTCAGTTTGGAGCTACTCCTTGAACGTGACGGACAGCGATGGGTTCACGGGGCCTAACACTGGCCTGGACCTGGCTTCCAGTTCTTCTGCTGGGATTGACCTGCTCCTCGCACAGTTCCCTTGTGAAAGTCAATAAAGGTTTAAAGGTGAAACGAGGTCAGTCGGCCTTCCTCCAGGACGGTGACCTGCAGTTCCATATCCCCCGTCAGAAGGATGCTTGCAAAGTGGAGGTGGTGTTAAATGAGCCCATAACTCAACGAGTTGGAACACTCATGCCTCAGGTAATGGGAAAAAACGTTTACAATAAAAACACAGTTAGTTCCAGGCCATTTACTAGGTGTAGTAAAATCAGGATGAAGGCATGCTTCATAGCACTGTTAAACTGCGAACATGTCATATATGATTAGTCCTTTGGTGATGATAACAAGTGCTCAGCGCTGGGTGGTCCTGCATGCTCCATTGGCAATATATTATACATTTCATTGACCAGCTGTTTTGAAATGCAATCAGCAAACCGACCTGCATTTCGTGAAAACAAGACGATCCCAGTTTTAAATAGCCTACCTTTTTTCATTTGATTTCTTTTGTTATAAAAAATAACAAAAAGCTTGGTTAGGATAAGATTGTTTGAATTGAATGAACTACGTTTATTACAGTTAGCTTAATGGTATCAATGTGTTGAGTTTTGAACTACTGCCCTTGACTTTGCTCCGGTCATATTTACTATAGCCACTAGAGTTATCAACCATGTGAATACATTATAACTGCCTTATGGACCTAGTAGCAGGTGTAACAGGCCCCCTCTAACACAGAGGTTATTCAACAACAAATGATTCATTAAATATAGTCATTAAAGAAAAATCATCAGATTCTACATTTAGAAGTTGATAATCTAGGTCTCTTAGCCTAATGGTTTAAGCAATGTTAGGCTCTCTGTACACTTGGGTTTATGTCTGTTTATCCCCTATATATCTGGCTTGGAGATATATTTTCATATCTCAAGTCTTTTATTGAGACCTGTGGAGGCCAAGCAGTCTTCTCTCTAATGACTCCATGCTGACAGATACAGCGATCTGTTGAATGTAAGAATGAGTTATGGTTCATGCTAAAAGGAAAAAAGTGAAGTATTAAAGTTGAATCATGCCATTAGTATGCACACAACAAAGGGACATGAATCATGAGTTTAGTTATGAGGAAGTGACAATTAATGTACACTGTTGAATTCAACTATTAGTATGATTTGAGGTCATCATCTGCCAATAAGCCTTTTAATTCAGAACATTGAAAACTGTGTACTGTAAATATATTGAATTGTGTTCTTGCTGGTGGAAATGACACATTTCATGTTCTTTGGACCTAATGTGTTCTGACTAGAAGACTGTTTATGTTGTGCTACGTATCGATTGATTGCAATTAACTATTTTAAATTATATTGAGTTAACACTGTCTCTATTTTCTCAGTAAGTACAGAAAGAAAACGTTATAAAAGGTTACGGAGTATAGAGGGAGTATTTCAAAATGACTGACCTGTAATACATTATTACTTTAATATCTGTTTTGCTATTTAATTGTTCCTTGGCAGATGAAGTGGTATTTAATGTTACCATGTGGTAAATATGTAATTCTCATAAAAAATAAGCATGTCAGACTTACACACAAGTACTCAGACCTTTACCTTTTTAGTATAAGTAGCAGTACTACATTGTGAACATACTCTGTTACAATTAAAGGTCCTGTATTCAAAACAAAAGTTGTGGCATCAAAATATACTTCAAGTACAAATTATAATAATGAATGCATTAATGTCAATGAATTTGGTCAAGGTGTGGATTATTTAAATGACTTGATATACTGTAGCTTAACCTATAATAAAACATAATGATTTATTGGTTGATTTTTTATTCTGACTTGTAACTACATTTGTAAAAAGGATTTAGTGGAGTAAAAAGTAAAAACAATTCCTCCTAATTGTAGTTATGTAAAAGTATAAAGTAGCAGAATTGAAAAGTACTTCCATATTGTACATAGTTACATTCCACCACTATCTACAATATTTTGTGAAATGTAAACAGTTAATTTAGCTAAGCCATGTAGGTTTGCATATAATAGTAGCCGAGTTACTCATTACATTAAAATGTCTCCCTTTATTTGTGCAGGTATTTGATTGCCACTATCTGGCTGATGAGGTGAAGTATGTCCATAATGGCTGTCCATTGTTAAAGGAGGACGATGTGAAGCTGCGCCTGTACAGGTAGGCTGTCCTTCAAATGGGAAACATATTATCATATATCCTATATCTTTCTTTCATGTTCCTGACCATGTGTTTTTATTTTGACCAGGTTCACAGAGACAGAGACATACATGGAGGTGTTTTCTCTCCATGTGGACATTATTGAACCTGATTGCAGCATCATAAAGCTGGGGCCAAAGTTCTTGGAGGTTCCTGAGTTCTACAGCCTCTCTGATGCTGTGGACGGCAATGTGGTGTCCTTCCACTATGAGAAGAGGTCCAGCCTGGAGTGTACTGTCCATATGAGTAACTATAACACCCACCTGCCAGCCCACGGACAGCTGGTGACCGGAGAGCCAGAGAGAGCTACTGTAAGAGGGGACGAGCCGGAGAGCTTCATCCACCTCCGCCAGCAGCTAGGTAACATATGCTAACTTCATCCATCGATAGAAAGAAAATCCACAAATAAAAAATGAACTTGATTCAGAAACAGCTGGTTAATAGAGTGGTGCAGCGATGACGTATTTTTGTAAGCCGACCCGGAAGTAAGCTGCGCATGGGTTCCCTTGACAAAAAAGCAATGGGATTTCTCCATAGGATCTTGGAATATTGTAAAATAATTTTCGAATCATAAATCTATCGATCATATATCAGATTAGATTTAAAAAGTAGGGTAGACATGTGGAGATTGTCCGGCTGAACAAAACGTGCATTTATCTAACAGGTTAGTTTTCCACAGATCTTATTTTTCAGCAGGTTTAGGGGGGTTACATTAATAATGCAATCTGTTACAGAACAATTCAATGTCAAAAAATGCCATCAGTAACCTAATCTGACGATCAAAATATCAAAGTAATGTAACCTGATTACTTTCCATTATTTTTGGATTACCCTAATATCATATGCAATGCAATTTAAAACAAATGTAGTAAGAGTAATAGTTTACAAATGCTTTATTTGTATTTGATTCAGAAATAATAGCTGCTTAGTAAGGGTGTTATCATGTATTATTTGTACTTTAAGTCCTAATTTGTTGTAACAATAAACTAAGCGTTATCCTGTAGATGTAGAAAATCAAACAATAAATCCCCTATCTGCAAAATCATATATGACTTTAACTTCTATTATATTATTATGACACCCTGTTTATATTAAATATCCTAGTTAAAATGTGTTCAGTCCATATGTTAGTGACATGACTCCTCGGTTGCAATTCTGGGCTCCCTCAATAAAAACATCCTCCCCTCTGTCATGAACCTTGGAGTGACCTTCACCAGCACTTTTCAATTTGATAAGCAGGTCTTTTTTTAAATACGACTATTGGCCAAGACCAAGTCGTTTTTATCTTTTAAAGACCTGGAAAGGGTTATTAACGCCTTTGTTACCTCGAGACTGGATTACTGTATGTGGGTATGGACTAGGCGTCAATTAGACTGGCTTCCAATTCGATTCCGAATTGATTTTAAACTCCTTTTATTTTTTAAATCTACACTTAAAACTCACTTCTTCTCCCTGGCCTTTTAGTCAGAGCGGAGCACGACTCATGACATTTCCCTGTCAGCCTGTCCTCCTACAAAAAACGACCAAATAGGTCGATTGTTTAAGCACCTTAGATTACGACCCATAGCCACGTTTTAAAGTGTAGCACCTCTAGTGGTCGTGTAAGAAACAACATGCTCCCGTTTATTCACAAATAACCCTCTCTGGAAAATCCTAAATTGTAGAATAGTTTGGCCATTAAAATGCTTTTTGATATGATTTCTAGAGAGAAGTGTATATTGTACTTTTAGAATCCATGTCCAGTGGATGTGTAGGATCTATAGTTTGATAGATATTACGAACAGTGGCGTTTTTATATGTACAAAAGTGGTGGGGCACAAAAAACTTAGATGTCTATATATAAGCTTCTGCAGTGAGGTTCATGGCTGGTGAGGCACTGGCACTGACTCTTCAGGTTTACAAATATTATATTTTGACCTAAATCAAAATATAATAATATTTTCAAAAGCTTTTTTTGTCTGATGCTTCGATTAATTTTAAACAGACAGTTCAACAAAAGGATACCCAAACAATTTCATTTTATCATTTACATATTGAATTGTTCTCTCTTAGTAAGATCCCATTTTCAATAAAATGGTGGTCTTACCTTGACTTGAAGATGAAGTCCATTTGCCTATCCTTCTGGACAAAAATCTCTTATTTTTTGTAAAAGTCCTCCTTATCTTCTTGTAGTTTCAAAAGTCTATCATAAATCTAATCGATAGATTTATGATTAGAAAATGATAAAAGTAGGGTAGACATGAGGATATTATCCGGCTGGACAAAACGTGCATTTATCTAATAGGTTTGTTTCCCACAGATCTTATTTGGAGCTATTTTCTAAAATCCTATGGAGAAATCTTTTTTGTCGAGGGAAGCCATGCGCAGCTTACTTCCGGGTTTTAGGACGCTCACTGCAGCTCTCTCGTCTCCTCTTCACACACCACACTTTTCGCGGCCCACAAAAGTGAGTGATTTCAGCCAATCAGCTCTGAATTATGTGAGATGACGCATGGTGGGGATGGCAGCTCTATGCCCCTATGGTCATTAATTCTTTGCCACACACATTAAATAGGAAAATATTCTGAGCATGCGCAGTGTAGTTTTTACAGTCACCATTGACTTAGACAGTGAGAGGGAGGGGCATGATCGGGTTTTGTCCCACAGGTCTACACACTGTAGACACTAATTAGCAGAACACAGACTAAAACAGCAATGTACAGACGAATCAGATGATGCATGCTCAGAATGGCCCGCCCCATACATTCCACCAGTGGCAGCGCCAGGGTATGGCTGGGGTAGGCTACACCCATACCAAGAAATGGCTTAGCCCCACCATGAAAAACGATGTTAAAGTAAGCAAAATAAAGTCCGCCAACTCGCGCCGAGAATTGCACAGACAGCAGTTAGTCAGATTGATTTCAGCAGCCACTTGTCTGGAAATACCGAAGACCAGAAACGGTTTTGAAAACTTTTGTCACGTAGTGATTGTCTTCTCAATAGAACATCTTTGATAATGTCTTCTGGCCAATCAGAATCAAGATAACGGCGTGGTGTTGTTGCAGGAAGTCCCGACGGAGAATACTTTTGCTGTAGTACAGGTAACACATAACTGGTACACAGGTTATGTGCGTAATCTGAAATGCGTACCGTCACTTGTGTCACAAAGCGCATTTGCGTACCGACGTACTTGTGAAGCTTTTCCAGAAGGCGGTTAGATCACCGGACGACACAGTCGGTCTCCGTGTGCACAGACAGGGCTGCTGTTAACGTCGGTCTGTACAACGGAATTGTGCCAAAACTACGCCAACCGGCTGCGGAGGGAGACTCTCCCCTTCACTGGAGAACTGCGCTAAAACAGCTGATCACAACGTTCACACTCTGTGGTCACGAAGTACTCCACTAGCCCCCCCCCCCCATCGACTTTCCTGAAGTACTCACCCGTTGATAGAAATCAACACGTAATGAATTAAGACCCCACGGTTTGATGATTGATAGGTGTGTGGGCTGTCTTTCATTTTGACACGCAGAAATTTTTTATAATAAACATAGATACTGTGTTAAATGGATATATCAGCCTCCTTTCATTTATCTTTCTATTCCCACAACAATATACATAAATAAATGGCATATTTTTGACATAGTTCGAATGGTGATTAATCATGATTAATTAATTTTTAAGCTGTGATTAATCTGATTTAAAATTTTAAACACAGCCCTAATTTTTATTTTTATTTTTTTTGGTAATCATTATTTGTAATACTTTCTGCTGTGCCCCACCTGCCCCTAATGACCAGTCGCCACTGATTACGAAGATGATTTGAGGTCTCGCCAGGATAACGTGTATATGCAGCAGCTTCCATGTAAAGTTAGCATGGGTTAAAACAGTTTTTCCGGTCTCGAAGTTTTCATAATAAAACCGGATATATTCCCCTCACTGTCAAATGATTAAACAGTGATATCTGCATTACTCACCCACTAAAAAACATCAGTTTATCCTTAATTACACAATATTGATTGGTTTAAATTGTGTACAATGCTTTTGTGTTTTTAACCTTCAATTCAGAGAAACAAATAGTTTTTTAGGAGTTTAGACACTACAGTTTCCGAAGACACTACACTAACCAGAATCCCCAGCTATCGTTTGGGACTACAACATCTGCCTTGCTTTACAAACCCTGTGATTAATCATCAAGCCCTGTGATTGCCCCAGAACTACACATGCTGGCTATTGTGTGTTTCACAACATGTTCTATGGCACGTCTCTTTATAAGACGTTTTCGTATTTCCGACAATTAGAAGTTGCCAGTATTAAACTGTGTACACCCTGGAGGTTTAGGGGATACGAAACACAGTGGTGGTGTTATCAAATGTAAAACATATAATTAATAAATGGGTGAATTAATATACCCACATGACACCTAAGGTCAGAAGAGCTTTATTTAACAGCTGGTCTTATGTCTGTGACCCCTCCTGTTGTTCATTGATAAGCCTGAAACATGCACTTGTCAAGGTTCAGAGGCAAATTTTGCAAATATGGCAGTAGCCATCGATCATCTTAAGATAAGATAAGATATACTTTATTGATCCCAAGTTGGGAAATGTTTTTGTTACAGCAGCATACTACTTTGTTCTACTCCACTACAAGTCAGAGGTTAACCTGGTATTTTTACTCCACTACATGTATTTTAGTTACTTGGCAGATTCTGATTAATGATGTGAAATATAAACAACCCTTAAAGGGGAAAGGAAACACCAATTACAGCTATAATATTCCGATAGATTATTCATTTTACAATGGATATTGATCGTAATATTTATTGTATATGATATTACTCGCCAAAAGAAAATTAATTATCCGCCGGCCGGGTGGGGAATTCCGGGACCACCAGGCCGCCATTAGGGGAGTCCCAAATGGTGACGTCACTGGTTGGGTCTTCGCTACCGGAAGTCAACACAACGTAGCAGATATGGCAGCGATGGAGGAATTTTGCAATGAGATCGAGGTTTTGAATGATGAATTTGACTATTCGTCGGGAGATGACATTAATGTGGAAGCATCTACAGTTACCAGGCATCCCATGAGTATTAACAGAGTATTCCTACACTCTGGTACTTCTACTTTTACTAAGTACAAGATCTGAGTACTTCTACTTTCACTCAAGTACAAGACCTGAGTACTTGTACTTTTACTCAAGTACAAGATCTAAGTACTTCTACTTTTACTCAAGTACAAGATCTGAGTACTATACTTTTATTAAGTACAAAATCTGAGTACTTCTACTAAAGTACAAGATCTGAGTACTTCTACTTTTACTCTAGTAAATATCTATACTTATACCACCTCTGTTTATAGCCTATGAAAAAAACTATTAGATAACGAAGGCTAAAGCTAATGTTAGCAGATAGCTAACATTAGCTAGCTAGCTAGCTAGCTCAACGATTCGTTAAATGATATTGCGACAGAAAAACGTTTCAGTTCACATCACGTCTCAGTCTGTGCCAGAGTGACTCTGAGTGATTATTTTCCAACACCTCATACATCTTGGCAATACCATCCATTGAACACCTAGTCCAGCAATACTAGCCTTTTTAGGGCTGTTTTCGACAGATGAGCGTGTGTATGCCAGTTTAATTAGTTGAGCTATAGAACACCCCCAATTCTCCATTGTACGTCATAATAATAGCTACCATTTAGTTAGGATTGTGTTAATTAATAAGGTCACACTGTGTCAGTAAATACATGTGTGAGCTAGTAATCTGGTAGTGCTGCAATATTTACCTCTCTCTCGGCAGCTGAAGCAACTCGTTTGGTGGCTCGAGCTTCACGTTTGTTGACACTGTCATTGTCTTGCGCGGCCGACGTGCTGGGACGGTCGGTGTTCCCGACTGCATACGTTGAGAAATCGAATATTGTGGGAACAGATCCTGGCTTCAAATCCAATGTTTTGTATTGAACCAGGCATCCAGACTCATCAAACCTCATTTTGTGGACATAATCGTCATTTTTAAAGTGTTCGCTGCACACACGTGCGTACTGATTCAGCGGCGGATCGGACCGTTTCATGAAAATAACCCATGCTTTGAGCAGCTTCTTGTCCGTTAGTGGCAGCCTATGGAAATGTACTTCTTCCTTCTTCTTTATATAAAATCCATTTGTGCAGCCTGGGGCAATACAGTAAACTCCTGACGACGACCGTTTTCTTTTAGGTGCATTGCACGCCATGTTGTTTGTTATTGAGCTTTGGCCCAGGAAGCCGTATCCACTCAGTGACGTCACTGGGAAAGTCCCGGAGCAATGGAAGCGCCCATGGTCATTAGGCACGTATTTCAAAACATAAATTCGCGTATCTCGATCTTTTACATTGGAAATAGAATAGATAAATACATTTCCTAATGGGAATATTGTCGCATGGAAAGCAGTTTGAAAAGTGTTTCCATTTCCCTTTAAATCAGACTTTAGTTACACTTGACTCAAATTCAGGGAAGGTGATTGTCGAGTGCCAAAATAAACTATGTAATATATTGGACGTCAAGTACTTTGTCAGACTTCATATTTATCTGTGGATAACCCCAACGTTTTTTCTTATTCAAAAGAAGACCTTAACTTAAAGTAATCTTTAATGATTAAATAAAGCCTAGTCCTGTTAATATCTTTGGACGTCCTGCACTAAACTGTTTTATTGTAGAGATCACTACAGTATCTTCTTGATATTTTCAATTTTGTATACTTTGTATTTAAATGTTTTCATCAAATAAAACTTAATCAACAACTAAATTCAATAACGTGCTTTAACCACTAGGCGGCGCGGGTTAAAAAACCAGTGGTGTAGTTAATAAAACATAATAATATCAAACATAATATGACTATTAACTTTATTGTGAAATTAAAACAGAACGGTAAAGGAAAATACAGTTTCAGTCTCTCGATTTGAAGCTTATGCATTGTACCATGAACCTGTGTAGACCTGTAACAGTCAACAGCATGAGGAGTTGGAAAGGTAATGAATTCAAATGTCGAACTCGGACTTCATTTTAAGGACATTTCGGCCCGGGATTTAGAGCTATATTTGTTTAACCACCGGATTGGCAAAACAGGAGAGTGTGTGCCTTGATCTATGTAGGCTATTCATGTCTGTGACACTCACAGTATCTGCTGCCCGCAGCTGTTCTATAGAAGGAAAACCTCCTTCACTTCATGAAATCTCTGCAGCACCAGGAGGCAGCGGGAGGGTTAACTCAGCCTCTGAGAAGACGAGCGCGCAGTGCCTTTCACGCACCGCCTTTCACGCACCGCCTTTCACGCACCGCCTTTCACGCACCGCCTTTCACGCACCGCCTTCACTTTGTTTACCTTCAGAATCATTAGAAAGGCTAAGAGAGACCGCAGGCTGATGTGTTTTAACCACACGCACCTCTACACGCGCACACACACACACACACACACACGATTTAAACGCAGACTTCTGTTCCTCCATGTTTCGTTGTTATCGTTTCACTGAGCGGACCCGCCCCTTTTTTTTTTAAAAACGCTCCCTTTTTTGGTCCATCTGCGGCGGTAATAGGTTTTGTGCGCTGTGATGATTCGGCTGTACCTTTAGTAATGAATATTAAATGTTCATTTGATCATTGGTTTTATTATGAAAACGTCGAGACCGGAAATACTGTTTTCGACCCGTAACTTTACATGGAGGCTGCCGCATACCTCAAATCATCTTCGTAATATCTTTCAAACTATATATCCTACATATCGACTGGACGTGGATTCTAAAAGTACAATATACACTTCTCGCTAGAAATCTAATCAAAAAGCGTTTTAATGACCAAACTATCCTACAATTTAAGCGTGGAATCAGTTGAGTGAGCCTTTGGTGAATTGGCTGTGATAAGTGAAGATAAAAGAAGAATAAGAATCCTCTTGGATTGTGTTTTCAGAAAATAAAGCCAGAGCAATGTGTAAATCTGAGGACTGCCTGAAGGGTCTGAAGCTGGTCAAATTCACAAAAATTCCATGTGATGACTTCCTGATGATGGGGCTGAGGTATCAGCACATAGACCCTCCATCTCCAGACGTGGACTACATCGCAATCAGACTGGACCTGAAGGACCTCAGGAGCGGCAGCATATATCAGGTAGTTTGGCTTTTTGTTTTGATAAAACAACTTTTATATTCCTTTCTTTAGTACTACAATTTTGTATTTTACTACCTGTACTTGCACTTGGATTTTACATGAGTGTATTTTTTCAGATCTTATTAGGCAAAAGCAATATTTTGGGTTTACAGTGTCACATTTTTGCTTCAAACATTTGTTGAATGCAGTGGTGTAATGTAACCAAGTACATTTACTCAAGCACTTTACTTAAGTAAAAAAATGGAGGTAGTTGTACTTTACTTGAGTACCGTTCTTCACTAAATATTTTTGGCAAATGTTGTACTTTCTACTGCACTAGATTTATTTGAGATATTTAGTTATTAGTAACTTTGCAGATTTAGGTTGATACAAAATATAAATTGACCCATGCATTATCATGTTATTTTAGATTGAGCATAATGGTAGTGTATACATTCATCTCAATAATCCCCACCTTTCTCAAGTACAAAATTAAAATCATTAACACATTATTGCACCAGTCACTTCAACAAAATAATTCATATTATATACCTGATGTTTGAAGTGCCTTTCTACATAACGAATACTTCTACTTTGAATACTTAGAGTATATATTTTTATTATTTGATTATTTTGCTTCTATTTAAGTAGATTTTTTACACTTTAGTATTGCTACTTTTGAGTACCTCTGGTTGAATGTCAGCACAAATTACTTTAATCACTTGTAACAAACTTTAACTTTCTATTTGATATTTTTTTATGCCCACAGCTTTATAGTATTTAGCCGGAGCTTTTCAATTGTTGACACTAAAGACCCTGCATAAGAAATTTGTGTTATAAGTTCTGGTTGTTTTGCTTTCTTTGTGAAGTCTGAACACGCCTGGATTCCAGTCCGGGTTGTTGGTGCGACGCCCAACCAGCCTCCCAAGCCGTCCTTCATGTCCATTTTTATCCTGGAGGTGGATCAGTTCATCCTCACTCCGCTCTCCACTGCTACTCTCGACTCTGAGGACGAGGAAACTCCCCAACAGCTTCTAATTTTCAACATCACCAAACCGCCTGTGGACGGTTTCATCGCCCATCTGACCGATCACACTCGCCCAATCTCCTCCTTCACATGGCTCGATCTCAACGACATGCTCATTGGGTATCAACCTCCCAATTCCTCACATACCCAGCGCAGGAATTACGAGGTAGAATTTACCTTTCTTATACAAAATGTAGTTTGGTTTAGTCAACGGTTTCTGAAAATCGTTGTACTCCTCCCATATAGGTGGAATTGGAGGTTCATGATTTTTTCTTTGAGAAGAGCCCATCAATGACGGTTCACATGTCTGTTAGGAATGCAGATACGAATGCACCCAGAGTGTCCTGGAACATGGGTATGTTAGCATCGTCACCTTAAAAACACACAAAGGTCTTTCAAATGCAAATTTCAAAGAAATTAAGTTGTTTCTTTTTTTAGGCCTCAGTCTGTTGGAGGGTCAGTCTCGACCAATCATGTGGGAGCAGTTCCAGATTGTGGACAACGATAACATAAATGCTGTTCGAATCATCACTGTGGACGGCCTGCAGCACGGACGGCTCACTGTCAGAGGTATGAACACGACTGCCAGTGGACACAGGAAAAACTCATATAAGGCCAGAAATCAAAGTTAAAGTACATTCCTCTGAGAATCTGTCTGTGTAAGATGCAGTTTTGTCAATATAATATGAGTTGATGCATCAGCAGGCACGGTTCCTTTAACGATAAGATAACAGTGACAAGGTTTGAACAATGGCATGATTATATTGTTAATGAACCAAGTCATATCCAGTCTTTTCACAGCATTTAAAGGTCCCTTATTATACTCTTGTTCAACACTATATTATAGGTCTCAGATATACGCACAACATCTCTAAAGTGTTTGGCTTGAAATACATTACATAACATTGCATTTAGCTGACGCTGTTGTCCAAAGCAACTTACAATAAGTGCAATAAAGCATGAGGATTCAAAGTCAGAACAACAAGGACATTTCTGAGCGCTCCTTTATTTGACCAAATACCCAACAGATCATGCATTGTAGCATGAAGCTGCGTAAGCCAATCGGCTTGCTACTCCATCACTGCGAGTGGGACCCAGGTACCCTCAAAAACACGCCTGTTTGCTATCCTGGCTCCTAAATGTTGGAATGAGCTTTCCATTGACATCAGGACAGCAGAAACTCTGCATATCTTCCGTTGCAAACTGAAAACACATCTATTTCGAGTGTAGCTTGGCAATTAAGCTATTGCTGAAAAAAAAAAAAAGCAGAAGCACTTGTTGAATTTATTCAGGTCTTATAACTGATTCACCAGCACTTAATATGGTATGATCTAGCTTGAAGTGATTCAATTTGATTATTATATCTGTACTTTCCTTGTTGTTCGGTGTTTGTTTCTTTATTGTTTTTTCACTTATTGTAAGTCACTTTGGAAAACAGCGTCAGCTAAATGATATGTAATGTAATGTAGTATGCCATAAACCCCTTTGTTTCAGCTCTGTTCCAATAGTGCTGATTCTGTGTCTGTAGCTTGAAATGCTAATGAGCTGCTGCTGGCCACGCCCCTCTGAGAGATTTTTGGTTAAAAATAACACAATGGTGCTCTAGTGTTACCTTGGTTGGTTATTAGCTGGTGGTTACCCAAAACACTTAGTGACATCACAAAGTGGCCAAATCTCAGACAGGATTTTATATAGATGGATCAGGAGAAAAGGGGAGAGAATATTTTGTCTGTTTGACTTCAACTTTCGCGAAACCAACATGTTTATGTCACTCACCTATACGAGACCATGCCCACCGCTCCAGAAGAATCCAGAAAAGTCAGCTGTATTGCAAATTCCACTTTATACAATCCTGCTCAGTGCTCAACTGCTTAACAAAAGTGACAAGGTTTACGGTTTAAAGACGGGAGTCGATTGTACAAATAAGTAGTGGAAAACCATCAAGTACTTTTATTTGGTTGTTTCATTTAAAATCCAGGGGGAAAGGGCTTCATGTTCACTGTCAATGACCTCAAAGCGGGCGTGGTTCGCTATCACCACGATGACAGCGACTCCACCAAAGACTTCATCATCTTCCGCATCACTGACGGCCTCCATCAGACTCGACACAAGTTCCCGATCAAGATCCTGCCGAAGGACGACAGCCCTCCGTTCCTCATCACCAACATGCTGCTGGAGGTGTCTGAGGGCCAGCTGGCTCTGCTCAGAGGCTCCACCCTCCAGGCCTCAGACATGGACTCCAGCGACGACTACATCCTGTTTAACATCACCCGTCCCCCACAGGCAGGAGAAGTCATGAAGATGCCCCCAACAGGTCTCACAGGTCAGAAGATGGATTGTTTCACTATTTATCCTACATGGGGTTTGTTTCTGTTTCCTAACCAGGTCATGTTTTCATTGTTTTTAACCCAGGTTATCCTGTCAGCCACTTTCTGCAGAAAGACCTGTCTCAGTCCATGGTTTACTATCGTCACCTAGGAAACGAGGTGTTTGATGACTCCTTTGAGGTGGTGCTGTCAGATTTCCATGACCCCCCCAACCTGTCAGAGCCTCAAGTGGGTAACAGACAGTGCTGGAAAGTAACTAAGTACAAATACTGCAATACTGTACTTAAGTACATTTATGAGATACTTGTACTTTACTTAAGTATGTTCAATGTATGCTACTTTGTACCACTACATTGTAGCAGCAAATATTGTATGTTTTACTCACTTACATTTATTTGACAAGATTAGTTATCATTAATAAAAAAATGTAATCAACTAATCCATTATGATACTATTATTGATGGAGGAACCTGGCAGTATAAGTAATTGTTATTACAAGTTATTTGATCCTTAACCAATATAACAAGTACTTTTAGATGTAAGTATACCATTTTGAATGCAGGACTTTTACTTGTACCACATTTTTTCTACACAGTATAACTTTTACTTAAGTATAAGATCTAAGTACTTCTTACAACACTGGTGGGGATAGTCGTCCAGGGGTTCAATAACACACTCAATGAGGCAGACAGTCAAGCTTTATCTTCGGAGGCCAATGTATTTATTTGCAATTTAGCTAACTTTGTTTACAGATTGATAGCTTCTGCTAGTCCCGTTCACTTCCATATATATACTCCATCACTCTCGCCACACACGTACCACCCTCTCTCTCTCTTGAATGGATAGGCGCCCTTACTTTGCTTGACCCTACTATTATAACACTAGCATGGCTAAAAAAGAGGTAATGAAAAAATCAATTGGATTTGGTCTAGGATTTTTAGTATTACTATTAAATTGCATTACAGTATTGATTGATTTCGGATCCAGTGATCTATTATGGTTTCATGCGGTGCAGGTGGTGATGGTGCACATAGAGCCTGTTCCAGACCAACCACCCAAAGAGGCTCCTGGTTCCAGTCGCTGTCTTGTGATCAAAGAAACAGAAGTGGTCCATATAACACGGCAACAGCTGCACTTTGTATACCAGGAGTCTCCAGACAGTGAGCTCACTTTTACGGTTACAACTCCGCCTTTCTTCACTGGTCCTCACAGGTTAGTATGTCCTCACCTTCTGAAAATTACAAGGGAAACCAGTGTGAAAACCTTTTGTGTAATTTACATTCTGTTGTCTTCATGAGCAGCAGTCCTGATGCTGGGAGGTTGTTTTTAGTCGACAGTATACCCAAGTTCTCCAAAGACTCCAACGCACCAGTGCTGAGGCTCTTCACACAGGTACACATTTTAGTTATTTGTTTACGAATATATTATAGGTACATTTAGTGAGACTCATCCAAATAAATCTTTATTTTTATGTGTTTTCCAGCATGCAGTGAACTTCATGAAAGTGGCATACATGCCTCCAGTCATGGACATTGGCCCTTACCCTCAGTATGTACAATTTGTTCTCTCTGTCACCAACCACCTGGGCAAAACAGTCACTGGGATCTGCTTTAACATCACTGTGGTGCCAGTGGACAACCAGCCGCCACAGGTGAGGAAGAATATTCAATGTATTGTATGTGTTCCTCATTTCTTACGTTGATATGTTTGAATATCTAGAAAAAGTGTGGATACGTTCTGTTGTAGGTTATTACCAACTCTCTGACAGTAGATGAGGGAGGGGGTGGCTGGATCGGGCCTGAACATCTGCGGCTGTCAGACGTGGACTCTTTGGAGGAAGCCCTGCAGGTGGTGCTTCAGAGGGACCCGCAGCATGGAGCTCTGCAGCTGGGGGGCCTCCCACTAAAGCCAGGCAGCGCTTTCACTGTGCAACACGTGAAGAGCCTTAAAGTGAGGTCAGACATAATTTGTTTGTTCATTTCATGTGGGATTCACAACGCAAAAATGGAAACGCCTTTACAACACATACATAGAGTTGTATAAACTCCTCTCTATGGAAGCACTGACATTCAAGTGGGAAATCAATCTTGTTATACATATCTAAATATCGAAAAAACAGATTACACATGGAAAATCATAGGTAACTGTGGCGGGAATTTATTTATCAAATGTGGATAGAGAATCAAACCATTCAGCTGTCTTTGTCGTATTGTATTTCTTGCAAGAAAGTTCAGTCAGTCATACAGAGAGCATACAGCCTGCAGAGTGAAAGACGAAGAGTAGAGTTTGGGTTGCATATTTAAACACAGAGAGAGGAGAAATGGAGGGGTGAAGCTTGGTGATAATAAAAGGAGCATTTTGGAAGTTAGGGAGTTAGGGCGGCCGTATCAGGATGTTCTCAGTTCACCTGAGAAGGTGAAGGGTTTTTCCTCCACAAAAGCTCCACTACCTCAAAATTGGGCAGACCATTTTTCGCCGTATAATTAAACCTGGAAAAAGGAACATAGAAAGATTATAGTAACACGCTTTTTTTACTAAACACATGGAGAAAACTGTTATGACTGTGTGACTTGACTCTCAGGGCTCCAACAAATCTCTGACACTGTGTCAAAATAAACTGAACACTAAAATGTACACATGGCTTATGGATTGCATTTGCCAAGTTGTATCTCACCCCCATCAGAATCAATTGTGAGAAAGCTCTGACCCATGGCAGTACAAACAGAGCCTTAATGTATATTCAAGTTAAAGGCTATCATCTCTAATGTGTTAGCAATCAAACTGACAGAACTAAAAGACTGGTGAATATTGGACTTCCATTCATCAGCTTCAGTGTTGAAGAGTAACTAACTACATGTACTCAAGTACTGTACTCAAATACACATTTGAGGTATTTGAGTATTTTCATTGTATACTACTTTATTCTTCTACTCTACTACATTTTGAATTTCAAATTTTTACAAAGTAAATATGTTGTTTTGCAACATATAATATATGATTATTTGGTATAGATAAAACTATCCAACATTATATTTAAACAACTAAAACCATAAGTGGTTAACAGAACATTTATGGAATTAAGAAGTATTTTGTTCAAAAATATGTCACTATGTCATTTGCTGCTTTTGCTTTAATTTATTCAAAAATAATTAAAAAAGTACTTTTAAATTGAATACTTTAAGTATGTTAAATAGGAAACTGCTAGCTTATACTTTAGCCATGCAACAGCAATGAAATACCAAAGCAGTGTAGAACATTCATTTAACTAGAAAATGCATTTTTTGCAGAAAATGCGTGCGAATGTGATCATTTTAATGTTGGAATGATGTCTCTAGCTGAAAGTATGTGGAAGGAGAAGCATTTTGTCGCAAGGTGTAGGTAAAAGAGGATTTGAAGGTTCCTCCCATTGACTTCCATGTTAAAAAAAGAGTTCAAAAAGCTGAATATTTCAAAAAGCATGACATATTTTGAAAAAGTTGAAAGTTTCCCATCGATTGCTGTAAAGGCTGAATAGTTTGATATTTGAATGGTTTCTGTAGCTGAAAGTATGCTGAAGTTATTGAGAGCCAAAGTATTGGCTGATTTGACGATTAGAAGAACTATAGTGGAATGTTATAAATAGAATTTGCACTAATCCACCAGGGCCTGCAATGAATTTGCCTCCATCTTCACTGACAAAATCATGCAAATTAGACAGGCAGTCAGTGCCTCTGCATCAGGTACAGCCAATGTGTTGTCCCTGTGTCCACCTAAAGTTAATCCAGACATCATGACACAACCTGATGTACTTATATGATTCTGTTTTCTTCAGGGTTGTGTCTTCCTGGTCGTATGTACTTATTGTAAGTCGCTTTGGATAAAAGCGTCAGCTAAATGCAATGTAATTCCGCCTGATAAATGCTAAAGACCTGGAAGACATTATTCAACATTTTAAATCCTCCTCCTGTAGCCTCGATATTATTTCCAACAGGATTTTTCAAAACTGTTTTTCCCTGTATGGCCTCAGATATACTACACATAGTAAACAACTCTCTTCAATCAGGTGTATTTCCACAGGCCCTGAAAACTGCAATAATTAAACCGCTCCTAAAAAAGCATAACTTAGACACAACCGTAATGAATAATTACAGGCTAATATCAAACCTTCCTTTTTTAGGCAAATTGATTGAGTTGAGTCAGTTGAGTCATTTCATGTTTTTAAATGACGATTTTTATGTGTTTTAGTCGGGATTTAGACCTAACCACAGCACTGAAACTGCACTTGTAAAGGTCTTAAATGACATTCATTTAAACACAGACAGTGGCAGAATATCAGTTTTAGTATTATTAGATCTCAGCGCTGCCTTTGATACTGTTGACCACAACATATTGCTAGACCGTCTAGAAAACTGGGTGGGAGTTTCAGCAACAGCTCTAAATTGGCTTAGTACCTACTTAAAGGACAGAAAAAACGTTGTCTTAATAGGCAACTACACATCAACTTTGACAAATATGTCATGCAGGGTTCCTCAAGGCTCCATCTTAGGACCTTTGCTTTTTAATATTTATATGCTACCTCTGACTGAAATTATTAAAAAGAGCGATCTAAGCTATCACATCTATGCAGACGACACCCAGATTTATTTTTTAAATCACACCAGGAGACTATTCTCCAATTAGAACACTGAGCAAGTGCATTGAGCACATCACTGACTGGATGACTCAGAACTTTCTCCAACTGAACAAACAAAAAACAGAGATCATTGTTTTTGGAGCAAAGAAGGACCGATTAAAAGTAATCGCAGAGCTTCAGTCGGCAGACTACAAAACCACTAATAAAGCCAGAAATCTGGGTGTAGTGATGGACTCAGACCTGAATTTCAACAGCCACATCACAACAGTCATTAGGTCTGCATATTATCACCTGAAGAATATATCGAGGATTAAAAAACTAATGTCACAACAGGACTTAGAAAAGCTTGTCCATGCTTTTATTTTCAGTAGACTCGACTACTGCAATAGTGTATTCATAGGGCTGAAAAATCCATCAGAAAACTGCAGCTGATCCAGAACGCTGCAGCACGTTTCCTCACTACCACTAAAAGAGTGGATCACATCAGTCCGGTTCTGAAATTGTCACGGTTGAGTGAAGGAAGCAGGACCCAAGCGCAGATAACTTTGATAAACCTTTATTTCAAGGCTAAAATGGAACGAATACAGAAAAACACAGAACACTCACCGGTGGAGTCCGTCACCAACAAAAGAAGCACCGACACTGAACACAGCACGAGACAAGACTAAATACAGGGAGGGCTAATTACCAGACACAGGTGAACACAATCGGTAAACGAGACACAGGTGAGGAGGGAGGAGAAAAACACAAGAGCCACAGGTGAACACAATTAGCTAAACGAGACACAGGTGAGGAGGGAGGAGAACACACAGGGACACTAACGACAGGAGGAAAACATGACAGAGAACAGTGAAAACACCCAAACTTAGACAGAACTGTGACAGAACCCCCCCCTCAAGGGACGGATTCCAGACGTCCCTAAACCCCAACACAAAAATCCCAAAAAAATCCAGCAGGGTGGGTGGAGGGGGTCCGGAGGAGGGACGTATCCCTAGGCCACCAGGGTGGGTGGAGGGGGTCCGGAGGACGGGACTAAGCTGACCGCCCAGGAGCCCAGTAGGGGACCAGGAAGGGATCTCGGGCGGACGGCCCGGGGGCACGGCAGAAGCCGAGAAGGGGGACTCGGGCGGACGGCCTAGTGGCAAGGCAGAGTCCATGGTGGGGCGTAGGCCACAGCGGGCGAACTCAGGGGGCCGAGCATGAGGGCGAAGGCAGCGGCAGGAAGAGTCAGGGGGCCGGGCTCGAGGACGAGGGCAGCAGCAGGAAGAGTCAGGGGGCCGGGCCCGCGGACGAAGACCGCGGCTCACAGAGGGTCGGGATCGAGGGCGAAGACCAGACAGCTCCGGAGGCCGGGCAGGACCCGGTGTCGGCCGGACAGGAACCGGAGCCGGCGGGACAGGCTTCGGCAGGATCCCCCACGGAAGAGGACCAGGAGTTGGCAGGACCCCCAGCAGGAGAGCGGTTGGCGGGACCTCCGACGAGACAGGACAAAAGGTTGGCAGTACCCCCGGCAGGAGAGTAGACGGCGGGACCTCCAACGGCACAGGACACAGGGTTGGCAGTACCCCCGGCAGGGTGAGTAGACGGCGGGACCTCCAACGGAACAGGACATAGGGTTGGCAGGACCCCCGGCAGGAGAGTAGTCGGCGGGGCCTCCAACGGGACAGGACATGGGGTTGGCAGGACCCCCGGCAGGAGAGTAGTCGGCGGGGCCTCCAACGGGACAGGACATAGGGTTGGCAGGACCCCCGGCAGGAGAGTAGTCGGCGGGGCCTCCAACGGGACAGGACACAGGGTTGGCAGGACCCCCGGCAGGAGAGTAGTCGGCGGGGCCTCCAACGGGACAGGACACAGGGTTGGCAGGACCCCCGGCAGGAGAGTAGTCGGCGGGGCCTCCAACGGGACAAGATATGGGGTTGGCAGGACCCCCGGCAGGAGAGTAGTCGGCGGGGCCTCCAACGGGACAGGACATAGGGTTGGCAGGACCCCCGGCAGGAGAGTAGTCGGCGGGGCCTCCAACAGGACAGGACACAGGGTTGGCAGGACCCCCGGCAGGAGAGTAGTCGGCGGGGCCTCCAACGGAACAGGACATAGGGTTGGCAGGACCCCCGGCAGGAGAGTAGTCGGCGGGGCCTCCAACGGGACAGGACACAGGGTTGGCAGGACCCCCGGCAGGAGAGTAGTCGGCGGGGCCTCCAACGAGACCGGACAAAGGGTTAGCAGGACCCCCGGCAGGAGAGTAGTCGGCGGGGCCTCCAACGGGACAAGACATGGGGTTGGCAGGACCCCCGGCAGAGGGCTAGTCTGCGGGACCTCCAACTGGACATGAGTAGGGGCTTGAGTGGGGACTCGAGAGAGGGCTTGAGAGGGAACTTGAGAGGAAACTGGAGAGTGGACTCGAGAAGGAACTCGAGAGGTGACTCGAGAGGTAACTCGAGAGGGGACCTGAGAGGGGACTTGAGAGGGAACTCGAGAGGAGACCTGAGGGGAAACTTGAGAGGTGACTCGAGAGGGAACTCGAGAGGAGACCTGAGGGGAAACTTGAGAGGTGACTCGAGAGGGAACTCGAGAGGGGACTAGAGAGGGGACTCGAGAGGGGACCTGAGGGGAAACTTGAGAGGTGACTCGAGAGGACACTGGAGAGTTGACTTGGGAGGTGACTCGAGAGGACACTGGAGAGTTGACTTGAGAGGGGACTCGAGAAAAGACTCGAGAGGGAACTCGAGAGGGGACCTGAGAGGGGACTTGAGAAAAGACTCGAGAGGGAACTTGAGATGGGATGAGGGAAGGGACTAGAGAAGTGACTCGAGGAGGGACTTGAGAAGTGACTAGAGGTGGGACTGGAGAAGGGACTAGAGAAGGGACTAGGACAGCTGGGGCCAGAGCTAAGGCTGGAACCATGGCTGCTGGGGCCAGAACTAGGTCTGGAACCATGGCTGCTGGGGCCAGAACTGGGGCCGGAATGATGGCTGCTGGGGCCAGAACTGGGGCCGGAATGATGGCTGCTGGGGCCAGAACTGGGGCTGGAACCATGGCTGCTGGGGCCTGTACTGGGGCCGGAACTATGGCTCTTGGGGCTCGGATTGCTAGCCTGGACTTGCGACTCCTTCTCCTAGAAGCCGCCTGAAGGCTCCGTGGACCTCCAAAAGCCAGCCGAGTTCCAGAAAACGCCTCTTGGACAGGAGCAGGAACTGGGGCGGAAGCACTGGTTGACTCCAGACGGAACACACCGAGACGTTTATAGTCCGCAGGCTGGAAATCACACGCCCAGATGAAGTTCAACATCCAGTCAGGTAAGAACTTCACCAAGTCCGGTTTCTCCATAGCCAACCGGTGCGCCTCTACCAGAGCGGCCTCCTTCTGCCGAACACTGGACGCTCCCCTCCACCAATCATAGCAGCAAGCCAAAGCAAATGAAAAATGCTGTAATTCCAACTCAAATGGGTCATCTGCTGGGTCCATCTCTGGTCGGTGCTTTCTGTCACGGTTGAGTGAAGGAAGCAGGACCCAAGCGCAGATAACTTTGATAAACCTTTATTTCAAGGCTAAAATGGAACGAATACAGAAAAACACAGAACACTCACCGGTGGAGTCCGTCACCAACAAAAGAAGCACCGACACTGAACACAGCACGAGACAAGACTAAATACAGGGAGGGCTAATTACCAGACACAGGTGAACACAATCGGTAAACGAGACACAGGTGAGGAGGGAGGAGAAAAACACAAGAGCCACAGGTGAACACAATTAGCTAAACGAGACACAGGTGAGGAGGGAGGAGAACACACAGGGACACTAACGACAGGAGGAAAACATGACAGAGAACAGTGAAAACACCCAAACTTAGACAGAACTGTGACAGAAATCTCTACATTGGCTTCCAGTCGGCCAAAGAATTTATTTGAAAGTACTATTGCTAGTTTTTAAATCATTACATGGTTTAGGACCAAAGTATATTGTTGAACTCCTACATAATTACAAGCCATCAAGATGCCTCAGGTCTTCTGGGACGGGTCTGCTATTATGCCCCGACACTCTACTACCCAAATCATGCACGTCCGCAGAAACGCTTACTATTTTTAAATCGAGACTAAAAACATATCTCTTTGCCGCTGCTTTTAATTGAAATGATCATATTCGAACTACAGTATGCCTTTTAAACATGTATTGTATACCTGTGGTATTTTTTATTATTTTATTATCTTTGCTTTGTAATGCCTGTTGTAAAATGCCATTATATATATGTGTTTTTACTGTATGTATTCCTAAAAAGTCTTTTAATTTGTTTTGTAAAGCACTTTGAATTGTCTCGTACAGAAAAGTGCTATATAAATAAACTTGCCTTGCCTAATTAAATTCTTACATCAAGCGTTCAGTTTATTTCATCACTTAGCAAGTCTTAATGTTGTCTCTCATTTGTCAATCAGGTACAAGCACGACAGCTCAGAAACTTTAGAGGACAACATTGAATTCACTGCAACAGATGGCACCAACTCGGTCAGTTTTGTCCTGCAAGTGAAGGTAATAGAACTGGACAAGCTTTTTGACCTTAAATTCTGTGTTCTGCTTTACAGTAAGAAAAAACAAACTGAACCATTCATTGTTTAACTAAACTGCCTTGCATGCCATCTGCAGGTGATGCCTATCAATGACGAAGTCCCAGTATTGGTTGCTGGTTTGAAACCTGTTCTCAGCTGTGCAGAGGGACAGGAAGTGGTCATCACAGCTGAGTATATCTACGCTGCTGATGCAGACAGTGACAACAGTGGCCTGGCCTTCCTGATCGCCCGACAGCCGTACCATGGTGTGGTTCTCCGGAGCTCTGTGGTGGTGGACCGCTTCCTACAGGCAGACATCACTGCAGGGGTCATCAGCTACAGACACACAGGTGAGTGAACGCTAAAGTGCTTTTCTTTGGACCAATTTACAGTATTACTGCTGCACATTTCAGGTACTTGTACTTTACCTGAGTATTTTCATTTTATACTACTTTACACTTCTAATCCACTACATTTTGTAGTCAACAGTTGTACTTTTTACTCCACTACATTTATTTTAGTTGCTTTATTCTTACACACAAATCCTTTAAAATCTGTTATAGATGAAACCATTCAAAATTATATTTAATTCACTAAAATCCTGAGTTGTTTGGCAGAAAAGTAATTGGAAGTAATTTTGCTTCTTGAATGTGAAGATTTGCTGCATTTGCTTTAAAATAAATACAAATTAAAGTTCCTGGGATTTTGCGTTCACACCAAAAAGATCTGGAACTAGAACTTTTTTTCGGGATCCTTTTCACCCCTTTTCAGTCCCTGCTAGAGAGGTGGTACTTAAAGGTTCCAATTACTGATTGGCTGGGTGAATTGCAAACCACGCCCCCTGTAAAACTCTGAAAAGTTTTGGTGGAGCTGCCATTTTATTTGCTTGCATTAGCATTATTAGCATTAGCCTTAGTCCCGCGCACCAACGGAGAGAGACTAACTTATGGCGACACAAAAGAAAACATGGGAGCGGTGGAGATGAGGAGGTGTCGGCGCTTCTGGCGATTTACTCGGAAGGCTTCTACTGAAGCAACTCCGGGGACTTCAGGCAGCAGTATACGCCGTGAAGTTGTTTGCGGCCTGCCAGTAAACCCAAAGAAGAAGAAGTGACGTCAGCGGCTTCATTTGCGTAATCTTCCCTCAGGGACTTATAGGGTGTTTCTCAATGTCGAGGACGCTTCCTTGGTAGGACATGTCTTCCGAGTCAGGTCCTTCAGAAGCTAGGTAAGAATCCTTCCTGGCAATTGGAGAACGAAGAATGGAACAGGCTAGCAAGTGTGCAGGTGTGCGTCATATGCAAGGTCCCACCTTAAATTGAGCGTGATTCGTTTGAAGACTCATAACTGATTTGCGAAGATCGAAGATGTTCAATGTTGTGTAATTAACAAGGATAATCTGGTGTTTTTTAGTCGATGAGTAGTGCAGATATCACTGTAAAATCAATCGACAGTAAGGGGAATACTTACTTCCGGGTGTACAATTCTCCGTTATCCAATGAGAATGGACGCTCACATTGCCTTTTAAGGGCAGCCGACACAAACGAATGCCGTGCTTCCATGAGCGTCATTACCAGTAGAAATACATACATAAAATCGTGCTGTGCAACACGAAAAAAAGGGGAAAATCGTGTTGGTGAACACGAATCAATAGATTAAAAATCGTGTTGGTGAACACGAAATGCCATGAGACTGGGTTGCCCCGTCAGCGCGAGTGAGTGATAAATTGTGCACTCGACGGGTAATAATGGATTATGACGGAAATGTTACAATCCTGTCCGTCAAAATGACTGACAACGAAAAAGTCTAAAGCCACCACTGCTTGGGAGAAAGAAACGATGTGATATTTGGGCCCATTTTCGCTACAATGAGGCGGAGAAAAAAAGCGAATGCATTGTTTCATCAGAAGGGAAGCAATGTGGCCAGAACACAGCTGGTACAAACACCACAAACCTGACCAGATACTCTCTGCAAAGCTTCTCAATCATTCAACCTGTGTTTTTCATCAAATAAGGACAAGATATAATCTTATTTATTTATATATACTAAAATGACAAATTATTGGTTTTGGCTAGACTAGTTTGACTGAAATGTTCTCTATAATCTGATGACTAAAAAAGACTCAACAGTTTTCTTTGACTAAAATAAGACTAAAATGCTCAGACTTTTAGTCGACTAAATCTTGACTAAAATAGTTACTGTTTTAGTCGACTAAAATAAGACTAAAATGCTCAGACTTTTAGTCGACTAAAACTTGACTAAATAAAAACAGGATGAAGGTGACTAAATATGACTAAAACTAAAAAGGAAATGTAACACAGGACTTAGACTAAAGCTAAATAAAAAAATAGCTGACGAAATTAACACTACAGTCAGGGTCAAAGGTAATTTGGTCTCAGTCTTTTTGGCCATGTGTCGTGCTCTGCAGAGACTTTGATATTTCAGCATAGGCCAGTATCCTTTGTCAACAAAAATCTGTCATATATGGAGCGCCATAATTTATTATTTCACGATTACAACTATAATTTTCCAGATATCTCTAACTTTGTATTGGGACAGCTGTTTCCCACATTCCCTGAAATGTGTTAGCCAAAAATTTCACTTCCTCATAGTACTACTATTGCAGTTTATTAACACCTAATCTATATTAAAATGTCCAATAGATCTATTTCAGAAACTTGTGCATATAATTATTTTCTTGAGTCAAAACATTATTAGGATCTGTAAAGCTCATATTAATTTATCTTCAATTCTGGTCCACTTAAAGAACAATGGGCGTCCGAATATGTAACAATTACTCCTTCCTTTATCAACTATTGTAGTTGAATTTAGGAATTATCACTTATGGTAGGTATGTTTTTACTTTTTAACATCTCTAAATGTCAGTTAATTACTAATTAAATGGATGTCCATTAGGAGGTGGTGACGCTTTGTCTTTTAAACTCATAATCTGGTGCCGTGCGCTCCCTGTGAAGCTGCAAGTAAGATTTTAAAAACCACTGCAGGGTGGGTTGAGTGACCCATTCTCCCTATTGGTCGTCAATAATATGCACCATTACAATGGGTGATTGTAGGCCCCACATTATTTCCAATGAAATTGCTTTTTCAAAATTAAATGTGCTGTTTTTATTTTTATTTTTATTTTAAACTCTACATTTTGGACGACAAACAACAGTTATTTCCCATAAAAAGTGATCCCGTAGTAATATATGCCACAATGGTGAAACCATTTTTAGGATTATTTCCTCATCTTATTTTAATAGTTTCCTCTTTACTGCTATTTTTAATTTACAAATTGATTAATTCATGGGTAATACAACTTTTTATCTTCACCTATTTATCAAGTCAATTCAATTTCTTTAAATTTGGTTCTTTTTATTTGAATAAGTGTGTTTATGTGCAAACTCACTCATTCCGGTTCCCTTCCCATCTCCTCTGGTTTATCTCGAGCCGTGACCCCGGCCTCCTCACATTCTGCTCCTCCCCCTTTGTCCATCAGCTCTTGAATCCAATCGCTGTAACTCTTTGAGGCAGCTATCTGCCCAGTTACATCTGCAGCCCCCATCATGCCACTGTTCTTGTACTGCTTTGCATTTCATCTCCTCCTTTACAGTCTCTTTGCTGCTTTATGGAGCTTTGGTTCTGGCTGCCACAGGTGGAGATTGTTCTGGACGCAGTTCTTATTGTTGTTGTTGGTTCAGCTCTGGTTCTCTGTCTGGTCTATTGAGAAGGAGCAGTCTTCTGCTTGGGATAGGTCTTTGTTTGCTCAGGCGGATCGGGGTCTTAGCCGTCTGACAGGCAGAGAGAGAGAGTCCAGGTCTCAGGACGCATTACCTATAGAAATTCTAGCACACTGAGGTTAAATAAATCCAACCCTTTCCACTCTGTCTTTTTTTAATCATACTATCTGTCTTGGTTGTTGAATGCCAAAATGAATGTCTCCTAATGATATTACAGAAGTCCTTAAAAAAATTATTTCAACCATTTGTAACAAATGTACTCAAAACAACTCTTTCAGTAAACCATTTTCTCCTATAAATTAAATACTCACATATTTCAAGCTCCGTATATTTCACACAAGAAGAAAATCCCCACATATTGTCCAATATTTAAAATCCCACTGTTACTTAGAAAAACAGTAAAACCAGCATAGAGCATACTAACAGATCACAACAATGCACATTGACTCAAGAGTAGGCCTCTGTTTTCTTTCTATTATAATTATTAATATTATCACTTTATAGTGAACACTTATTCGTATTATCTAAATGCCCTGTCCATAATCCAGACATGCAAATTGGTTGAGTGTAAAACTGTGTTTTTCCCTATCTGTCTACACTAAAGATTCTTTAAATTATTATGGATTAATTACTAATCCGTTTTTTTCTTCTGATCAAAATTATTTATGTGTAATGACTTCATTAAAAGTAGTACAACTACATTGTAAAATCTCTTTTGTCTAGTTGACATCCTGCTTCTAAAATTCTAGTCAGAAAAATAAAATAATCTTCCTGTCACGGTTGTCATGTCAGGTCACGGGTCTATGTCTAGGTTTGGGTGTTTTCACTGCTCTATGTCATGTTTTCCTCCTGTCGTTAGTTTCCTCACCTGTGTCTCGTTAGCTGATTGTGTTCACCTGTGGCCCTTGTGTTTCTCCTCCCCTGCCCGGCTGTGTCTTGTCTTGTAATTATCCCTCCCTGTATTTAGTCTTGTCTCGTGCTGTGTTCAGTGTTGGTGCTTCTTTTGTTTGTGACCTGGTTCACCGTAGAGTGTTTTGTTTGTTGAAAGTTTATATATTAGATAAGAGCCCTTGCAATAAAGGTATTATCAAGTGTTATCTGCGTTTGGGTCCTACCTGCTTCACTCTGCGCTATCAGAAAGCACCAACCAGAAATGGGCCCAGCAGATCCGTTCGAGTGGGAATTATTGAATTTTTCCTTTTTTTTGGCTAACTGCTCGGATCGATGGAAGAGAGCACCCGGATTTCAGCAGCGAGAGGCTGTGTTGTCGGAGGCGCGCCAAATGGCTAGAGAGAAACCAGGTTTGGTGAAGTTCTTACCTGGCTGGATTTCAAAGATCCTCACGGTGCGTGATTCCCGGCCTGCTAGCCCCAGGCATGCTAGCTCCCTGCCTCCCGATTCCCAACCTGGCACCATACGCCTTGGTGGGTTCCGTCTGGAGTCAGCCCCGGCTTCTTCCCCATTTCCTGCTCCTGTCCAGGATCCGTTCTCGGGTACTCGTCTGGCTTATGGAGGTCCACGGAGTATTCAGGCGGCTGCTAAAAGGAGTCGCAAGGCCAAGCTAGCAGCCCGAGCCCCAAGAGCCATGGCTCCAGCCCCAGTTCCGGCCCCAGCAGCCATGGTTCTGGCTCCAGTACCGGCTCCAGTACCCCTGGTCCCGACTCCAGTTTCGGCTCCAGGACTGGCTTACCGGCCAACGCCAGCTCCCCGTGTCCTGTCGGCATACCGGCCGACGCCAGCTCCCCGTGTCCTGTCGGCATACCGGCCGACGCCAGCTCCCCGTGTCCTGTCGGCGTACCGGCCGACCCCAGCTCCTCGTCTCTTGTTGGCTCCCCAGCCAACACCAGCTCCCCGTGTCCTGTCGGCATACCGGCCGACGCCAGTTCCCCGTGTCTTGTTGGCTCCTCAGCCAACACCAGCTCCCCGTGTCCTGTCGGCGTACCGGCCGACTCCAGCACCTCGTCTCTTGTTGGCTCCCCAGCCTACACCAGCTCCTCGTGTCCTGTCGGCGTACCGGCCGACTCCAGCACCCCGTGTTCTGTTGGCGAACCAACTCTCTCAAGTTTCCCCTCCAGACACTTCTCAAGTCCCCTCTCAGGTCCCCTCTCCAGTTTCCTCTCGAGTTCCCTCTCAAGCCCTCTCTCGAGTCCCTTCTCAAGTCCCCTCCCGAGTCACCTCTCGAGTTCCCTCTCAGGTCCCCTCTCAGGTCCCCTCTCGAGTCTTTTCTCGTGTCCCCTCTCAAGTCAACTCTCCAGTGTCCTCTCGAGTCACCTCTCAAGTTTCCCCTCAGGTCTCCTCTCGAGTTCCCTCTCAAGTCCCCTCTCAGGTCCCCTCTCGAGTCACCTCTCGAGTTCCTTCTCGAGTCCCCTCTCAGGTCTCCTCTCGAGTTACCTCTCGAGTCTCCTCTCGAGTTCCCTCTCAAGTCCCTTCTCAGGTCCCCTCTCGAGTTATCTCTCGAGTCAACTCTCCAGTGTCCTCTCGAGTCACCTCCCAAGTCAACTCTCCAGTGTCCTCTCGAGTCACCTCTCAAGTTTCCCCTCAGGTCTCCTCTCGAGTTCCCTCTCAAGTCCCCTCTCAGGTCCCCTCTCGAGTTACCTCTCGAGTCACCTCTCGAGTCACCTCTCAAGTCAACTCTCCAGTGTCCTCTCGAGTCACCTCTCAAGTCAACTCCCCAGTGTCCTCTCGAGTCACCTCCCAAGTCAACTCTCCAGTGTCCTCTCGAGTCACCTCTCAAGTTTCCCCTCAGGTCTCCTCTCGAGTTCCCTCTCAAGTCCCCTCTCAGGTCCCCTCTCGAGTCACCTCTCGAGTTCCTTCTCGAGTCCACTCTCCAGTTTCCTCTCAAGTTCCCTCTCAAGCCCTCTCTCGAGTCCCCACTCAAGCCCCTACTCATGTCCAGTTGGAGGTCCCGCAGACTAGTCTTCTGCCGGGGGTCCTGCCAACCCCGTGTCCTGTACCGTTGGAGGTTCCGCTGGGGGTCCTGCCAACCCCATGTCCTGTCCAGTTGGAGGTCCCGCAGACTAGTCTTCTGCCGGGGGTCCTGCCAACCCCATGTCTTTCCAGTTGGAGGTCCCGCAGACTAGTCTTCTGCCGGGGGTCCTGCCAACCCCATGTCCTGTACCGTTGGAGGTTCCGCTGGGGGTCCTGCCAACCTCATGTCCTGTCCAGTTGGAGGTCCCGCAGACTAGTCTTCTGCCGGGGGTCCTGCCAACCCCATGTCCTGTCCAGTTGGAGGTCCCGCAGACTAGCCCTCTGCCGGGGGTCCTGCCAACCCCATGTCTTGTCCAGTTGGAGGTCCCGCAGACTAGCCCTCTGCCGGGGGTCCTGCCAACCCCATGTCCTGTCCAGTTGGAGGTCCCGCAGACTAGCCCTCTGTCGGGGGTCCTGCCAACCCCATGTCTTGTCCAGTTGGAGGTCCCGCAGACTAGCCCTCTGCCGGGGGTCCTGCCAACCCCATGTCCTGTCCAGTTGGAGGTCCCGCAGACTAGCCCTCTGTCGGGGGTCCTGCCAACCCCATGTCTTGTCCAGTTGGAGGTCCCGCAGACTAGCCCTTTGCCGGGGGTCCTGCCAACCCCATGTCTTGTCCAGTTGGAGGTCCCGCAGACTAGTCTCCTGCCGGGGGTCCTGCCAACCCTTTGTCCTGTCCCGTTGGAGGTCCCGCCGACTACGCTCCTGCCGGGGGTCCTGCCAACCCTATGTCCTGTGCCGTTGGAGGTCCCGCCGTCTACTCTCCTGCCGGGGGTCCTGCCAATCCTATGTCCTGTGCTGTTGGAGGCCCCGCCGACTACTCTCCTGCCGGGGGTCCTGCCAACCCCATGTCCTGTCCCGTTGGAGGTCCCGCCGACTACGCTCCTGCCGGGGGTCCTGCCAACCCTATGTCCTGTGCCGTTGGAGGTCCCGCCGTCTACTCTCCTGCCGGGGGTCCTGCCAATCCTATGTCCTGGGCTGTTGGAGGCCCCGCCGACTACTCTCCTGCCGGGGGTCCTGCCAACCCTGTGTCCTGTCCCGTTGGAGGCCCCGCCGACTACTCTCCTGCCGGGGGTCCTGCCAACCCTTTGTCCTGTCTCGTTGGAGGTCCCGTCGTCCACCCTCCTGCTGGGGGTCCTGCCAACTCCTGGTCCTCTTCCGTGGGGGATCCTGCCGAAGCCTGTCCCGCCGGCTCCGGTTCCTGTCCGGCCGACACCGGGTCCTGCCCGGCCTCCGGAGCTGTCTGGTCTTCGCCCTCATGCTCGGCCCCCTGAGTTCGCCCGCTGTGGCCTTCGCCCCACCATGGACTCTGCCTTGCCCCCGGGCCGTCCGCCCGAGTTCCCCACCTTAGACTCTGCCTTGCCCCCGGGCCGTCCGCCCGAGACCCCCACCTTGGACTCTGCCTTGCCCCCGGGTCGTCCGCCTGAGTTCCCCACCATGGACTCTGCCTTGCCCCCGGGCCGTCCGCCCGAGACCCCCACCTTGGACTCTGCCTTGCCCCCGGGCCGTCCGCCCGAGTTCCCCACCTTGGACTCTGCCTTGCCCCCGGGCCGTCCGCCCGAGTTCCCCACCTTGGACTCTGCCTTGCCCCCGGGTCGTCCGCCCGAGTTCCCCACCATGGACTCTGCCTTGCCCCCGGGCCGTCCGCCCGAGACCCCCACCTTGGACTCTGCCTTTCCCCCGGGCCGTCCGCCCGAGTTCCCCACCTTAGACTCTGCCTTGCCCCCGGGCCGTCCGCCCGAGATCCCTTCCTGGTCCCCTACTGGGCTCCTGGGCGGTCAGCTTAGTCCCGTCCTCCGGACCCCCTCCACCCACCCTGCTGGACTTTATTGGATTTTTGTTTTGGGGTTTAGGGACGTCTTGAATCCGTCCCTTGAGGGGGGGGTTATGTCACGGTTGTCATGTCAGGTCACGGGTCTATGTCTAGGTTTGGGTGTTTTCACTGCTCTATGTCATGTTTTCCTCCTGTCGTTAGTTTCCTCACCTGTGTCTCATTAGCTGATTGTGTTCACCTGTGGCCCTTGTGTTTCTCCTCCCCTGCCCGGCTGTGTCTTGTCTTGTAATTATCCCTCCCTGTATTTAGTCTTGTCTCGTGCTGTGTTCAGTGTTGGTGCTTCTTTTGTTTGTGACCTGGTTCACCGTAGAGTGTTTTGTTTGTTGAAAGTTTATATATTAGATAAGAGCCCTTGCAATAAAGGTATTATCAAGTGTTATCTGCGTTTGGGTCCTACCTGCTTCACTCTGCGCTATCACTTCCTCTTTAAAATCTTCTTCTTTACTTCAGTTCTAAGTCAAATGAGCAAAACAGGGAAACCCTCCTTAACAACTATAGATTCATCTTTTATCTACCGTAATTTTCGGACTATAAACCGCGCCTTTTTCCCCATTTTTCGACCCTGCGGTTTATATAACGGTGCGGCTAATCTATGGATTTTACAGGTTACAGTCCACCACCTTTAACTCTATGGGCTCTATGACCTGTCCGCGCCCCCCACCTTTAAGCGGCGGGCACCAGCGGGAAAAGCTGGAGGCCGGAAAAGAGGTAGCGCGCAAAAGTAAAAGTGGAACCGAGAGTGGTACGAGAGACAGAACGAGAGCAAGACAGACAGACATTACGAGAGCGAGACGGGTTCCGAAAGGCTGGACTGCTGCGTGATGAAGAGGAGGACGCCGCCACAGCTGAGGCCCTTCAGAGGCTGTTCGATTCCGATGAAGAGGAGTTTGTTGGTTTTGAGAGCGACAACGAAGGAGAGAGGAGAGTGGCTGACGAAGCCACCCTGAGCCTGTTCGTTTCCGACACTGACGATGAGGACTTTGGTGGTTTTAGTACGCAGGAAGAAGACGAAGATGAGGATTAATGACTTGACTTTTCTGGTTACAGCCGTGTACTGCACCTTAGCCTAAAAGATGAAGACGAGGATTAATGACTTTTCTGGTAGGCTGATTACCGTATATTTTAAGCAGCCGTGTTACTGCAATTTACGCGCTTACTGTTGTGTTACAGGCACTTTATTTTGCACTTTTAAAAAAACACATTTAATTTAGCCATTGATATTGCCTCGTCAAGCGCTGTAAGCTTTGTTTTTTGTTATGGTACTACTGTAGGCTATAATGTAGATCAGTGGTTTTCAACCTTTTTCATGCCAAGGACCCCTACATTGAAAATATTTTGTGAATATGTTATGCAAATATGCAACTTGTTTGTTGAAATGTTAATAAATGGGAGCTTCCTCAAACAGCCATCTCTTTCCCGACAATCCCCTCTGTGCACGAACTCTTACATATGGTAATTAAACATTAAAACACCTGCGGCTTATAGTCCAGTGCGGCTTATATATGTACACATCATTCAATTTAGCTGCTGCGGCTTATATTCAGGTGCGCCTTATAGTCCGAAAATTACGGTACTTGCTTATTCTATTCTTTTTCAAATGTTTATCCAAGTGGTGTTACAAGCATGGTTAGATTTGTAACAGAATACAAAACTAACTGTATTTAGCGCTATATTTGAAAAACAAGTAATCTGATTACAGTTAATGAATATATTTTTGAACACTTAAAGGAATTATTGGTGGAAAAGTTTCCTCAAGAAATGTAATCTTCATTACCAAAGCTAAAACCTAAAGAAATCATCACGGAACAGTTTTCTGTCTTTACCACTTAATTGTTTCAATAAAAACTAAAAAGCATTGTGAAAACCCCCACTCTTGAAAACATCTCAGCACTTTATTCCATCTAAGCATGAATGTTTATGACAGACACACCCTATTAATCCAAAACGGTCTTTAATGATATCAATTGTGAACTTTCTTAATATTAATTGTAAATGCAACGTATGTTCTCTTTAGAACAAAGATAGGATAGTTGCAGCTGAAACTGGTTAATAGTAATTTTCTGTTAACCTAGTGGTTCTTATATCTAGTAATATGTATATTTATATTTTATTTTATGTTACTCATCTTACAGTGAGTTTGTTATTTAATGTTTAACAAATTCTCCTCTTTCTATGTCTTATACTAGGTGGACAAATCCACTATTATATTTATGTACTTCATATACTCAGTAGACTTCTTTTTACTTTCCCTTAACGTTACTGTATGTAATTAAGCTCCTTTGAAATATAATTAAGTACAATTCTTAGTTAATGACAAATACCATGAAATTCACAATGCAATGCAATGGTAACTGTCAGTTCACAAAACTTCTCGTAAAAACCACAATGTGACGTAACTGTATCCTACAAAAACTACGCTAAAAACAACAAATTATAGTTTCTTATTTATTTCAATATATCTATACTTCAAATCACACATTGATCTATTAATTGTCAATGTATCTTCAGATCAATCGTTGATCTTTCACTCCTTGTTTTAAATTCAACACTCAGCAGCCTTCTTCCAGGCATTAGAGAAAAAGAACAAGCAGTCACACTCCGGGCTGCTGCTCGGCAATTAGAGCAGAATGGGGAGAAGGGGGGGAGATACTCTCACAGACAAAGACAGACACCCCGGCTGGAGCTCTCAGCCTTTCCAGGAGAAGGGGGGCTTTCTTGAACAATTATCAAACAACAAACTATGGTATCCTTCCATTATGACTTCGTATTTATTTATCTGACTAAGGTTGATTTATGTTCACTAATTATATTATATATATTCACAGCTAGTTATATTCCCCGTACAGTCTATCCGGCCTTTATAGTGCGATCTATATTTCCTTTATCGTCACGTTTAGCCGTCTGGATTAACCCAACAGAACAAGAGATAGTGAAATCCGGTCATTTCAAATGGCTTTTGAAGGTCGCGTTTCTCCTGTTGGAATTTTTACTTATAACTCAACTTTGGTTCCTATGAGCCTCGGAATTGTTATTCTGATTAGTCATGGATAGAGACTCGATACTCTACTTGACTTCCCCAGCAAGTATACCCTGTGGGGTCTTGATACCTCCACTAGGCGCAGGGACTCTTATACCCTTCCAGCCGTAGAGACTCTATACCAGGGGTCGGCAACCCCTGGCACGCGTGCCAGCATTGGCACGCGGCACCGTAACCAGTGGCACACTAGGAATAAGTGGAATAAGTGTGCAAAATATTTAAATTGTATTTTCGGATCCTGAACGAAACCGCCGCCAGAGCGCGTCTCCCTGTTACCCGCAGAAGGAAGTAATGCGCGCAACGCAGCCCCGCTCTCTTTAACTCCAGGTGACTTTCTGCCGCTTTCCTCCGTGGTGCTGATCGTTTCACCACAGAGGAAAGCACTTGACTAATTGCAGTACCCATAAGGAGCTGTACACATGCCGCAGTTTTTTCGTGGCTGTGTCTTTAGTTGAAAGCCCAGTGGCGATCTGCTCATCTCTCATCAAAATAATATGCTACAAAGGGGCGGACTGGCCATCTGTGTGTTGAACTTTCCTGTCGGCTCCCAAACCGTAGTCGAGGAGGGCAGAAGCAACAAACTTCAGGTTCAATAACCCACTTTAGCTTAAATGACTGGAGAGAGGCGAGCTCTTCTTGGGAGGCCGTTGCATTTATTTAGTTGTTCTTCTGTTTCACAAAATACATCACAGACCTCTGTTTTTCTGCTTCCTCGTTTCACTTCCAGAAACATACACACGTTCCCTCACTGTCGCTCTACCATCCACACATGCACAAGCCACACCCCTCTCTCTCTCTCTTAAAGGGACAGCGATCTCATCTCACTGCATGACCCTAATATCATAACATGTGAGTTCTGGAGAATCACAGAACGAACGATCGTCCTTATTATTATGCCGTTTAAACCAATTATTTAAATGTGTTTGTTAAATTCGGCATCATGTAAGTTGCGCTGACAGGTCCACACACTGCTTCCCCGCCCTCCTGCTGATAGTTGACTAGCGTCAAGCTCCTCAACCCCCCCCCCGTTGATAATTCTCGATCGTTGGCACGCTGATAACAATTTTTTTTTTAGATGGCACTTCATATCAAAAAGGTTGCCGACCCCTGCTCTATACCCTACGTTGAAATACTTCGCTGCTTCACTTTTATATTATATAACTTTCCTACCTAACTAATATATGTATTGTATTCATTACCGTAAAACTAAAACACTGTGAATGTCTTTGACAACTCTAAAATTTAGTTTAGTTTAGCCAATCACAGATCTTTGATATAAAACAGGCATCTGTTTACCTCTTTCGTTGTCAGGGCCCTGTTGTTAGTTGTCAAAGATATTCTTGGTGCGGACCCCTGTGTCACGATTCTCATGTTATGTCACGTTTGTAGTTTTGTATGTTTGGGTGTTTGCTGTCATGTTTTCCTCCTGGGTTATTGTCTGGTCTTTTTCCCTGTGTTTTTCCTCGCATCGTTAGTTTCCCTGGTGTGTCTAGTTGTCTGATTGTGTTCACCTGTTGTCCTTGTGTTTCTCCTCCCCTGCCCGGCTGTTTCTCGTCTCGTGATTACCCCTCCCTGTATTTAGTCTTGTCTCTTCCTGTGTTCAGTGTTGGTTCGTCTTTTGTTGCTGACTGAGTTCACCGGTGAGTGTTCAGTTTTGTCTATGTTAGTTTCATTATCCTTGAAATAAAGGTTTATCAGAGTTATCTGCATTTGGGTCCTGCTTCCTTCACTCAACCGTGACAGTACGAACCAACCAGAAATGGACCCAGCAGATGATCCTTTTGAGGTGGAACTACAACATTTTTCCTTTTATTTTGCTTGCTGCTATGATTGGTGGAAGGGAGAGTCCAGTGTTCTGCAGAAGGAGGCCGCTCTGGTAGAGGCGCACCGGTTGGCGATGGAGAAACCAGACTTGGTGAAATTCTTGCCTGGCTGGATTTTGAACTTCCTCTGGGTGTGTGATTTCCAGCCTGCTGACTACAAACGTCTCGGTGTGTTCTGTCTGGAGTCAACCCATGCTTCTGCCCCAGTTCCTGCTCCTGTCCAGGAGTCGTATTCTGGGACTCGTCTGGCTTATGGAGGTCCACGGAGTATTCAGGCGGCTGCTAAAAGAAGGAGTTGCAAGGCCAAGCTAGCAGCCCGAGCCCCAAGAGCCATGGTTCCAGCCCCAGTCCTGGCCCCAGCAACCATGGTTCCAGCCCTGGTTCCAGCCCCAGCAGCCATGGTTCGGACTCCAGTACAGGCCCCAGAAGCCATGGTTCCGGCAACAGAACCGGCCGACACAGCCATGGTTCCGGCCTTATTTCCGGCCCCAGCAGCCATGGTTCCGGCTTCAGTTTCGGCTACAGGGCTGGCTCCCCAGCTGACGCCAGCCCCCCCGAGTCCTGTCGGCATACCGGCCGACTCCAGCACCTCGTCGCCTGCTGGCTCCCCAGCTGACGCCAGCTCCCTGTGTCCTGTCGGTGTACCGACCGACACAAGTCTCCTCTCAAGTCTCCTCTCGAGTCCCCTCTCGAGTCCCCTCTCGAGTCCCCTCTCGAATCACCTCTCGAGTCTCCTCTCGAGTTCCCTCTCGAGTCTCCTCTCGAGTCTCCGTTCAAGTTCCCGCTCAAGATCCCTCTCAAGTCATCTCTCAAGTGGACTCAAGTTTCCTCTCGAGTCTCCACTCAAGTCCCTACTCGTGTGCCGTGGGAGGTTCCGCTGGGGGTCCTGCCAACCCTGTGTCCTGTCCCATTGGGGGTCCCGCCGACGACTCTTCTGCCGGGGGTCCTGCCAGCCCTATGTCCTGTTCCGTTGGAGGACCCGCTGAGAGTCCTGCCAATACCATGTCTTGTTCCGTTGGAGGTCCCGCCGTTACCTGTCTCGCCGAGGGTCCTGCAAACTCCTGATCCTCTTCCGTGGGGGATCCTGCCGAAGCCTATCCCACCGGCTCTGGTTTCTGCCCGGCCTCCGGAGATGTCCCGTCAGCGCCTTCCTGCCCGGCCTCCGGAGCTGTCCCGTCAGCGCCTTCCTGCCCGGCCTCCGGAGCTGTCTGGTCTTCGCCTTCGAGCCCGGCCCCCTGAGAGCCACGGTCTTCGCCCTCATGCTCGGCCCCCTGACTCTTCCTGCCGCTGCCTTCGCCCTCATGCTCGGCCCCCTGAGTTTGCCCGCTGTGGACTTCGCCCCTCCATGGACTCTACCTTGCCCCCGGGCCATCCGCCCGAGACCCCCACCTTGGACTTTGCCTTGCCCCCGGGCCGTCCGCCCGAGATCCCTTACGGGCCCTCCGCTTTGCTCCTGGGCTGTCAGCCCAAAACCCATCCTCCAGACCCCCCTCCACCCACCCTGGTGGCCCTAGTGTTGTTTCTCCTCCCCTGTCCGGCTGTTTCTCGTCTCGTGATTACCCCTCCCTGTATTTAGTCTTGTCTCTTCCTGTGTTCAGTGTTGGTTCGTCTTTTGTTGCTGACTGAGTTCCCCGGTGAGTGTTCAGTTTTGTCTGTTAGTTTCATTGTCCATGAAATAAAGGTTTATCAGAGTTATCTGCATTTGGGTCCTGCTTCCTTCACTCAACCGTGACACCCTGGACCCAATGCGGTCGCTGGTGTTCCTTCTCCACCCTGCTCATCACGTCGGGGTCACCACTTTGTTGGGGCAAAGCGTGGTCTGAAACCCACCTCGGCTCCGCGCATCCTTTGATGAGCTGGTCAGATTTATAAAAGAAGGAATTTCAAAGCACCAGATAAAAGGTTAAACAATAATCTTCTTTAATGGTAAAAGAACAATACACAATACAGAGCGCTCCGGGCTCAATTCCTACCACCGTGTGATATACGTACCACGACAGCCAGTCAGGAAAAGAGCCCCGATTATGAACATTGGGACAGCCTAAATACAAATTATGTGGGAGGAGTTGTGTCGGTTGCTCCTCCTCAGCTATTTGTTATTGGCGATTTCACTTCTGGGCGAGCTAGCCAGTGAGTTGGCAGTTCTCCATTGGCCAGTTTCACTTCTGGGCGGGACCCTAGGCAATGAGTCAGCAGTTGTTGATTCCATCTGTTGCTCCATCTCCTGTGTGTGTTTGTGTGTGTGTGTGTGTGTCCTTCTGCCCTCAGGCAGTCCCCCAACAATGATTTGGAGTCATGACAGTACGCACACTCATTCCCCTTAAACATCTTCAACACACACACATCTGTTTAAACCAACTACTCCAAAATGTGGTAGCAATTTAGTACTCATAACATGACAGAATAAAACAGATAGAAATCAATCAATAATACAAAGGTATAGTTAATCAGTAATTATACAGCATATATATAGCCACTACAATGAACACACACATGTTACCATGCAGCATTCCAGAGGCTTGAGCGGTGTCCAAATTAGGATATCTCATCTCTCACATCTCCTAATAGAAAGGTTTCACTTCTCATATTTCCAGCTTCTTGTTATACAGAATGCTATTATTTAATACAAAGTAATTAAAGGTGGGGTAGGTAAGTTTCAGAAACCGCCTCGAGATACACTTTTTGTTATATTCCATGGAATGCTCTTAACATTCCGATAGCAATGAATATCTTAAGTGCTTTGACAAAAAATCCATAAAAAAAAGTCTGTGGAACCCGTAATACTGTAAAAAGTACAACCAATTGGATTGCCGCCCTGTCTGTCAGCCTTCCATCTCGTGCACGCACAAATGTATCTCGTGCCCTCATTTGGCGTGCCGTCATTGGGCGTGCATTGCAGCAGTACTTCATTACAGTACTCATTACAGTACTCATTATTATTCCCGCCGGAGAGGACGCTGGCATTGACTGTTCGCCGCTTCTCCGCCTCTGTTACCCTCTATCACCCTCAGCTAACATTCGTTCTTGCAAAAGTTTCGAATTGGACTACTGCCCTGCATTGCACATCTTTACTGCACTGCACATTGTTTTTAATTTGAACTTATTTTAGACTTCTGCCTCCGTTGCCGGCTGCCGTTGCCGGCTGCCCTCACTCAGCCATCAAAGTGCCGGGTGGCTATTGCTATCTGCTACATCGCCTACTTGTCTGTCTCCGTCCCGCGCAACAACCGTGGACTCTCTCTGCCTCCTCTCTTCATCTCTGGGGTACATCTGTCCCGTCCCGCTGTTCACATCCTCCTGCCATGTCGTGGATCTTCCTCGTCTCCACAACAATCCTCCACCTCTGTGCACCTAGCCCGCTAGCCACTATCGCTGCTAACACACTGCTCCCAGCATTCCCGCCTGTCATCATGCTGACATACTCCATCTCACAGCTTCTGTCATTCACCAACTCCTCCACCCCGTCTTCCATCTCAGTCATCAGACATCTTGGACTCCTTCGTCGAACCCCGCTACATTCACCGAAGCACCCGCCGCAGTTTTGTTTACTTTCAGCACGGACCATCCATAGCATCCATCTGCTCTACCCAACGCACTGTCGCACACCTGACGCGCCATCAGAACGCAACTCCTACTGCTCCTCTCTCCTCCGCTCACCTACACTCCCAGCTGCATGAAATAACTGGAGCGGATCCCACTCCCCTCCGCCTCCCAACACATATAACAAGCCATTTCTCCCCACCATCAAGCCCCCCTCCTCTGCTCCATTGCCCCCCCTCTCGTGCCCACCCCCGCGCTGCTAACCTGGCCAACCTCATACCTCTCCAGCCTGCCACCACCCCTCCAACCCCCCACTTCACCACTTTTTCCCTCCTCAATATCCGGTCACTTAACAATAAAGCCCACATCCTCCACGAAATAACTCTGGACAAATCCATCGACTTCTTTCTGCTCACTGAAACCTGGCAACAACCCAATGACTTCTTCTCCCTCAACCAAACATCCCCCCCTTGTTTGAATTACATCACTAAACCCCGCCCCACACGCCGCGGTGGTGGGCTGGCTGTCATCTACAACCACAACATCCGGACTACAGAACTCACCCTCCCCTCAGTACCATCCTTCGAATTCCTCGCCTTCAAAGCCCCTCCCTCACTGACAGTTATCCTCATTTACCGCCCCCCCAAACCACACCCCTCCTTCCTCTCTGATCTCACTGAACTCCTCACCATTGCTTCATCCCTCTCCCCACGTCTGTTACTCCTCGGCGACCTCAACATCCACATGGACTCCCCCACCTGCAAACTCGCTTCTGAATTCTCCTCCCTTCTGGAAAATTTCTCAATTACCCAATATGTCACCTTCCCCACCCATGAGAAAGGACACATCCTTGACCTTGTCTGCTCCACCAACCTCCCAGTACTCGACCTCCACCCCTGCCCCTTTCCCCTTTCTGACCACAAACTCATACAGTTCACCATCACCTCCCTCGTCCGCTACCCCCCCCCCCCCCCCCCATCCAGGAACATCACCTTCCGTAATGTATGCTCTGTTGATCCCCAGCACCTCTCCGACCTGCTTTCCTCTACTCTCCCCCTGGACTCGAACCTCAGCTCACCCAATGAACAACTCAACCACCTTAATTCCACCCTACTCGCCTCCCTCAACAGCCTGGCCCCCCTCAAAAGGAAAAATGTCACTTTTAAAACCTCCTCACCCCTGCACTCCGTAAGCTGAAGCAAACCGGCCGCCAGCTTGAACATCTAACCAAGAAATCATCCCTCACAGTTCACCATGAATCCTACAAAGTCCATCTCAAACTACCTACAGAGACGCCCTCACTGCCGCAACAATTGCTTACCTCTCCACCATCTTTACCGACCCCTCCCATAACCCCAGGACCCTCTTCTCCACCGTCAACAAGCTCCTCAAACCCCGTGCTGACACCCTCCCTTCCTCCACTTCCACTTTATGCAGTTAATTCCTCCAGTTTTTCTCTGACAAAATCACTGCCATTAATCTCTCCCTATCCGCTGCATCTGACACACATACATCTCCCCCAGCATCCACCGCCACAATTTCTCCCCCCATCTCCCTGGACCTCCCGAGCCCTCCTCCCCACGGCCGCCTCTCCCAGTTCACTCTGGGTACCCCCCCTGAAATACTCAAACTGATCAGCTCCTCCAAACCCACAATCTGCTCCCTTGACCCTCTACCCACCCCTCTACTGAAGTCCTGTCTCCCCGTCCTCTGCCCCTACCTTGTCAACCTTTTCAACTCCTCCCTGTCCCAAGGAACCGTCCCCTCTGCCTTCAAAACTGCTGCTGTCACTCCCATCCTCAAGAAACCCGGTATGGATCCCTCCTCCCTCAGTAATTACCGTCCCATCTCCAACCTCCCCTTTCTCTCAAAAACAATAGAACGCATTATCTCCAAACAACTCCACCGTCATCTCCAAACCAACCAGCTTTTTGAACCCCTTCAGTCTGGTTTTCGTCCCCACCACAGCACAGAAACGGCCCTCATCAAAGTCCTCAATGACCTCCTCACCTCAGTTGACACCGGTTCCCTCAACATCCTCATCCTCCTCGACCTGAGTGCAGCCTTCGATACCGTGAGCCACACCATCCTGCTTAAATGACTCCAGGACATCGGTATCGAAGGTACTGCACTCAGGTGGCTCCAGTCCTACCTCTCTGACAGATCCCACTTCATCTCCCTCAACAACCACTCCTCTGCCACAGCTTCAGTCACGCAAGGTGTTCCCCAAGGTTCAGTACTCGGCCCCCTCCTCTTCATCATCTACATCCTCCCCCTTGGATTCTCCGCCAATACAACCTGGACTTTCACTGTTACGCCGACGACACCCAGATTTACCTCAGCACCAAATCCCCCAACAACCCCCCCCTCACCCACATCGAATCCTGTGTGACTGCAATAAAATCCTGGATGCAACACAACTTCCTCAAACTCAACAGCAATAAAACTGAACTCCTCCTCATCGGCTCCAAATCCACCCTCAGCAAAACCCCCAACCTGACAGTCACCATTGATGGCACCCCTGTTTCCCCCTCCACCCAGGCACTCAACCTTGGCGTTATATTTGACCCCACCCTCTCCCTCGAGCCCCACATCCGTCAAGTTGTAAAAACCTCATTTTTCCACCTCCGCAATATTGCCAAACTCCGTCCCTCTCTCACCCGCCCTGCAGCTGAGCGACTCATTCACGCCTTCATCTCCTCCCGCCTTGACTATTGCAACTCCCTCCTCTACGGCATCAGCTCCACCTCCCTCAATAGACTCCAGCGTGTCCAGAACGCAGCCGCCAGACTCCTCACCCACACCAAATCATGGCATCACATCACCCCGGTCCTCAAAGAACTCCACTGGCTCCCCGTTTCACACCGCATCCACTACAAACTCCTGGTCCTCACTTTCAAAGCCCTCCACCATCTGGCCCCCCCTACCTCACTGACCTCCTCATCCTCTACCAACCACCCCGGTCCCTCAGATCCACCTCAGCCGGTTTGCTTTCCATCCCCAAGGCCAAACTCCGGAGCTTCGGGGACAGAGCCTTCTCTGTGGCAGCCCCGAAGCTCTGGAACTCCCTCCCCAAATAGCTCCGTGAGTCTGAGTCCCTCACCCTGTTCCAGTCCCGCCTCAAAACCCACCTCTTCAACTCTATCCATAAGCCCCCCCCCCCCTCTCAATCAACTTCCTCCTGACTGTTTTTCTGTTTTGTTTTGTTTCTTTTTGGCTTTGTCTTTGTTTTTGTTTTGTTTGTCTACCCTCCCTCCCAAATGTAAAGCGTCTTTGGGTTCAAGAAAAGCGCTATAGAAATAAAATATATTATTATTATTATTCAACTCGCCAGCAACAGACGGCCACTTTCACCAGTCTGCTGACATCATGTGCGCGTTCATGTGTGTTGGAGGAGGTGCTCTGTAAGGAAGTCTGAAGGAAGGGGCGGATTCTTTTCGGCTGTGTACTTTCAAATTTTAGTGCACTCAAGCCGGTTTCTGAAACTTACCTACCCCACCTTTAAGTACACACATATATTTAAGCAAACTCACGTCTGGACACTAGGAACACAGGTTACTTCAATAATCAATAATAACCCCATACAGAACAATAGGTACTGTCTCTAAATGTTCTTGATGTGATTGTTGTTTCAGGACTGGAGATTGGACTCACTCCTCGGCATGACACCATCACCTTTGTTGTTTCTGACGGAGAAACAGAGACCTCTCATCCATGTTGCGCCGCAGAACCCCCCCCCCATGACCAGAGACTTACCTCAGCTGCGACCCAGTCTGCCTGTGTACGATCTCAAGGTCACCGTGTTTCCAGTCGACAGCCAAACACCTTCTCTGACAACAGGTGGGCCTTTTCCAGTGGTGGAAGATACTCAGGTTTTTTACCTCTACATTTGAAGTACTCTGTTAAGTAAAAGTCCTGCATTCAACATCTAACTTAAGTAAAGTACAAAGGTATCGGCTTAAAGTACTCCTTATGTGTAACTGCTGATTTCAGAATCGTATATATATATATTGAGTCACTGGGTTACTATTGTGATCATTGCTGTGTTCCTATCACAGCTATTAAATGTCAAGCAAATTGGATTTACTTTATATACTGCTGCTGGATAATGTTCATTTAACAAATTATTTAAAATATGTATAAGCTAATGATCTTAAAGTTGTCAAATTATAGTAGTGGAGTACAAAGTGCAATATTAGCTTGTAAAATGTAGTATAGTGGAAGTATAAAGTAGCAACAAATGAGAATACCTAGGTAATGTCAAAGTACCTCGAAATTGTATTTAAGTACTGTACTTGAGTAAATGTACTTTGTGACTATCCACCACTGGCTATTTCTAACTCAGTGAAATGGGTAAATATGTTATTAAGCAAGTTGTTTTGAAAAAATGATACCATGAATATTTGTTAACAACTGTTTATTTCATTGAACAAACATTTGGTGTGACATACTGTATGTGAACCTACAGCAAAATGTCTAAAAGTCAGCCGTTTCAGTGGCATACTATGTTGTTTTGTGAAAAAAGTAGGCGAGCCATCATGTTAGCAGTGGATAAAATGACTAGCTTGTAAAGGGGGACAATACGTTTTGATTCCTCTTTTAGCTCCATGTTTTGGCAACAAATCCCAATATTCCTCAAACATGGACAAGGACCAAAACAAAGCTTAAATATATTTGAACATTAGACTTGAATTCAGCAGTCAAATCTTTGTTCACATGTCACATCGGCCTAGTTTAGTCATTTTAATTGCATTAAACCAAATTGAAACACACACAAAATATAATTTTAGACCACAATTTTAAGGCACAATTCACTATTGTAAAGCAGGAATTACTTGGCCTTAAATGCATTGATAGAAACATTATTTAAAGCTTAAAATAATTGTAGTTGGCCTACCACCAATACACAAGTATTATGCTTATATGGCCAATCATTTAATCTAGACTCCAGGCAGTGTGCTGGGATAAAATCTATTACAGCACATCAGCTCCATACGCAGAGCCCAGTATGCTGACTTTACAATAAAGGCATCCAGAATTCTGTTGAAAAACCAGTCGTCATAATGCTAATGTGGCCCCCGATGAAATTGATTTGGAAACCCCTGTTTTAGCATGATTTGTCCTTTTTGTTTACAGGAGACATCTTTTCTGTAGATGAGGGGGGGTCTTCCCCTATCACTGCTTCTCATCTGAAGGCCTCTGACGTGGACACTGTTCTGGACCAACTGGTGCTCAGTCTGATTTCCCCCCCCCCAGTTTGGCTACATTGAAAATGTCCTGCCTAGTCCTGGCTTTGAGAAAAGCAACACAGGCATAAGCATAGGTATGCATTATCATACAGTCAATGATCCTCAAATAGGTGAAACACATTGAATATCACATGTTTTTCACACACACACATCCAGCACCAGACACTTTTTTAACGCTGCTATGGACAGTTATTTGCACTTCAGAACTACTGAACTTATTGTATATATATTTGTGCTATTGTCATATATTCATCCAATTAGAAGTCTACTTGACTTACACCCATATCCGTTCCAATTTAGTGTGTTGACTGCTATTTCTATATATTTACTGTTGTGCCTTCTTTTTCAATTGTATACCTCTTAATGTGTGTATATATATAGAGAGAGAGAAGTTGACTCTGACTTGACTTTTTTCTGACTAAGTTCTGACTTCCTTCTCCGCAGCTTCCTTTTCCTACCAAGATATCCTGGACGGCCATATTAACTACGTCCAGTCCAGGCATCAGAGGATGGAGCCCACAGCCGACCAGTTCCTGCTCTGTATATCAGACGGAAAACACAGCTCTGCCCACGTCCCCTTCTACATCATCATCAACCCCACCAACGATGAGATCCCACAGTTTGTGGCTCGGAACATCACAGTAAGTTACACAAGACAAATCACATCTGTTCTCAGGATGTGGTCCAGTGTTTGATTATGTCCTTCTCTGTTGAGGTACGAGAAGGAGAAATGAAGCAGTTGGACGTGTCAGTTCTACATGCGTTGGATCTGGACGTTCCTCAGGACATTCTGCTCTTCAGTGTGGTCAAACCCCCCCACCACGGCAGCATCATCACCCTCAGCAGTGAGAGGAAGATCTACAAGAGACAAGAGGCCGCTCATCAGTCCCCTGTGGTCGACTTCTCAATGACAGATCTCTCTAATGGTACTTTTCACATGTCAGTTCTATTGCCTAGTCTCATCCATAAGACTCAAATTAACATTGAAATTAAAATGCTATGAGTTACAAATTGTTTCAGTTTAAATGTGGTCTAGGTTTAAGCTACATTTAGTAAATGTTGTAATTTTTTGTAAATGTTCTGTAACTTTGCATTTCTTTTACAGCTTTAGTTACTAGTTACTTTTTATTTAGGTTATAAATACAAATCGACACACATTACTATATATTATTATAGGTAAAGCTATACAGTAGTGTATAAAATGGGGTTTATTGGAAATAATTCAAATAAGGCCCACTTTTACCAAGTGCAACATTACAGTGATGAACACATTTTTATTTTCCATCCATCCATCTTCTCCCGCTTATCCGTGGTCGGGTCGCGGGGGTAGCAGTTCCAGCAGAGAGCCCCAAACGTTCCTTTCCCTGGCCACATCAACCAGCTCTCACATGGGGATCCCAAGGCGCTCCCAGGCCAGCGAAGAGATATAATCCCTCCACCTGGTCCTAGGTCTACCCCTTGGTCTCTTCCCAGCTGGACGTGCCTGGAACACCTCCCTAGGGAGGCGCCCAGGTGGCATACTTACTAGGTGCCAGAACCACCTCAACTGGCTCCTTTCGACGCGAAGGAGGAGCAGTTCAACTCTGAGTCCCTCCCGGATGACCGAACTTCTCACCTTATCACTAAGGGAGACACCAGCCACCGTGCGGAGAAAACCCATCTCGGCCGCTTGTATCCGCAATCTCGTTCTTTCGGTCATGACCCATCCTTCATGACCATAGGTGAGGGTAGGAACGAAAATTGCCCGCTAGACAGAGAGCTTTGCGTTCTGGCTCAGCTCCCTTTTCGTCACAACGGTCTGGTAAAGCGACTGCAGGACCGCTCCCGCTGCTCCGATTCTCCGGCCCATCTCACGCTCCATTGTTCCCTCACTCGAGAACAAGACCCCGAGATACTTGAACTCCTTCACTTGGGGTAAGGACTCGTTCCCTACTTGGAGTGGACAGTCCATCGGTTTCCTGCTGAGAACCATGGCCTCAGATTTGGAGGTGCTGATCCTCATCCCAGCCGCTTCACACTCGGTTGCGAACCGATCCAGTGAGTGCTGAAGGTTGCAGACCGATGAAGCCATTAGAACCACATCATCTGCAAAAAGCAGTGGTGCAATACTTAGTCCACCGAACTGCAGACCCCCTCCCCCACGACTGCGCCTCGAAATCCGATCCATGTATATTACAAACAGGATTGGTAACAAAGCGCAGCCCTGGCGAAGGCCAACCCTCACCGGAAATGGGTCCAACTTACTGCCGAGGACCCGGACACAGCTCTCGCTTTGGGAGTACAGAGATTGGATGGCCCTGAGTAGAGACCCCCCTCACCCCATACTCCCGCAGCACCTCCCACAGTAACTCCCTGGGAACTCGGTCATACGCCTTCTCCAAGTCTACAAAACACATGTAGACCGGATAAGCGTACCCCTCCAGGATTCTTGCGAGAGTAAAAAGCTGATCCGTCGTTCCACGACCAGGACGGAATCCGCATTGTTCCTCCTCAATCTGAGGTTCGACAATTGGCCAGACCCTCCTTTCGAGTACCTTAGAGTAAACTTTCCCGGGGAGGCTGAGAAGTGTGATGCCTCTGTAATTGGCACACACCCTCTGATCCCCCTTTTTGAAAAGGGGAACCACCACCAGGGTCTGCCAGTCCTTCGGTACTGTTTCCGACTTCCCCGCAACGTTGATGAGACGTGTCAACCATGACAGTCCCTCAACACCCAGAGCCTTCAGCATTTCTGGGCGGATCTCATCCTTCCCCGGGGCTTTGCCACTGTGGAGTTGTTTGACGACCTCAGTGACCTCCCCCTGGGAGATTGGTGTTGATCCCCCGTCATACTCCAGCTCTGCCTCTAACATAGAGGGCGGAGTTGTCGGGTTCAGGAGTTCCTCAAAGTGTTCCTTCCAACGCCCTAACACTCCATCAGTTGAGGTCAACAACGTCCCATCCTTACTGTACACAGCTTGGATGGTCCCCTGCTTCCCCCTCCTGAGGTGTCGGACAGTTTTCCAGAACAACTTTGGACCCGCCGTAAGTCCTTTTCCATGTCTTCTCTGAACCTCTCCCACATCCGCGCTTTGCCTCGGCCACGGCTGAGGCTGCTGCCCTTCGGGCCTGTCGGTACCTTGCAACTGCCTCGGGAGTCTCCCGGGATAACAAATCCCTGAAGGCCTCCTTCTTCAGTCGGACGGCTTCCCTGACCACCGGTGTCCACCAGGAGGTTCGAGGGTTACCGCCCCTTGAGGCACCTAAGATCTTGAGACCACAACTCCCCGCCGCGGCTTCGGCAATAGAGGCTTTGAACACCGACCACTCTGGTTCAATGTCCCCAACCTCCACAGGAATGCCCGAAAAGCTCCGCCGGTGGTGTGAGTTGAAGTCCTCCTGAACATGGGCCTCCTCCACACGTTCCCAGTTCACCCGAACTACACGTTTGGGCTTACCAGGTCTATCCAGAGGCTTCCCCCACCACTCGACCCAACTCACCACCAGATGGTGATCAGTTGACAACTCCGCCCCTCTCTTTACCCGAGTGTCCAAAATATACAGCCTCAGGTCCAATGATACGATAACGAAATCGATCATGGACCTTCTGCCTAGGGTGCTCTGGTACCACGTACACTTATGAGCATCCTTATGTTCGAACATGGTGTTTTTTATGGCCAATCCATGACTAGCACAGAAGTCCAGTAACAAACCACCACTCCGGTTCAGATCAGGGGGGCCGTTCCTACCAATCACAAGATTAAAGTGTCCCCTTCAGGAGCCCAATACAGGACTCTTTCCAGGGTCTCCAAGAAGGCCGTATACTCTGAACTGCTGTTTGGTGCATCAGCACACACAACAGTCAGAGTTTTCCCTCCCATAACCCGCAGGCGTAGGGTGGCGACCCTCTCGTCCACTGGGGTAAACTCCAACAACGAAGCACCCAACCGGGGACTTGTGAGTATCCCCACACCCGCCCGGCGCCTCACACCTTGAGCAACTCCGGAGAAGAATAGAGTCTAACCCCTATCCAGAAGTAAGGTTCCAGAGCCGACGCTGTGCGTAGAGGTGAGCCCAACCAGATCCAACTGGTAACGCTCCACCTCCCGCACAAGCTCCTTCCCCCCCCAGAGAGGTGACGTTCCACGTCCCCAAAGCCAGCTTCTGTCGCCCGGGTCTGGTCCGTCGAGACCCTCTGCTTTCACTGCCACCCTTCTGGCAGTGCACCCGACCCCATCGCTGTTTCCCGTAGGTGGTGGGCCCGCGGGACGGAGAAGCGGAGGTGTTGCCCACGTTGCCTTTTCGGGCTGTGCCCGGCCGGGCTCCGTTGTTGTTCTTTCATGAGGTCTTTTGAACCAATCTTAGTCTGGCCCCTTGCCTGAGACCAATTTGCCATGGGAGACTCTACCAGGAACACAAGGTTCCAGACAACACAGCCCCCAGGTTCACCAGGGCACACAAACCTCTCTACCACGGTAAGGTGCTGGTTCTTCAGAGAGGCATTTTTATTTTATTTAGCCTTTATTTATACAGGTGTAAAACACAAGGTCTCATTTTCAAGAGAGACCTGTCAGTGGTAACACTACTACGCAAAGTTACAGACAGACAGGACACTAAACACAGAGGCAACACTAAAATACAACATCGTAAAAAAGTAGTCATTGAAATCCATATACAGTAGTCAGATATAGCAGGTGCAAACACCCACAGATGATTTCTCCAGCTTTTTTTAAATGAGTTTAAAATCCGTGATGGGTATCAAACTGGTCAGCTTAAGTTCCTGCTGAAGTGTGTTCCAGGTCGAGGGGGAGGAGTATGATATGGCTTTTTTCCCAAGCACCGTGCGTACTGAGGGGACGGACAGAGTGATGTCATTTTGAGATCGTAGTCTATAGCTGTACTGTGTGTGTGATATGTAAGTGGATATGTAGAGGGGCAGCAGTCCAAGCATAGCGTTATAGATGAGTTTGTACCAGTGCAGTGATCTGCGCATTGATAATGATGTCCAGTTGACTAAAGCAAACAGCGTGCAATGGTGTGTGAGGGGTTTAAAGTTGGTTATGAACCTCAGAGCCCCATGGTAAACAGCATCCAGCAGATGAAGGGAGTGAGCTGAGGCGTTCATGTACACAACATCCCCGTAGTCCAAGAGCGGCAAAAAAGTGGCAGCTACAAGCCATTTCCTCGCACTTGTGGAGAAGCAGGCCTTATTTCAAAAAAAGAATCCCAGTTTGAATGCAATACAATGAATACAAATAATAAGAAAATATCTGCTGCTTAGAAAAGCCACTTTGCATAACGCATACTTTTACTTTTGGTACTTGAAGTATTTTTCAATGCTAATGCATTTTTACTTGAGTACAATTTTGAATAAACAACCTTTACTCGTAACTCTGAGTATTTTTACACTGCAGTATTGCTACTTTTACTTCAGTGAATATTCTGTGTTGCTTCTTCCACCTCTGACTCGGTTACAAATTGTTTCAGTGTAGTTGTGGTCTAGGTTTAAGTAATAAATACTAATGCTGGATACTTGTCTTGTGGGAAAATAAAGCATTTTAGTTTCTAATTGGAAACCTCAGCTCTCAGACATTTAAGGGAACATGTTTCTGACTTACATGTAGTGCCATTTATCACTCTAGTTTGTTGTGGTGTGAGTTTCCAAGTGTTGGGCATAGTGTCCATAGCTATGCCTGCCTTATTTTAAATATAATTGAACTAGGCAGGACTTGTCTTGTGATGTGTGCCAAACAATACATTTAAAAGTTTCTTTTTCCAAAAATCATAACCCAGCTATTCACGAAAATGCACAGACCTTGTAGTGAGCAGTTTCATTTAGGAACTACTGTATTACTACTTAGCGTACATGTACACATGGATCGCTTAGGACAGCATATATTGAAAACATTAAAGGGGTCCTCTTTGGCTGTCATGTTAGCTCATGAGGCTCTGGAGGGCTATGAACTAGGATCAGATATTTTGGAAAAATAAAACAAAACCTTTTTTGTATAAGCCTTGTGCAGCTTAAAGATGAGGGCAAAATAATAAATTGTGATGAATAACAATTTATACAAGTTCCTGGAATCTGGTGTCACCACCAAGATAATAAATGTGCCTTTGATTTGTTTTTTATCACATCAACCATTCTCCACTTATTTACGATTCATAGCATGCTATAATGGCAGGAAATAAATCAGAGTCAGAATTCATTCACACAGAGGGGACATTCACATACAATTAATTAAATGAAACAAAGCTTGTAGGATAATACTATAATTTAACTCTAAATATAGCATATTTCTAAAAGACAAATACATCTGTTGTATCATTTGCATGCAGGTATGGATCTGATGTACATGCACGACGACTCAGAGAACATGGAGGATAGTTTCACCCTCCAGCTGACGGATGGCAGGCACCAGCTCCAGAGACGAGTGGTGGTGATGGTGCTGCCGCTCAACGACGAGGAGCCTCACGTCGTCCGGTCAGAATCACTTCACTTTCTGTTTATTAATCACCAATATTAACCGGTGGTGCACATTTACTAAGTAAATATACTCTAGTACATTTGATATGATCTGTACTTTACTTGATTATTTCCCTTTTATGCTACTTGATAGCCAGCTACAATTTGTAGGCAAATATTGTCCTTTGTACTTACTACTTTAATATGACATCATTAGTTACTTTGCCCGTTTATATTATTTATTAACAATATAAATCAACTGATGAATTATGATGTACTATTAGGGATTAGGTTGCCTATAGAAGAATAATAAGTCACAAAACTAGCTCCATATTTATTAGCTGCAGAAAAAACCCCACATTTTTGCATTACTAATTATAATCCGGTGACATAATAAACATTATTAGGAAAAGGGCCAATTTGCATAATAGTACTTTTACTTTTAGCACTTTAACTATACTTTGGTTCTAATACTTTTGCACTCATATATTTTACTTGTAACAGAATATTTCTACATTGTATTACAAATACTTTTACTTAAGTAAGAATCTGAGTCCTTCTTCCTGCACTGATATTAACTGAAAATCATCCAATCGTGTGTCCTTCAGGAACAACGGCCTGGAGGTTGAGCCAGGAGAGAGCCGGCTCATCTCCAGTGTCACTCTGTTATCTCAGGACGAGGACACGCCTCCTTCTGAGGTCCTGTACATGCTGGAAAGTGTTCCCACCCAGGGACTGCTTCAGCTGAAGGTTGGTGCATTGCTGTCCAACTGAAGTCATGGAAACACTGTAACATGTACATTTCTGCCCAGTAAAACCCTTGGTGCCATTGTTCCACATTGACACTTACTCTGAAGGATAACGCGTTAAATGTGAGAAAGAAATTGAATTTACACAAGTTCTAAAGCAAAAGTACAAAAATATATTTTAGCTTTATTGGAGATGATCTTTTCCACCCACTGCAACCGACTATACTAGCTGGTGAGTATAGAGTAGCATCATTTGTTTTGGTTATAGACAGAATTAGGGCTATCACAATATTAGAATTGCACAACTAACATTTTGTTGCAATGTTATTGTGATAATCAAACATGACCTATTGAGTGTAAGAAGCTGGAGAAAGAGTATGAAGCAATAACTAGTGACATTTTAGAAGCACTGGATTATTTATGATATTATCATGTGTATAATTGTATCATAAATCGGTAAAAATTTGCTGAAGAGCTAAAGAAATTGAATTTTTTTTTTTAAACATTATTATTATTATGTTATTTTTTATTATTTGTATAACATTATTTATCTCTATTCAATATACATATAAGACGCAACAACTTTTTAGCTTAATGGGTACTTTTACTTTTGATACTCTAAGTCAGGGAAGGGCAACTGGTGTGGGCCACATCATTTATGTACTGGCCACCAGGGGGCCGCAGATTCACTTGGAACACACACACACACATTCCATGTATTGTATGTAATTATTAACTTGGATTTCAGAATATTAAACTTGTTTCGCCAAAATCAGATGATAAATACAACTTTGAAGCTTGTAACGGCATAATTACAAGCGGTAACTTAACGTCACAGCAGGCATAACAACAGCCGGTGTTTCTTGTGAGTGTTTCCCGGGAAACAAACACAATACACACAAACGCGTCACAGATTATTTCGCTGCCGAACAGCAGCCAAATACCGCAACATTTATTAATTAAGTTGTTTATAAATTAATCAGAGGGCCGCAAAAAGAGGATGCGCCCCCTGGGCCGCCATTTGCCCATCCCTGCTCCGCCATTTGCCCATCCCTGCTCTAAGTACATAGTTAAGTATTGTTACTTATAGTGGAATATTTTTGGTCCGGCATTGGTAATTTTTTAATTTGTGTTCAGTTAGACACAGAATGTTTGTACAGGGAATTCTCTACTTCAGACTTCTAAGTTATGGTTGTGTCATAGTTTCAATTTAGTCGGGATTCCTCTAGACCAGTGGTCGCCAACCAGTTGATCGTGATCGATCGCGAGTGTGGTGCGGGTAGAAAAATAAAATAAAAATAATAATGTTTGAAAAATACGTTTTTAGATGTAAACCTGTCATCCACCACCCCGTTAGCAGGTGCCACTTGATTGACGTATATTTGAGACACCTCAATATAACACATTAACAGTGCTTACACATGAACCTCATCATGACACAAGAGAGGACGGCAGGAATGCAATTTCCCGTGTTCAGTGAATGCAACAGAGGCACCAGACCAATCAGAGAGTTGCATGGAAATACACATGTGCTTGTGTCATTCAAGCTCGGCTCTGTGTGTGTGTGGCAATAGCCATTTAGTGTGATAGAGAGAGGGAGAGAGACGGAGAGAGGGAGAGAAAGGGACCGGTGCTAGCGTGGACCGTGATGTTAGCATCTGGTTAGCTAGCTGCACTAACGGACATCAGGAGCTGTTTCCACAACAAGCTGGAGGAGGGTCCTCCCCTGTCAGACTGAGGGGCTCAGGTGAGCTAAAGCAGTGGTTCCCAACCGGTGTGCCGCGAGCACTGTCCAAGTGTGCCGCAAAAAAACGTATTTTTATGTTCCACATTTTTTTCTCACTTAATACATTTCACTTCATATACACTTTATTTTATTACATGTACAATGGAGTTCATAAGCTAATTAAACATATATTGCTCAGATTTAGAAATATGAAACTGCTTAAATTCTCATGATTTACGTCAGCCGTCATTGTTTACGGTGTGCAGAGCAGCTTTTTATCCTCGCGCCAAATAATTACAAGATGGATCATCACCAGACCCGGCGGCAGACATAGGTCTCTGGGCGGGTATTTGATTTACCAGGGCGGGCCCACCCCGAAACTTACATTTCCCGGGAAATCTCGAGATGTGTCAAGGGGGGGGTTAGGTTGCCATAAGGCTGTTGACGGTCTTATTATAGGCTACATCCATTGGCTGGTTTTGTGGCACATTTGTAACGCTGTGCCAACTTGGGCAAGCACGCAGGCAAACTTGAGCGCACACAGGGTGGAGAGGTGGAGTAAGATTGAGCAATGGAGAGAGAGAGAGAGATTGAGCGAGGCAGAGAGCGTGTGCAGCGGTCTGCTTGCGCACAGAGCCAGAGTTTGTGAGAGAGCCGGCTTGAGAGTCAATTTCTCTTCAACATAGAATTGATTGCCAGCCTCCCTTGTCCCTGGCTGGCTTGCTGGCTCGTTGGTAACGTAACTGATGTCTTCTAATGTGCCTGCATCTGGCGCTGAATTGCCATATTCCTTTCATGAACCACTTCCTGATATCCATTGTTGCAGATAAATATAAATGATAATAGCCAAACTAACTTAGCAAGAGTAAACTGACAGGCTGCTGTGCCGCATCTCACTCAAGACCCCACACGACTCAACCCAGCGAAAAATCTGTCTCGCGCGCAGCCTTTCATTCAGAATTTCATAGCAAAATAAAAAAAAATGCTATTAAACTAATCTTTCATAAATATATTACTACCCGACATATATAAAAAAAATGAATGCCATTTTAATTTTGTGTTACTTTGTTCTGAAAGCTGAACCTGCTGCTCCTCACAGAGAGAAGAAGGAAGAGGCTGTGTGAATGACTTTACATTGTGGATAAGGGTGGATAGCCCCCTTTGTTCTGTGTGTCAAAATGAAAGACAGCCCACACACCTATCAATCATCAAACCGTGGGGTCTTATTTCATTATGTGTTGATTTCTATCAACACGTAATGTTGTATCGATATATAATTGTATATAAGAGATGTACTACCGCAAAAGTATTCTCCGTCGGGACTTCCTGCAACAACACCACGTCTTTATCGTGATTCTGATTGGCCAGAAGACATTATCAAAGATGTTCTATTGAGAAGATGATCACTACGTGACAAAAGTTTTCAAACCGTTTCTAGTCTTCGGCATTTACTGCTGTCTGTGCAATTTACTCCGCGCGAGTTGGCGGACTTTATTTTCCTTACTTTAAAATCATTTTTCATGGTGGGGCTAAGCCATTTCTTGGTATGGCTGTAGCCTACCCCAGTATACCCTGGCGCCGCCACTGAACATAATAATAAAACAATTGAAATGTTGTATTCAGCCCCGATTAAAACAGCGGGCCCAAATCTTGGATGGGCGGGCCGTAGTGACAATAAATAAAGAAGCACCCCAGCACTCAACAACACAGGCAGGGATGACAGAACGTGATGGAACAGCAGTGCAAAAGAAATCTAAAAGCAGACAGTACAGCGAAAGCTACCTTCGGTATGGTTTCTCCTGGACTGGGGATGCTGACTGCCCGACGCCAGAATGCCTAATCTGCAGAGAAAAATTATCCAACGAAGGAATGGTGCCAAGTAAACTAGCAAGACACTTTAGCACAAAACATCCTTCTTATAATTCCAAGGACATTGAGTATTTCCAGAGACTGAAATCACAAAATGAGAAGCAGAGTCAACCAGAGGTTGCGTTAACCGAATATTTTCCGTCTATGACGGATTTTTTTTAACAATGACGGAAAAATCTGAAAGCCGTCCGTCATTTTGATGGATTAGAACAAACTCAGAACAGCGCCACAGTTTCCTTGCAGCGAGGCTCCGGTGTTATGCCGTGTTATGCATTAACAAATTATACAGTTTCCAAACCTAACTTTGCCGAACAGAACTGAGTATTTGCTTTACGCTGTGCGCGATCCCGCGAGGTGCAATGGGCATGCATAACACGGCGCTAACAGTCCCACGTTGACAGTTCATGAGCGTGCTCTCCCCCCCATTTATTTATTACCAATATACTCACGGACCACTAGGGGGCGCTCACGGACCACCAGTGGTCCGCGGACCACACTTTGAGAAGCACTGCAGTAGACATAGAAACTGTCCTAACTGAAAAAATACAGAGAAGTGGCAAATTCGCTCTGCAAGTTGATGATTCAACAGACATAAGTGGCCACTGTCAACTCATTGCCAACGTGAGATATGTTGACGGAGAGTCCATTGAGGAGAACTTCTTTTTTTGCAAAGAGTTACACACACATGCAACCGGAGAGGAAATGTACAAGACCACAGCTGATTACCTGACAGAACAGGGTCTAAACTGGGGATGTGCCACAGCATTTGCACCGACGGGGCTGCCTCAATGACGGGGAGGGTGAAAGGCTTTGTAAATAAAGTGAGACAGGTAAATCCCGATGTACAGATAACCCACTGCATGTTACACCGACAAGCCCTTGTCGCCAAAGCTATGCCACCAGACCTCACTGCAAGCTGTGAAAATAGTGAACTATTAACTAACTAAGTCACGTCCGCTGAAGTCGCGGTTGTTCAGCACATTGTGCAATGAGATGGAGCACCATGGCCTTTTACTGCACACGGAGGTCCGCTGGCTGTCACGGGGCAAGGTGCTGTCCCGTGTCTACGAGCTCCGCGACGAACTTGTTGCATTTGCAAATGAGCACGACTTACCCTACAAAGAACACATGGATGATGAATCGTGGTGGGTTAAGCTTGCATATCTGGCAGATATTTTTAGCCACCTCAATGACCTCAACATCAGAATGCAAGGGAAGAATGAGAATATCCTGACAGCCACAGACAAACTCAATGGTTTCCGATCCAAGTTAAGACTGTGGCAAAATAAAGTCGCCAAGAAAAACATTGAAATGTTTCCGCTGACATCCAGTGACCCAGCGCACAAGACAGCATTTTTTCTACAAGTTAGCTGCTCACCTGAGTGTGCTGGAGGAGAGGTTTGAGTCATATTTCCCTCCTATGAATGAAGACTTCGATTGGCTCCGGGATCCGTTTAATCCTCTGTCATTAATATCAGCCACAAGTTTAAACAGCAGAGCTCAGGATGAACTCGCAGAGTTATCTATGGACCGCTCCCTGAAACTGAAGCACGGGGAACTACGTCTGGATATATTTTGGCTGCTTGTGGGACACGAGTATCCATCCCTCTCAGAGAGTGCCATCAAGGTGCTTTTACAGTTTCCAACCTCCTACTTGTGCGAGCTGGCGTTTTCCTCACTCGCATATGTCAAAAACAAAACCCGCACCCGGCTGTCAGTGGAGCAGGACCTCCGCGTTGCGCTGTCCACTATCCCCCCATGCATCAAGAGACTCTGCTCTTGATGCCGTGTAACGGTCTGAGAAATGTTTATGTTTGGATGTTAATTTGTGTGCCTTTCTTATAAATGTATGAATTATGATTTTGACAATCAGTATTATCTGGATAGCGAAATGCAGAATGTTTCATATTTGGGATGTGGTTGATGAGTCACATGACCACAGTCAGGTCAGAGGGCATTGTTTCATCCCTCCAATTCTATTAAATTATTATTTAATCTAAGTGATCATAGGCCTGCCTCTTTTGAAATCCAAATGTAAAATAATAACTGTATTGATATGTATTCGTGTTTTTACACGGGTAGGCCTACTATTTTCATGTGATAGGCCTGTTTATAATATTGAATTCATCATAGAAATGGTGTTGACATTTTTAGTCTGGTTCTTGTTATTATGTGTGAATACATTATTTGTTCTATAAAATGTTCTATTCAATTAAATACACATTTGAAAACCAATTTATGGAGTATTTATTGTTTTTAGTTTAAGCTCTGAAGTGGTTTTGAAATCTACAAAAAGTTGGGGTGCCTTGGGGTCGAGAAATATTTTCAGGGGTGCCTTGGTAAAAAAAAAAGTTGGGAACCACTGAGCTAAAGGACTCTCTGAGTGTTTAGAACGGTTTTGTCACAAATTATTCAAAAGATTATTTCCGCGGCACACCTTCATATGATCATTATAGTTATAAAAACAATAAGAGAATAAATGAAAAACAGGTATGAAATATTATATGGCAGTAAAACTAGAATGCAGTTTAAAAGGAGAGTGATTTGTAAAATGTCCATAAAGAAAAATAAAATCTGTTTACAGTTCTGTTTCATATGGGTGCTGAGAGAGGTATCCATAGATCTCTTCATGTTGCTCTCAAAGTGCACCAGATTGATGCTTTCAACTTCAATATTTAAAAAAAAATCTTCCCGGGGGAGCATCACTGTCTGGGCCGTCTTTTTCACTCAATTCTTCAATAGGTAGATCTCGCCTTTCACCTAGGCCGAGGTCGGTGATCTTGGGCTTAAAAAGGTTGGTGACCACTGCTCTAGACTCTGTAGTGACCCTGGGAGGTGTTTGCTCCTGCCAGGAAGGTGAGGACTGGGAGACCCTGACGGCGGTGAGGAACTGCAGCCAGGAGATGGTGGACATGAACCTCCTGCGCTACGTGCACACCGGCCTGCATGGCGCTCACACACAGGACTTATTTGTCTTCTACTTGTTGGATGGGAAGAATCAATCACCCCTACAACACTTCCACATCTCTGTCAAAGATCTGGAGAAAGGTACAGGAATTCACCCTTACATTCTTCATTAGACATACGTTGCGGTCAAACTATCAATTATCAGTAATCTGTTCCTAACCACTTTTCCTTCACCTCCGTGAGGAACGTCACGGGGTTAAGGTAAAATGATAGGGGAATTCATCTGGATTTAGGAAAAGAGACTGCGGAGCTTTGAGAATCCAACTGCACTGACACTATCTGACGTATTTATGATGCGCCGGCCAGAGGATGTTATTAATGTGCGTCTGCTGTGGGGAAACTACAGTTTTCCATTTTTAAATAAATGCAATTTTATGCAATATATGTATTACTTGTTAGGCTTTCACATATATCACTGTGTGTATCACCATTCAAACACATTTAAAAAAGTTGAACAAACCCCACACAGCTCAGTAAACACTAAAATGTTGACTTTATTTGGTCATTTCAGTAAAAAAGTAACGCTCTATTTTACCTTTTGATTATCATAATGTTGAACGTTCAAAACACAGCACTTTGGCAAGTTACGGCATAAGTTGTAAAAGCTTAATCAGCACCTTAACTTTCATGATATGCATTTCTCTGTTGTTTCCGTGAACGGCCGAATGTTTTGTTACGGTAAAAGTTGCTGCAAGTATTGTGGGGCAGCATTTTCTTCTTTCCTTTCGTAAAGGAGAGTTCAGTGTTTCCTAAGCGGAAGGATATTCTAAAGGAGATGCCTTTCCTATCGTCTAGAGAATCCAAACAGCTATTATCATGGCAGACACTTAAGAACTTCCGGGTAATTTCACTCCGTTAGGAACCCTGCTATGCTAAATTGACAATTCGACTGCAACCATAGCTTCAAACTGCCAGGCCACATCATGTTTCCATGTCCTCTGCCAAGTTGTCAATTAAAACTGATGGGGTTCCAGTCGTAACATTATACAACTTCACCTTCATTTCCAGGAAATATTGCCATGTTTGTGAAGCCTTTGAAGGTGAGCCGTGGCGATCGAGTGGTTCTCACCACAGACGTGCTGTTAGCCACAGATGGCACAGAGAAGCCAGAGGAGCTTCTGTTCATCATCACCCACCCTCCTGCTCACGGACACATGGAGTACATCAAACATCCGGGATTGGCCATCTCCACCTTCAGCCAGATGGATATAGCAGCCAACCTTGTGGCTTACGTGCATGACAACCGAGCAACCACCCCCAGAGAGAGCTTTCAGTGAGTCTAAAAGACATACAAGATTATGAACTCACAATATTGTTCCCTCATTTAACATAGATTTGATGTTATTTGGGCTTGAGAATTCCCATTTATGATTCATAATTGGATGGATTGGTGGATAGTAACAAAGTACATTTACTCAAGTACAATAGTAGTTTTTAATTTACCTGTGTTTTCTCAGTTTATGCTGCTTTATACTTCTACCCCCCTACATTTTGGAGGCCAATATTTTACTTTGTACTCCACTACATTTATTTGACAGCTTTTGTTACTAGTTACTTTTTAGATTTAGGTTGTTAGCTTATACAAAATATAAATACATTATTAAATAAACATTGACATATAATTATTGGTTAGGATATTCAGCAGCAAATGTCATGTAATTCAAATTAGCTCTACATATACCAGCTGTGATAGAAACACTTCAAAATCAGTAACCCAGTGAATCAATCTATATACAATTCTGAAATGGCCATTATGAATAAAGACGGGTACTTTTACTTTTGGTACTTTAATTATATTTTAATGTTGATACTTTTGTACTTTTACTTCAGTAAGATTTTAAATGCAGGAATTTTACTATTTTAATTTTTAGCAGTAATGCTACTGTGCAGCAGTAGCACCAGGACATATTTCACTTTGCACCACTGCTTGCATATAATACTTTATTTTCCAATACATTGTTTGACAGTGTCCCACAAGAAACCCTTAAAATACTCCTAAAAGTATGTAGAAGTTGGATTTATTACCAACTCCCAATAATTGGGAAGAGCCCCTGACAACACGTGTACTTTCAATCATCAAAAATGAAAAGTTAAAATAGAAAGTTGAGTGAAATGGAAAGAGACATAACCATTTAATCCTAAGTAAATGAAGTAGTTTAACATCATTCTTCACTGAACATATCACCAGACAAGATCATCAGGGGCCCAATTTCAAAGCTTCCTTGTTAAAGAGTTGCTCCAGGTTCTAGGAACATTCCTGGAATGTTGGTCTTTTCTAAGAATTGAAGACTAAATCCGGGTAAAGATAAAAGTTACTCACAGAGCAGCTTAGCCTTTAGTAGAGCTCCTAAGGTGAACAACTCAACTGTCTTTTCATCTGCAGTAATCATGTAATCAATGCTGTGGATGGACATGTCATGTATACTTTCATGACAAAAATCTGAAATTAAAATAATATGCTAAATAATTAGCAGCACATTGATTCTAAGATTTTTTGAAGTATTGCACTAGCTATAAGACAGACATAACTGTTTAGTAAAGAGTATTGATACCCTATTCAAAGCTTTCCTGTGAGAACATTCCTTACTGTGATCACATTTAATGGCAGTCTGCGGTGTGTTTGGCAGGTTCGTTGTGAGTAACGGTAGAACCAGCCGGAATGGAAGCTTTGAGATGTTGGTGGAGATGGTGGATCGCATCCTGCCCTCTCTGTCCTCAAACAAAGGCCTCTCAGCTCCACAAGGCTCCTCCATGATCCTGGGTCCAGACTGCCTGATCCTGTCCGACCCCGACACTCCCCCGCGCTCCCTGACCTTTGAACTGGTTCAGGCTCCACAGTACGGCAGGCTGCTTCTAGCTGGTTCCACGCTGACTGCAGGTTCAAACTTCACTCAGAGGAACATCCAGGAGCTGGAGGTGACCTATAAACACGACGGGGGGCAATCACAGATCGACCGCTTCGCCTTCACTGCCTCTGACACCACCAGGCGGGGCTTCCTGCTGGAGGGGAGGCTACACACTGAACCTGTGTTCTTCACTATTCAGGTAATAATAATAATTTCAATTTCTATAGCGCCTTTCACGAAACCCAAGGACGCTTTACAATGGGAAGTAACAAAACAAAACAAAAAAGAGTAATAATAATCATACAGATACATAGGCTGAAGAAAACAAAACAGGAAAAGGTTGCTGGGTACTGCATATTAGTTGAGGCCAAAGGCCTGAGTGAACAGATGGTGTTTGATGTGTTTTTTGAAGGTGTCCAGAGAGTCTGCATTCCTGATTGCAGAGGGGGATGGAACATGTACCCAGGTCATTTACTTAAGTATAAGTAGCGATACTACAGTGTAAGAATACTGAGTTACAAGTAAAAGTCCTGCATTCCAAATCGAACTTAAAGTGGACCTATCATGCTATATTTGAAATATATATTGTAGGGCCATACCTATACAAAACATGTCTGTGAAGTTTTTTTTTCAAAATACCAAACAGATCACCCATTGCAGCCATGCCTCATACTTAGCCTGTTAGAGAAACGCGGGTCTTGGGTCCTAAGCCTGATCAGAATTCTACCGGAGATAAAGTTAAATTCTGCCATCCTGTTCTAAACCACATCAAGGATTATTTCTGAAACAGTATGGAGCTCAAATGCTTTTTCTCTTGCGGGTTTATCAGAAGGTGAGTTCCTTTTTTTTATTTCCTGCTTTTTAAACACATGTGCTCTCCAGTACAGGTTAGCTCTGAGTGTTAGCGAGGCTTGCTAATGTAAACAAAGACGAGATTACGTCCAAAACACGTCTGGCATTGTTTCTGATAGCAACTTTCTGTGGGTCCGCTGCCGATTTGACGTCAGTTCGGATGGAATCTGTATCCGCTCGTTGTACACCCGTTTTTAAAAGATTTGGGGACGGAGGAAAAGAGAGAGGGTTTTATTTTCTGACGCTGCGTGAGTTCCCCGACGCACCAGGGACACATATTTATGGATAAAAGACATCACAAAATGCATTTTGCATGATAGGTCCCCTTTAAGCTAAAGTAAAACAAGTATTAGCATCAAAATATACCTTTAAGTACCAAAAGTAAAAGTAATTCTTATGCAGAATGGTCCATTTAAACACCATATCTTATTATTGTATTATAATTTTTGATGCATTAATATATTCATCACTTCATTGTTGCACTACCCTATAACAATACTGTATATGATGATGTATTTATTGATTTACATTGTGTCTTAATAAGCTAAATCTGCAAAGTAACTGGTAAATAAATCTGTAAAATAAATGAAGTGGAGTAAGAGTACATTGATTGATTGATCACTATGATAGTAAATCTGAAAAAAGTAGACAGAAGGTGTGATGTTGGTTGTGATGTGGTGTAGGGCTGCACGATTTTGGGAAAAAATCTAATTGCGATTTTTCTGACAAATATTGCGATTGCGATTCGAATTGCGATATTTGTTTTTAAGCTACCCAACGGAAGTTTATTGTAAAATGCGACCATAACTCCGGCTAGGAAGGTCGTATCAATGTGCACTGCATGCTAATAGAACCGTCCTTCGGGCAGCAGAGCGGAAACGGTGGAAATCCAAACTCCGTGACGACCTCCTAACCTATCAGGCTCTCCTCTCCTCTTTCTCTGCTTCGATCTCTCAGGCAAAAAGCACTTTCTTTCAAGATAAGATCCAATCTTCCTATTCCAATCCCAAAAAACTATTTAACATCTTCTCCACCCTCTTGGACCCTCCCAAAGCCCCTCCCCCCTCCTCACTTCTGTCAAGCGACTTTGTTAACCATTTTGAAAAAAAGGTTGATGATATTCGCTCTTCTTTTTCTGACTCACCTTTACTCACCGCTGGGTCACCAGACCCTCCTTTCACCCACACACTAACCTCCTTTTCCCCTCTCTCTCCAAGTGAGGTTCTTACCCTCATTACCTCTGCCCGCCCTACCACCTGTCCTCTGGACCCTATCTCTTGAAACCTCCTTCTGTCACGGTTGAGTGAAGGAAGCAGGACCCAAGCGCAGATAACCTTGATAAACCTTTATTTCAAGGCTAAAATGGAACGAATACAGAAATACACAGAACACTCACCGGTGGAGTCCGTCACCAACAAAAGAAGCACCGACACTGAACACAGCACGAGACAAGACTAAATACAGGGAGGGCTAATTACCAGACACAGGTGAACACAATCGGTAAACGAGACACAGGTGAGGAGGGAGGAGAAAAACACAAGAGCCACAGGTGAACACAATTAGCTAAACGAGACACAGGTGAGGAGGGAGGAGAACACACAGGGACACTAACGACAGGAGGAAAACATGACAGAGAACAGTGAAAACACCCAAACTTAGACAGAACTGTGACAGAACCCCCCCCTCAAGGGACGGATTCCAGACGTCCCTAAACCCCAACACAAAAATCCAAAAAAAATCCAGCAGGGTGGGTGGAGGGGGTCCGGAGGAGGGACGTATCCCTAGGCCACCAGGGTGGGTGGAGGGGGTCCGGAGGACGGGACTAAGCTGACCGCCCAGGAGCCCAGTAGGGGACCAGGAAGGGATCTCGGGCGGACGGCCCGGGGGCACGGCAGAAGCCGAGAAGGGGGACTCGGGCGGACGGCCTAGTGGCAAGGCAGAGTCCATGGTGGGCGTAGGCCACAGCGGGCGAACTCAGGGGGCCGAGCATGAGGGCGAAGGCAGCGGCAGGAAGAGTCAGGGGGCCGGGGCTCGAGGACGAGGGCAGCGGCAGGAAGAGTCAGGGGGCCGGGCCCGCGGACGAAGACCGCGGCTCACAGAGGGTCGGGATCGAGGGCGAAGACCAGACAGCTCCGGAGGCCGGGCAGGACCCGGTGTCGGCCGGACAGGAACCGGAGCCGGCGGGACAGGCTTCGGCAGGATCCCCCACGGAAGAGGACCAGGAGTTGGCAGGACCCCCAGCAGGAGAGCGGTTGGCGGGACCTCCGACGAGACAGGACAAAAGGTTGGCAGTACCCCCGGCAGGAGAGTAGTCGGCGGGGCCTCCAACGGGACAGGACATGGGGTTGGCAGGACCCCCGGCAGGAGAGTAGTCGGCGGGGCCTCCAACGGGACAGGACATAGGGTTGGCAGGACCCCCGGCAGGAGAGTAGTCGGCGGGGCCTCCAACGGGACAGGACACAGGGTTGGCAGGACCCCCGGCAGGAGAGTAGTCGGCGGGGCCTCCAACGGGACAGGACACAGGGTTGGCAGGACCCCCGGCAGGAGAGTAGTCGGCGGGGCCTCCAACGGAACAGGACATAGGGTTGGCAGGACCCCCGGCAGGAGAGTAGTCGGCGGGGCCTCCAACGGGACAGGACACAGGGTTGGCAGGACCCCCGGCAGGAGAGTAGTCGGCGGGGCCTCCAACGGAACAGGACATAGGGTTGGCAGGACCCCCGGCAGGAGAGTAGTCGGCGGGGCCTCCAACGGGACAGGACACAGGGTTGGCAGGACCCCCGGCAGGAGAGTAGTCGGCGGGGCCTCCAACGGAACAGGACATAGGGTTGGCAGGACCCCCGGCAGGAGAGTAGTCGGCGGGGCCTCCAACGGGACAGGACACAGGGTTGGCAGGACCCCCGGCAGGAGAGTAGTCGGCGGGGCCTCCAACGAGACCGGACAAAGGGTTGGCAGGAACCCCGGCAGGAGAGTAGTCGGCGGGGCCTCCAACGGGACAAGACATGGGGTTGGCAGGGCCCCCCGGCAGAGGGCTAGTCTGCGGGACCTCCAACTGGACAGGACATGGGGTTGGCAGGACCCCCGGCAGAGGGCTAGTCTGCGGGACCTCCAACTGGACAAGACATGGGGTTGGCAGGACCCCCGGCAGAGGGCTAGTCTGCGGGACCTCCAACTGGACGGGACATGGGGTTGGCAGGACCCCCGGCAGAAGACTAGTCTGCGGGACCTCCAACTGGACATGAGTAGGGGCTTGAGTGGGGACTCGAGAGAGGGCTTGAGAGGGAACTTGAGAGGAAACTGGAGAGTGGACTCGAGAAGGAACTCGAGAGGTAACTCGAGAGGGGACCTGAGAGGGGACTTGAGAGGGGACCTGAGAGGGGACTTGAGAGGGAACTCGAGAGGAGACCTGAGGGGAAACTTGAGAAGTGACTCGAGAGGGAACTCGAGAGGGGACTAGAGAGGGGACTTGAGAGGGAACTCGAGAGGAGACCTGAGGGGAAACTTGAGAGGTGACTCGAGAGGACACTGGAGAGTTGACTTGGGAGGTGACTCGAGAGGACACTGGGGAGTTGACTTGAGAGGGGACTCGAGAAAAGACTCGAGAGGGAACCTGAGAGGGGACTTGAGAAAAGACTCGAGAGGGAACTTGAGATGGGATGAGGGAAGGGACTAGAGAAGTGACTCGAGGAGGGACTTGAGAAGTGACTAGAGGTGGGACTGGAGAAGGGACTAGAGAAGGGACTAGGACAGCTGGGGCCAGAGCTAAGGCTGGAACCATGGCTGCTGGGGCCAGAACTGGGGCTGGAACCATGGCTGCTGGGGCCTGTACTGGGGCCGGAACTATGGCTGTGTGGGCCGGTTCTGTAGCCGGAACCATGACTCTTGGGGCTCGGATTGCTAGCCTGGACTTCCGACTCCTTCTCCTAGAAGCCGCCTGAAGGCTCCGTGGACCTCCAAAAGCCAGCCGAGTTCCAGAAAACGCCTCTTGGACAGGAGCAGGAACTGGGGCGGAAGCACTGGTTGACTCCAGACGGAACACACCGAGACGTTTATAGTCCGCAGGCTGGAAATCACACGCCCAGATGAAGTTCAACATCCAGTCAGGTAAGAACTTCACCAAGTCCGGTTTCTCCATAGCCAACCGGTGCGCCTCTACCAGAGCGGCCTCCTTCTGCCGAACACTGGACGCTCCCCTCCACCAATCATAGCAGCAAGCCAAAGCAAATGAAAAATGCTGTAATTCCAACTCAAATGGGTCATCTGCTGGGTCCATCTCTGGTCGGTGCTTTCTGTCACGGTTGAGTGAAGGAAGCAGGACCCAAGCGCAGATAACCTTGATAAACCTTTATTTCAAGGCTAAAATGGAACGAATACAGAAAAACACAGAACACTCACCGGTGGAGTCCGTCACCAACAAAAGAAGCACCGACACTGAACACAGCACGAGACAAGACTAAATACAGGGAGGGCTAATTACCAGACACAGGTGAACACAATCGGTAAACGAGACACAGGTGAGGAGGGAGGAGAAAAACACAAGAGCCACAGGTGAACACAATTAGCTAAACGAGACACAGGTGAGGAGGGAGGAGAACACACAGGGACACTAACGACAGGAGGAAAACATGACAGAGAACAGTGAAAACACCCAAACTTAGACAGAACTGTGACACCTTCAGACTATCGCTCCTGATATTCTACCGTTTCTCACCCATTTCATCAGCACTTCTCTAACTTCTGGTCACTTTCCAAATAGTCTTAAGGAGGCAAGAGTAAACCCTCTCCTAAAGAAACCCACTCTCAACCCGTCTGATGTTATAAACTACAGGCCTGTCTCTCTCCTCCCGTTCCTGTCTAAAACACTTGAACGCGCTGTCTTTAAACAACTCTCCTGTTATCTCCATCAGAACAACCTTCTGGATCCGCACCAGTCTGGTTTCAAGGCAGGTCACTCCACAGAAACTGCTGTCATTGCTGTCACTGAGGAACTGCACACTGCCAAAGCAGCATCCCTCTCCTCTGTCATCATCCTGTTGGACCTGTCAGCTGCATTCGACACGGTGAACCATCAGATCCTCCTTCGCACTCTCCAAGAACTTGGAGTTTCAGGCTCTGCACTTTCCCTCCTCACCTCATACCTCAAAGACCGTACCTACAGGGTAACTTGGAGAAGGTCCGAGTCCGACCCTTGTCAATTAACTACAAGAGTCCCTCAGGGCTCTGTTCTTGGTCCCCTCCTCTTCTCCCTGTACACAAACTCGCTCGGATCAGTCATTAGCCCGCATGGTTTTTCATACCACTGCTACGCTGACGACATCCAATTAATTCTGTCCTTTCCCCGCTCAGAGACCCAGGTCGTCGCACGCATCTCTGCTGGTCTAGCTGACATCTCTCAGTGGATGTCTGCTCATCACCTCAAGCTCAACCTTGACAAGACTGAACTGCTTTTCCTTCCGGGAAAAGATTGTCCCACTCTTGACCTGATGATCAACATCGGCACCTCTGTTGTTTCCCCGTCTCAGACTGCAAGGAATCTGGGTGTGATCCTAGATAACAACCTGTCCTTCACTGCAAACATCGCTGCTACAACCCGTTGCTGCAGATATACGCTGTACAACATCAGGAAGATTCGTCCCCAGCTGACCCAGAAAGCCACGCAGGTTCTGGTCCAGGCTCTCGTCACCTCACGCCTAGACTACTGCAACTCCCTCCTGGCTGGTCTAGCTGCATGAGCCATCCGACCTCTGCAGCTCATCCAGAATGCAGCGGCTCGTCTGGTCTTCAACCTTCCAACATTTTCCCACACCACTCCGCTCCTCCGCTCCCTCCACTGGCTCCCGGTAACTGCTAGAATCCACTTCAAGACACTGGTACTTGCATACCATGCTGCGAATGGATCTGGCCCTTCCTACATCCAGTACATGGTTAAACTGTACACCCCAGCGCGTGCACTACGCTCTGCATCAGCCAAACGACTCGCTGCACCCTCGCTGCGAGGGGGACCTAAGTTCCCATCAGCAAAAACACGTGGGTTTGCTATCCTGGCTCCAAAATGGTGGAATGAGCTCCCCATTGACATCAGGACAGCAGAAAGCCTGCACATCTTCCGGCGCAGACTGAAAACTCATCTCTTTCGACTCCACTTCGAGCGATAGAATTACTAACAAGGCACTTGTATACTAATAAAGGACTGGCTTATCTATAGCCAGTTGAGTAGCACTTGAAATGTTTGTCTCTATGATACCTGATGTACTTATATGATTCTGTTCTCTTCAAGGTTGTGTCTTCCTGGTCGAATGTACTTATTGTAAGTTGCTTTGGATAAAAGCGTCAGCTAAATGCAATGTAATGTAATGTAATGTGCTCCCGTCTCTAGCACCCCGCAGCCCGAGCTACGAGTGAAAGAACTAAAAAACTTCCGTTGGGTTGCTTTAAAGTCAAGCTTCAGTTTGAGATGCACCCTGTAATAGAAACATGTGATGGAGCATTACTAACCTGACTCAGATGGTTGGTTTCACCAAACCATCTAAAGCTCCATTGGAAGCCATTTGGAAAGGGCAGGCACTTTCAGAAGCACTTGGCAGGTGATTGGATCAATCTGTCTATCACCTTCTATCATGGGCTACTTCTGATTGATTAACAATGGCTGGTACATGTGGAGCACAGCACTTCTGATTGGTGTGGATGACTGACACACAATAAAAAATTGTTAAAAAAATAAAATAAAATTGTAAAGAAAAAAAAAAAATGTAAAAAAAAAAATCCAGGCTCTGCGATTTAATAATCGCATCATTTCAAATCGCGATTTCGATTTGAAATCGATTAATCGTTCAGGTCTAATGTGGTGCACTGTATCAGTGTGCAATTCAAAAAAGAAACATAGTTCAATTTGTGTTTTCGTATAGGTTATGACACATCATTTTAGGTCCAAACTTCTCTATTTTCTATGCTGTTTATGTTAACCAATCTTTATTTCATCGACAAACCATATATCATTTCAGATCAAGCCTTTGGACAATACCTATCCTGAGGTTGTGAAGCTGATCCCTCTTTGGAAAGCAGAGCCTCTTGGCGACGGACGACACGGGATCTTTGTGTCGTCTCGTGAGCTGAAGGCCCAGGACAGAGACAGCAGAGACGACGAGCTGATAGTCAGCATCGTGCGCCAGCCGTACTTTGGATACCTAGAAAACATGACTACAGGTCAGGAATCAGAATACAAATCAGAATACCTTTATTTGTCCCACAGAGGGGACATTTACATTGTAACAGCAAGAAAAGAGCCAAAGACAGCTTAATATTCATTAAGAAGCATGTATAAACTATTAAAGATAGAAAGTAGAAACAATTTACGATTTACAAAATACCAGTAACAGTTGTAAGATAGAAGCCAGGTGATAGTATTAAAGGTGGAAGTATATATTGCACAGTTATTGACCGATTTATTACACAAGTTGAGTTGTTGGAAAGGAGCCAATAATAAATATTATATTTATGAAGCCAAATATACCTTATTTCCACGTCTTAGCTTAGAATGAAAAACACATGTATTTGTTTGTGCTCTTGCAGGTGGTTTTGTACCACATCGCTTCTCTCAGACGGAGCTGAATAAAAGGACGATCGCCTACATCATCAACCCCCACAGGGAGTCCCTCACAGACAGCCTGGAGTTCACAGTGTCCGATCCTCTAGGGAACACCGGGCCCCCTCACATGTAAGAAATACATTGTGACACTGATTCTTACTCAGAGCTTGAGTTCACAGTTGATTGTTTGGTCTTGACATTGCCTTGCAGACTGAAGTTCAGCTGGTCCACGGTGGAGCTGTCTCAGCCTGAGTACTCTGTCAGTGAGGAGCACAGAACTCTTTCGCTGGACATCATCCGAAAAGGAAACCTGGCAGAGTCTTCATATATCACTGTCGAGGTCTGAAAGCCACTGCTCTTAACTCACTGATGCTTGTCCTTTTCTTACAGACTTTAAGAGCGCTTTCTGTGTCATGTTTCTTTATCGTAGGTGAAGGAAGTGAGTGCAACAGCTGGAACAGATTTCCTCATAAGCCCCTCTTCCCTCATTCAGTTTGATCCAGGTTTGTCCTCATTTATTATATTTATTATTTATGCATTAAGTAATTTGACTTAACATGGTTAGTTCTTCGAGCCATCCTTTAGAAAGCCCTCTGTGGCCTCGGACCAGCGCTCACTAGTCTAAGAAACGTAACTTCATGATGTCATCAGGGTTATTCAGGGCTTGGAGATGACAACATTTCAACAAAAAGCCTTTGTTTCCACCAAGGGGGGTTGATCTCGAAATATGTCAGGAATTTTCCGGCAGGGTATAGCTAAAGATGCTACAGATGTGCATTGTGGGAAGTGTAGGATCCAGTGTTATAGTGCTTGACCCACACTAGCAACTTGATCAGTTACAATGGAAATAATGCAGCTTTAATCAATGGTAATGTTTTTGTAACAACAGATGGTCATACTCTATATGGGAGGAGATGATATGTCATATTGATCTTTATATGATACCATAGAGAGCCAGATAGCAATACACTCCTCGTATCCATCCATTGAAAACAGAAGGAGAATGGTTAGATTTAATTCCTAGACATGTGTGTTTTGTTTTTAAATAATGACTATAGCGTTATGACGACATTGTACACAAAGCTATTTTTGCCTCTTAAGATCACTTCTGATCACAACTTCTGAGAAGTAAGCTAAAAAAGCAGGTGACATTTTTAGTACTAGAATACTAGATGTGGATGAAAAAGCCCAAACAAGCAAAAATGCGTGTACAAATGTAAGACTGTTACTTCTACAAATAAAACTATAATTCATGTCAGTTATTCAAAGTCTTCTTCAAAATGAAAACTACACAACAGGCACAATACGTGTGATGTTTCTGTCTCTGTAGGAGTATCAAAGAGGAGCTGGCAAACTGAGATTATCCAGGACCACCTGGAGGAGGCGGTGGAGATATTTGAAGTGCTGCTGGTGTCCCCTGAAGGCTCGGTGGTCGGCAGCATCAACAAGGCTCAGGTCCAAATCAGAGACTCGGGAAGAGGTAAATATACCTAATTTTCAAGATTTTATAAGATACTTTTCGACATTTCATTAAGTGATATTATCAATTTGTACCTGCTTTCTTACCAAACAAACATTCTAGATTACATATTTAAATGAATTCATCTGTTGTGCATGTCCTGTATAACATAACTACTTAGGGAGTTGAGGATTTCCAAAAGACACTTACAAAACTCAGTCAAAACTTAAAACGCCATAGGACAGACCTGGCTGAACCAGGATCCAAAGGCTCCTGTTCTGGTAGGAAAAGAGATTGGATCAGACACTTACCCCCAGCATGGATCCATTCATCTGGAGAAACTGCCCCTGGGAACAGAATCAATCATCTGGGGCCGTGGAGACAGTTTATCCAGGCCTGCTGCAGATCGGCCAAGAAAGAAACTCAAAGTTCTGGACAATCCAAAATCTGTAAGCCCCTGTTCTTAAACATCAGAACTATATGTAACTGTATCAAGTAGACATTTCACTTTTTGTTGCAGCACAATTTTTCCAGCTTAAAACTGTTACTGTTTCATTTTCAGATTACCCCATCGTCAGTGTTCCACAACGGGACAGACACTGTTTACACGGTACGCAGCAGCAGATCATCATAACAGACAGTATAAGTCAGAAAAGTCTTAAAGATACCATACAATGCTAATTTTCAGGTTCTGGCAGCACCTCTTTTCACCCTCTGTCTGAAACCAGAGCCCAGTCTGCTCTGTTTGGTTAGCTGGCCGGCTCTGTTGTGATTGGTCAATTGCTAAGAGAGCTAAGAGCACTAGCAGAGTGCAATAGAAGAGAAATTGTTACTTAGTGATGTCCCTATGTTATTGAAGTAAATAAAGGAATCGAATGGAGGGGTTTCAGGCAGGGGGGCATGCACAAAATCCTATAGAACAGACTACAGGAAAGAGAAAAATGATAGGGCTTCTTTATTCCTGCTGTCTCTTTTATTACAGTATCATGGCATCATGCAAATGAAAGTAGAGAACGACACCACCCCGTCAAGGAGGGGAAGAAAGGCACACATCCGTGTGTTTAGCAGAGGAGCACAGCAGCAGGGGCCAGCTGTGTTTACTAAGTCCAAATCAGATCCTAAAACAAAGAACTCTAAACCTCAAAAAACAGCAGCTGAAGGACCAGTGAGTACAAAGTTAGTCTTCTTCTGCCTCTTGGGTAATGTGTCATTTTAAATCAGCAATTGCCTTGAAGCCACATGGAGTTGCTTAATCCTAAAATTGCCGTTTGTTTCACTGCATTCCTTTGGTTTGATATTGTGTTCATGGTTGCTTATTTCTGTTCTAGTATTTGAAAGAAAGGGATTTTTTTCCCCCTTAGCAACGAGTATTGAATGACTTATCTTTTTTTGTGACAAAGAGGCAGATGTTAGGAACAGCTACAATAACAGGTTGATATATTTTCTCCCTTACCTCAACTTCAGAACTGCTTCAGTCTCATCCATAATTGTCACTGTTATTTTTGGTCATTTCTTGTCACTTTTCCTGGATGTAATTTGGTATTGATGTAGGGATATGCTATATAATGACTCGTTTGATACTTTCTATGTCCTACTCAGTACTTCCACAGTTTTAGGATTGATGATTGTGGTAAAACATATTGCAAAGCAGAACTAAACATATGTTCCTGTACTTTTGTACGGCTCACAGGCTGATAACTCTGTACCCAAGCCCTGTGTACCAGAACTGATTGGACTCCTGCATTTCAACCAGACCACCAATCAGCTGTTTCACTGCAACGGTGTCTCCTGGAAACCCTGGGCACCAAATGATCAGGTAATAAAACTCCACAACGAAGAAACACACTTTAATGCACTTCTTTGTATCTCTGGTGAGAAGATGTCTGACCGTGACAATATTTTCAAATCATACAATTATGTTCTACTTATGTTCCTTATATAAAGTTGCAAAGTTTGATCACAATTAAAGTATTGCTTGAACCTTTTGGAAATAGAGAAGTATATCATTCAGTGTTGTCAGCATAGCGATGAAAATCAAAAAATAGTTCTCCAAATGAATGATGTTAATGTCTGAAAACTAGTGGATCTAGGATAGAACCCTGTGGATCTCCGTTTTCCATATGAAATGTTTGTAAATAATTTTGTGAATCATTTGACAATTTTGCTTGAAAGATGTTGATGGACCGCTAAAATAATTTCCTAATTAAGTGAATTAAATGTTTATCTACAAATGACAACATATTTGCCCCTTTCACACAGATGATGAGTGGTCAGAAGTGTCCTCAGGGCTGGACCTTTCACAGTGGCCACTGCTACAGCCTCAGCACTGAGCACAAGGTCACATGGGGCGCAGCCAACAGGGCCTGCAGGGAGAGGTATGATCAGTGTGCTAATGGAAAACACACAGGGAAAATTAGGCCTAGAGCGTGCATATACATGCTTCTGATAAGTTGTCTGTCACACATAAAAACGATATAATTTGAATTGTATACACTATCCTTTAGAATACACAACTCTCCCACTTGTATTTTTTATTACAGATATAAAAGCACTCTAGCAAGCGTTATCTCTAAATTGGACATGGACTGGCTTTGGGACTTTGGAGGAAGGAAACCATTTTGGATTGGTGGGTATCTTTCGATCACTTGATGCTACACTAGAGCTGGGCAATATATCAATAATATATATATATCCTGATATAAGACTTGTCATAGGTTCCTGATATCATTATATGGAATGAAGTTGTACTTTCCTGGTTTTAAAGGCTTGGTTTTTGAAATTTGAAATACTCCATATTGATTAGACCTTTGCTACACATAAATCTTTCGTTCTCCTCGTTTTTTTCATTTTAGAGCACACTGAAAAAACTGAAACGCTGACTTTAATTAAATGTATTATGTCAACAGATTCCACATACATGTATTATTTTTGGAATCTGTTGACATAATACATTTAATTAAAGTCAACGTTCAAGTTTTTCAGAGCATAATTGAAACCCTCTAACTGGCTGTTTCTGTCCTTCTGTTTCAGGCCTGAATGACAGGGAAGGCCGAGGGCGCTGGGAGTGGGCGGGGGGAGAGCCGCTCAGCTACACCAGCTGGAGAAAGACCCCCCCTCGGTCCAAAATGAAGGGAAACAAAAAGTGCATCCTGGTGGGGAGAAGGGCAAAGTGGCAGATCAGAGACTGCAAGACGGGCAGAGGTCATCGCTTCGTGTGCTCCAAAAGAACTTGATCCTACAGTGTGTGCAGCATCACAGCCATGAGCCACTGTGGTGTTTCAGAAGGGGAAGGACTGATCCTTGGGACATTTAAACTGCAATACCGGAGGGAACTTTCCTGGAAATGTTCATATCATTTATTATTAATGACATAACTGTTTAATGAGTAACGTGGTACACTAAGAGACATTGTTTACACGGCATCTATTCAAATTAACCACTGAACGTGTGTTGTTATAAACCGTATGAAAAGCTCACAAGACGTTTTTTAAAATGTATTCAGTCTATTTTCTGCAAAATATAAGTTTGTGCTGTGGGAACAGAGAACAACAGAATACAGACATGGACAAAACATCAATTTTGTGAAATTCTGTCTTTGTTTCAATATTATTCTCTAAAGATTATGTCAAACCTCATTATTTTATTCAGAGATGTGTTTACTGAATTTGGCAGTGTGACCAGACAAAAACCTCCGAATAAATGTCAAAATGAAATCATAGTTGATTGTATAAATTAAGCTATAGTGGATTTTCTTTTTTTCTTTCGTTTGAATTCATGTCTTTTAAAGGGGTCTAATGTTACAGTTTAAAACAGTTCAAAACAATCCCTACAGTATTGACAAGAAAAATAAAATCTGTATTGTAACATTTTCTTTCTCAATTCTTTTTTCGGATTGTGAACATTACTCCAAAAATATCTTAATTATAGACCATGCTACTTCTCAGTCAGTGATGACATATGACATAACAGTATGTCATTGTTTATGATAATTCTTAAACATCATTCTTCCATCATTAGGTACAGTGAAACAATATTAAATGTTGACGTGTCTTCACGGTTGAAAGCTGTTTTTTCCCTTTTTGAGAATTCAACATGCTCTTTAGAGCTGGTGGACTTGGTCCTGTGAACCACAAGCAGCAATGTGATTATCCCCATCATGTGATCTCCCACGGCAGTATGAAAGAGGGTCTTTTATCTGTGCTCTGAGCAGCTCTCAGAGGGTTGCATGCTGCCAAAACACACAGCCTCTTCACCTCGGTAAGTCAAGCTTCAACTTAACAGATTTATACAGTACGTGATGAATGTGCATGCTGAGGATAGATTTAAATGTTAGTGTTTTACAGACTACCCGGACAAACTGAAATATTTGTGCATTTTATGATAATGGCAACATGTTATGGTTGAGTAATTGATCAAAACGTGTTCCTAACAGATGCATTTTGTACGACAGTTAGAGGAAAGTCTTTGAAACTTTTAGGATTCACCACCTTTTTATGGAATGCATTAGTTTGCTGGTAAGAAACAATATAGTTGCAAGCTCACTTACTCTAGTTTTACTTACTCAGTGTCGAAGGCATGGGCCGTGACCTAAATAATTTATACTTTTACTATACTGAATTGAAAAATGAAGAGCTTTTTTAAGCATGGAGACATGTCACAGAAGAAGCTCAAAATACTAATATGAACCTGAAAATGAGCAGATTAGGGCCCTTTAATATTTTAAGGAAAGCTGTAACATGGTTCCACATCTCTTGAATGCCATACAGCAGTTATTTGCTTGGAAATCTTTTGCTGTGTTATTGTGTGTGAGTGCATTGATTATGTTTTAATATTGTTATGTGAACCCTCTGTACTTTATACAAAGTGCAACCCTAGTTTAATTTATATTCACCTAAATGTCAGTCCCAGCATATACTCCATAGTAAAATCCTTAGTACATTTTAGATGAAAGAGGCCTTCAGGTGACGTAGCACACCCTGTGGCTGCAGTTTAAGAGGACAACGCTCGGTCGAATGCTTGGTGTCTCCCCCCCCTCCTTCCAGTCTTCTAATACACAGCTCAAAATCCAGCTGTGTATCTACATCTATGTTACTGTTGTAAAAAAGTATTTTCACAAAAAATGTTATAGTATTCATTTTATTTCAGAAAAACCCACGACTCATCTATAATATATCATGTAATGTATTATGTAAATGTGATGTGTAATATATTAAAGTAATTAAGAAAAATGTTGTTTTAAATGTCATTACTGAAGCGGTTTTAAAAATACTATAGAAGTATTTTTCAGATCGGAATATAATGTTAACATTTTCTTTACAAGCCAATCCCCCCAATAGTTTCTAACTCATCTCTTAAAATGACCCTATTTTGCTTTTCGGTGTATTCTCTTTCCCTTTAGGACTCTTTAAAGTAGAGACACTACATACTGATATACACCTGAACATCAGCAGGAGAGGACTCTTTAAAGTAGAGACACTACATACTGATATACACCTGAACGTCAGCAGGAGAGGACTCTTTAAAGTAGAGACACTACATACTGATATACACCTGAACGTCAGCAGGAGAGGACTCTTTAAAGTAGAGACACTACATACTGATATACACCTGAACATCAGCAGGAGAGGACTCTTTAAAGTAGAGACACTACATACTGATATACACCTGAACATCAGCAGGAGAGGACTCTTTAAAGTAGAGACACTACACACTGATATACACTTGAACATCAGCAGGAGAGAACTCTTTAAAGTAGAGACACTACATACTGATATACACCTGAGCATCAGCAGGAGAGGACTCTTTAAAGTAGAGACACTACATACTGATATACACCTGAACATGGGTTCAGGTGTATATACAGGGGTCCCTCAGGGCTCTGTTCTTGGTCCCCTCCTTTTCTCCCTGTACACAAACTCGCTCGGATCGGTCATTAGCCCGCATGGTTTTTCATACCACTGCTATGCTGACGACACCCAATTAATTCTGTCCTTTCCCCGCTCAGAGACCCAGGTCGTCGCACGCATCTCTGCTTGTCTAGCTGACATCTCTCAGTGGATGTCTGCTCATCACCTCAAGCTCAACCTTGACAAGACTGAACTGCTTTTCCTTCCGGGAAAAGATTGTCCCACTCTTGACCTGACAATCAACATCGGCACCTCTGTTGTTTCCCCGACTCAGACTGCAAGGAATCTGGGTGTGACCCTAGATAACAACCTGTCCTTCACTGCAAACATCGCTGCTACAACCCGTTGCTGCAGATATACGCTGTACAACATCAGGAAGATTCGTCCCCAGCTGACCCAGAAAGCCACCCAGGTTCTGGTCCAGGCTCTCGTCACCTCACGCCTAGACTATTGCAACTCCCTCCTGGCTGGTCTACCTGCATGTGCCATCCGACCTCTGCAGCTCATCCAGAATGCAGCGGCTCGTCTGGTCTTCAACCTTCCAAAATGTTCCCACACCACTCCGCTCCTCCGCTCCCTTCACTGACTCCCGGTAACTGCTAGAATCCACTTCAAGACACTAGTACTTGCATACCATGCTGCGAATGGATCTGGCCCTTCCTACATCCAGGACATGGTTAAACTGTACACCCCAGCGCGTGCACTCCGCTCTGCATCAGCCAAACGACTCGCTGCAACCTCGCTGCGAGGTGGACCCAAGTTCCCATCAGCAAAAACACGTGGGTTTGCTATCCTGGCTCCAAGATGGTGGAATGAGCTCCCCATTGACATCAGGACGGCAGAAAGCCTGCACATCTTCCGGCGCAGACTGAAAACTCATCTCTTTCGACTCCACTTCGAGCGATAGAATTACTAACAAAGCACTTATATACTAATATAGGACTGGCTTATCTATAGCCAGCTGAGTAGCACTTGAAATGTTTGGCTCTATGATACCTGATGTACTTATATGATTCTGTTTTCTTCTGGGCTGTGTCTTCCTGGTCGTATGTACTTATTGTAAGTCGCTTTGGACAAAAGCGTCAGCTAAATGCAATGTAATGTAATGTAACATCAGCAGGAGAGGACTCATTAAAGTAGAGACACTACATACTGATATGCACCTGAAAAGTAGAGACACTACACACTGATATACACCTGAACATCAGCAGGAGAGTAATCTTTAAAGTAGAGACATTACATACTGATATACACTACATACTGATATACACCTGAACATCAGCAGGATAGGACTCTTTAAAGTAGAGACACTACATACTGATATACACCTGAACATCAGCAGGAGAGGACTCTTTAAAGTAGAGACACTACATACTGATATACACCTGCACATCAGCAGGATAGGGCCCCTTTAATATTGTAAGGAGTACGATAATGTGGATAATTCCACATGTGTTGAATGCACACATGAAATGCTGTGCTGTGTTATTGTATGTGAGTGCATTGAATATGTTGTAATATTGTTATGTTAACCTTTTGTACAGTGCATTTGTAAATGCAGCATGCTGTAAGCCTTTAGACTAAAATATGTCATTTGTCATTTGTTCTACTCACATTTGTTCTACTCATCTAATAATGACATCAAACCAACATATCTTCACTTTCTGTATCATCAGACTGTGAGTCATTCCTCCCTACTAACATCCATTGTTATGTTGTTTATCCAAGGTCTTATCATGACATAATCATCTGACTCTCCTAATCTCTATCAAAGCGAGAGGAGAGGAACTGGAGAGGGTTCCCTGCTGAGGGTTCTTGTCATGGATCCTAACGCCTCAGGCCAGAGCAGCCCCTCCAGCTTCCAGTGGCTTTCCTTTGCTTACCAGGCACTGACAGAGATCCCATATGAAGCCATCCTCCCACAGACAGACACCCTGGAGGTGCTGGACCTGAGCAACAACCTGCTGGATGAGTATCCTTTTATAACAAGCAGAGGCTGTAAGACCAGAGAACCCCTCCCTGTTCCTTTGTTCCCCCTCTGTCTGCGACCTCACCAATGGTCACTGCACCGCTCTGCTTAACAGGTAACCATGCTTCACTGGGAATCATTTGTAGAAAAACAAGTTTTACACAAGACAGTAGTGGAATATTACTAGGTACATTTACTCAACTACTTTATTTAATTTTGAGATACTTGTACTTCACTTGAGTTATGCTACTCTATACTTTTACCTTACTACATTTAATTTAGAGGCTATATTTTACTCAATTGTTTCCACTTATTTAGTTACTAGCTACTTTATATGGAAAGCCACACTGCTACCATGGCAAAAGACACATTTATGAAATCTTGCCATGTAAGAACAAACTGACATAGCTGGTGGGAACTACTACCAGCTATGTCTTGCAGTGGCTTATATATTCTTTAAAAAAATTCAATTTTAGTTTTTGCAGTAATCCATTTTCTCCATCCAAACTCAGCTCTGTGTTAAACGGTAGCAACCTGCGCAGTGTGAGTGTGTTGTCCTTCATTCAGTGTGTATTGGAACCCGGCTCTGCTAGGGCAGCTCGAGAAGCTGAGCACTCTGATCCTGGACTGCAACAACTACACCTCCCATATCAAGTTCCCCTTCATGGCCAGCGTCACCACCGTGTGCATCAACAAGAACAACATCAACAACTTGCCCGTGTTCGTGGAGGAAATCCGGAGGAAGTTCCCCAACATCAAGTGAGCCCTGTTTCAATACCGGGAGGTTTCATTCCTCGCCGCATTCTGATTCCATATCTCTCTCCAACAGGATCCTCAGCATGATGAACAACGAGGCAGCACCGAGCTATTTCAATGGAGGAAGTCTGACCCAGTACACAGACTACAGGTGAGCATAGGCCCTTTTTTTACCAGTGTTGTAAGAAGTACCTACATCTTATACTCTAGTAAAAGTACACATACCACAGTGTAGAAATACTCTTACAAGTAAAGGTCCTTCATTCAAAATTATACTTAAAAGTTTCCTCTCATGCTGTTTCTAGGCATATATTATGGGTCTCAGATATACGTATATAAAGATATATAAAACATGTCTATGAAGTGTTTTGCTCAAAATACCAAACAGATCACTCATTGTAGCCTGCCTCATACCCCTCTATTTCAGCCCTGTTACTATTTCAGCCCTGCTGATTCTGCGTCCGTAGCTTTGAAAAACAAAAAAAGGGGGTGGGAGCTAAATGCTGCCGTGATGAAATGCCATATCATGTTCCAAACCACATCAAGGATTATTTCTGAAACAGTATGGAGCTCAAATGCTTTCTCTCTCGCGGGTTTACCACAAGGTGAGTTCCTTTTTTTATTTCCTGCGTTTTACACATACTCTCTCCAGTACAGGTTAGCTCTGAGTGTTAGCGATGCTTGCTAATGTAAACACAGACCATATTCCGTCCAAAACGTTGCGCATTGTTTCTGATACAGTGACGTTTGTGATAGGGCCGTGGGTCCACATTCCAGATATTACGTCATATCGGCAGCTAATCTGGATCAGCTCCGTTGTTCCCCCGTTTTTAGAGATTTGGGTACGGAGGAAAAGAGAGGGGGTTTTATTTTCTGACACTTTGTGAGTCTCCTTAATAATAATAATAACAATAACAATAAATGATATTTATATAGCGCCTTTCAAGGGACCCAAGGTTGCTGTACATGGTGGACAAACAAAACAAACAGACAATCAAAGGGCAAACAAAAAATAAAGGAAGCCGGGGGACCAAAAAAGGGCTAGGGCCCGAAGGCCAGGGTGAACAGATGTGTTTTTAAATGATGATTTGAAGATGTCCAGGGAGGCAGCATTACGGATCTCGGCAGGAAGTGCATTCCAGAGGGTGGGGGCCGCAACACTGAACACCCTGTCACCAACAGTTCGGAGGCGAGAGCGGGGGATGGAGAGCAGACCCGTGTCTGAGGACCGCAGACTCCGAGAAGGGGTGTAGGGATGGAGGAGGTCCGATAAGTACTGGGGGGTGAGGGTAAGAAGGGACTTGTACGTGAGGAATCCGGGACAGCCAGTGTAGGTGGATGAGGGTGGGGGTGATATGTTGCCATGGCTTGGTGCGGGTGAGAAGCCTGGCGGCAGAGTTCTGGATGTACTTGAGCCTGTCCAGGGTTTTGCTGGGAACCCCGGACAGGACTCCATTGCAGTAGTCCAGACGGGATGTAATGAAGGCATGTACAAGTGTTTCTGCCTCAGAGTCAGAGAGTGAAGGCCGGAGTCTGGCAATGTTTTTGAGATGGTAGAAGGCGGATTTGGTAACAGATTTGATGTGTGCCTGGAAAGAGAGGGTGGTGTCCAGGATGACTCCCAGGTTGCGGACTTCAGTGGACGTGGAGATGGAGCAGCCGTCAATGGCCGCCTTGGGAGCCACAATCATGAGCTCTGTTTTATTGCTGTTGATTCTGAGCATGTTTGATGACATCCAGTTTTGTATGTCCTGTAGGCAGTTGACAAGAGATTGAGGGGGGAGCTGAGTGGACGGTTTGGTGCAGAGATAGAGCTGTGTGTCATCAGCATAAGAGTGAAAGCTGAGACCATGTTGGCGGACGATTTGACCAAGTGGGAGCATGTAGATGGTGAATAGGAGGGGTCCAAGCACAGAGCCTTGAGGTACACCTTGGTTGACTGGGGTCGGAGGAGAGCTGCAGTAACTGATGGTGACAAAGTGTTTCCTGTTAGAGAGGTAGGACTCGAACCAGGCAAGAGCTGTGTCACTGAGGCCAAGGTAGTCAGACAGGCGGCTGAGGAGGATGGTATGGGAAATGGTATAGAAGGCTGCAGAGAGGTCCAGGAGGATGAGAATGATGAGGCCAGAATCAGATGCGATGAGGAGGCCGTTTGTGATTTTAATGAGGGTAGTCTCTGTGCTGTGGTGGGGTCTGAAGCCAGACTGAAGGGGTTCATAGAGCTCATGGTATGACATGTGGTGTTGCAGTTGTGCGGCAACTGCTCTTTCCAAGATTTTAATGAGGAAAGGAAGGTTTGAGATCGGCCGGTGGTTGTTTAGGTCCTCCGAACACCGGGGACACATATTTATGTATAAAAGACATAAAAAAGTGCATTTTGAATGATAGATGACCTTTAAGTAAAGGCACGAAAGTATAAGCAGCAATATACTTAAGTTCCTGACCTAAAAGTATTCTTCGTTCAAAGTGGCAATACACATTCAACAAGTCCTCCAACTCATACGACCAAATAGGTCGATTGTTCAAGCCCTTATTACGACCAAATAGGTTGATTTAAATACTGTTTTCACCCCGTGAGAGTTGACGCCAACTTTACATGGATGCTGCGTAAAGACGTAGTACACGTGGCGGGACCTCAAATCATCTTCGTAATATCTATCACAACCCAGTCTCATGGCATTTCGTGTTCACCAACACGATTTTTAATCTATTGATTCGTGTTCACCAACACGATTTTCCTCTTTTTTTCGTGTTGCACAGCACGATTTTAAAAACAATGTATTTCTACTGGTAATGACGCTCATGGAAGCACGGCATTCGTTTGTGTCGGCTGCCCTTAAAGGCAATGTGAGCATCCATTCTCATTGGATAACGGAGAATTGTACACCCGGAATTAAGTATTCCCCTTACTGTTGATTGATTTTACAGTGATATCTGCACTACTCATCGACTAAAAAACACCAGATTATCCTTGTTAATTACACAACATTGATTGGTTTAAATTGTGTGCAATGCTTTTGTATTTTTCCCCTTCGATTCGGAGAAACAAATATTTTTTTGGAGTAAAGGATGGCAGAAGACACTACACTACCCAGAATCCCCAGCTATCGTTTGGACTACACCATGTGCTCTGTTTGACAAACCCCGTTTTTTTTCACCATTCATTCCAATGGCTGGCGTCTATGTCACATGATCTTCAAATTTTTCCCTGCAGAAAAAAAAAACATGGCCGAACTTCGTTTTATTCTCGGTGGAAAATGCCTATTTTAAAGTTAGTTTGGCCATTAAAATGCGTTTTGATGTAATTTGATGCGAGAAATATGAGTTGTTATTTCAGATTATGTGTGCAGTGGATGTACATGATCTTTAGTTTGCTAGTTATTACGAAGATTACTTCAGGAAATTGCGTCCATAGAACATTTTCATTGTTACCAAGGTGGTTGCTAGGGACGCTGCTATCGATATTATTTCTGTTATGTTGTGTAACTGTTTAATGGTGTTATCTTTATTGCTACCCCCTTCCCCGTCAATGTAGAGTTTCGGTCCACAGCGCAAACATATTAGTTTAACAAAATCCGCATCTAAAGATAGCCTACGTTATTTTCCCCTGTGCAATTCCAGTCTCACATCTCACAGCACATCGTCATTAACAAATACCGGAAACAGACCGAAAACATTTAAAAAAAAATAATAATACTTTATTCCGAGTGTGATTGCTTTTCTCTTTGAAAGTCATCACATAACGGCATTGTAATACACGGTTCGGCTGCATTAAATATTACATATCTGCCGTAGTTCTGTATTTATAGAGCCCTGATAAGAAGACTTCTAGACAAACATGAGGAACTGAAAACGTGACGTGGATCATAAATATATCAGCCATTAAACAACATCTTACATTTCTTTTCACACAATACGTCTCCTTGCAGTATCAACACTAATTCGGCTGACTTTTATATTTGATCCAATTGGTAGATAGGCTGTATTTACACCATACAGGTGCACAGCTGATATAAAGGGACACCTAGTGGTTAAAGCATGTTATTGAATTTCATTATTTTTATTATTAGATATTAATAGGATCCCTATAAAGTATATTAATTACTCGTTATTCTCTACTAATAGTTAATTAAAGACTGTATATAATGACTATTTTGCACATCCCTTTCAAGATTTCAAGACTTTCTAAGGTTTATTGACATATCATATAGGCCTACACAACTATGGTGTAGTTATGCATTGAATGAAAAACTTGGGTCGCAGGTTCCTCAATAGTGCATTACAAGACATCTATCAATATTTGTGCATACCTCCAGCAATGTTAACTATGTTGAAGCACTTATTTTAACTGATATTATACATATGTATTATACTCTTATAAGATGTATGTAGATATTTCATCTCCGGCCTTGTCAGGTATTGAACAATCAATAAATAAAGAACACAGAATTGTTAAATATAAAACACAGAATTTGTGTGATTATACTAAATGATTTACAAATAAACACCACTGCATATTTACAACTGTACACATGCTGATGTAACGCTAATGTTCCAACTTGGGATCAATAAAGTATATCTTATCTTAAGATGATCGATGGCTACTGCCATATTTGCAAAATGTGCCTCTGAACCTTGACAAGTGCATGTTTCAGGCTCATCAATTAATGTAATGTAATGTTATCAATTAACAACAGGGGTCACAAACATAAGACCAGCTGTTAAATAAAGCTCTTCTGACCTTAGCTGGCATGTGTATATATATATTAATGCTGCCCATTATGGGCACAAGCTATTTTCACCCATTTCTTAATTATATGTTTTAAATTTGAGTGTTTCCTATCCCCTAAACCTCCAGGGATGTACACAGTTTAATACTGGCAACTTCTTATTATGGGAAATACGAAAACGTCTTTTAAAACTACAATTCCCAGTAGAGACATGCCATAGACAGAGAACATGTTGCGAAACAGAATAGCCAGCATGTGTGGTTCTGGGGATGGGGTGGGGGAGGGGGGGACGCGGTGGACCCGTTCAAATCCAGTTTTGGACAGTCTGCCGTGGTTCCATCCCATTTCAAGTGCTGTTCGAGGCTCGGTGTAACCCTCGGAGCACACTCTCCAATCACAGAGATTGAGGACTATCACGGGGTTTGTCAAACAGAGCACATGGTGTAGTCCAAACGATAGCTGGGGATTCTGGGTAGTGTAGTGTCTTCTGCTATCCTTTACTCCGAAAAAATATTTGTTTCTCCGAATCGAAGGGGAAAAATACAAAAGCATTGCACACAATTTAAACCAATCAATGTTGTGTAATTAACAAGGATAATCTGGTGTTTTTTTAGTCGATGAGTAGTGCAGATATCACTGTAAAATCAATCGACAGTAAGGGGAATACTTACTTCCGGGTGTACAATTCTCCGTTATCCAATAAGAATGGACGCTCACATTGCCTTTAAGGGCAGCCGACACAAACAAATGCCGTGCTTCCATGAGCGTCATTACCAGTAGAAATACATTGCTTTTAAAATCGTGCTGTGTAACACGAAAAAAAGGGGGAAATCGTGTTGGTGAACACGAATCAATAGATTAAAAATCGTTTTCAGGGGGGGACTTATGACCTTTTCGTTTCTAAATTCCTGAGTAATAACCCTGCTAATATGCAATCTAATCCAACATGAGGTTTTTAAGAACCAAACAACTGATGCAGTTGTTGAAAGTAATGACGTACATTTACAGTACTCAATAATAATAATGTTTTTTAGAATATAATAATAATATTGGGAGGGATGAAACCCTCACGCATGCAGAGCACACAGCACACACAGTGAAATTTGTTCTCTGCTTTTAACCCATCCTAGTACCAGGAGTCCAGTACTAGGAGCAGTTATTGCACAGCGCCCGGGGAGCAATGGGAGTGAGGGGGGAAGGGGATTGTCCGGTGCCTTGCTTAAGGGCACCACGGCAGGGCAGGAGGTGAACTAGGACCTCTCCAAGAAGCAGTCCACACTCCTTTTTTAGGTCAGGTCGGGGACTTGAACTGGCTACGCTACGGCTCACAGTCCAATCCCCTACTGACTGAGCCACTGCCGGACTCAAGTATTGTATCTAATTACAATTGTTGACATATTTGTACTTTACTTGAGTATTTCCATGCAATGCTACTTTATACTTCCACTCCACTTCTTTCAAGAGGAGAATATCATACATTTTACTGGTAACTTTGTACATATAAAAAAACACATGAAATGCTGATGTGGAATAATGCAGTACTGTAGTACTAATCTACACAGCATTTTCTACATTTGGTCCACATTTACAAACTACAATACTGGAATGATCTTACATGAATTAAAACAGGACGAGTACTTTAAATATATTTTGATGTGAAGTTACATTTTGAAGTCTCAAATGTTGACTTTTACTTGTAGTGGAGTATTTTAAGACCCTGGTATTTGTACTTTTACTCAAGTAAAGGATCTGGGTACTTCTTCCAGCCCTGTACAGATGTTTCTCTGGAGCTGGAAGACAACTCCAGTGAACATGTTCATTTTAAAAGATCTATCAAACATAGAGCACTGCTGCAGAAAGCATTTCAAATTGTCACATGCCAACATGTTCTATAGCGCCCCCGTGTGGTTAATCAGTGAGAGAGGTGTGCTCGAGGAGTCTAAGAAAGGATATCTAGCTGATATCAACTTGGACATTTAGTCTCAGTTGTTTTATTTACAACTTAAGCCAAATATAAGATATACTGTAAGACTACAGCACAACATGAGTATAATACAGGCTGAGCTTCAGGAGAATATGGAAAGTCTTTACGCTAATAGATATCACAATGAATCTTATTATTCTTACATTAAACTCATTTTTACAATATAGCTTTTAAATATATGTACTTTCAAATTCTACACATTTTGCAACACATTGATACATCTCATCAGATAACTTTGAACACTTAGAATAAGAAAATAAATAAGAAATCATGATTTAGTTTTAACGTTTTCTGGAATGTAATGAAATGTGCTCCAATGCTAACGTTCGCCAAATGTAGCAACATCGTTGAGACGCAAATAGACAGTGTGTAAATAAGTTCCTAAATGGGTATTTTTATATGTTTCGGTGTGAAAGAAATCAAGTTATAGAAAGTCCCAATCTCCCATAGTGTCCCCCTTTCAACATACTGTAACATACAGTTCAAGAAAATATGAAACCAACAAATTGATCCACCAGAGGGGAACATATCACTGTGAAGAAAATTCCTCAGGGCAACAACAATCCATCAATATCATGTCTGACACCGTGATTTAGAATGACTATTTTCTAAATGGGCCTTTAAGTCGCAGGGTCCATAAATCAGGTCTGAGAGGACTGAAGATGTTTACAGCCCTCTTACTGACATGTCTATGAAGTCCTTTAACCAGTTCTTAAAGTTAACAGTTCGTCAGCACTAGCCACGGTCATCTTCAATTTCAAAATGTATAATGTCCACTCTAATTTAACAAAGTAATGGACATGATGTTATGTGCACACTAAGAATACATTATAGGTTTTTGAACACATCATCCCTCAATCTCTCCAGGGATAATGCTACAGTGAAAATAAAAAAAATAAAAAATACCCAAATGACCCTTTAATAAAGTGTACGACAGAGCTGTGGATGTTCTCTTCCTTCAGACAACCTACAGGACATTTAACCGTCATTGGTCCACATGACAACCGTAGCAGCAGAACGTTCTGCTCTTTATCTGTCAAGCGTGTGTGTTGTAATCTGAGCTCATTTTTAAACTTGTGATTGACCTAAATAGCAGACATTCACCCCCCTGTTGTCTCCTCCTCCCTCAGGCAGTATGTGGTCAGTCAGCTGCCCGGCCTGGAGTTCCTGGATGACACAGAGGTCCTGGAGCAGGAGCGGGTCCAGGCCAGGAGGACGTACCGGCTGCAGCAGAGCCACAGCAGCCGGAGGAGGAAGGACGAGTCAAGGAAACACACACACATGCTCAAAAAGTCAAATACTGTCATATGACATGTTTGTTATATTACACATTGTATGTTTTGTATCTGCTAGTTTCAACAATTATTTAAAGCTACAGGATGTTTATGCTGAGGTAAATATTAAAATCCATGCACCAGAAGAGTTATAAAAGTAAAAATATAAATATTAAACACACGTGTCGTGAATCATTTTCCACACCTTATAGTCTAGTTACAGCATAGTGAACCCGGAAATGTGGAGTACCCCAACATTTTATGTTAGAGATGTACTGTATAGTAGGGTCCCCAGCAAATAGAAACTGCATGCTAACTTGCATAAATTGCGTCAATTACCAATTATTACCATAATGGCCTAAATGTGGATTTTCGATTTGGAGCGTTTTGGAGTGGTTTTGTGGGTATTGTGGGTATTGTGGCTGCTGAAACCATTTCTGATGATTTTCCAGTCAAAAAGGGCCGTTTTAAGCAGAAAGTGGCAATATCTCTCTGGGCTTATTTTGACTTCTTTGAGTTGACTTGCGGCCATTGTATATAGAGAGCACAAGATGAAGTTATTACTCTGGACAATTCTTTATCAAATAAACAAGCAATCTGTCCAATCCAAATGATCCAGAGTACCGTACATCTTCCAAATCGACCTAAATTAATCTAAATCAGCCCACAGAGAGTACAAATATTGGAATTATCTGGTTAAAGCTGCCTTTTCTGATACTGTTCTGACTGCTGCCGTCTGGCAGGCGGTACCGCAGCATCAGGACTAAAACCACCAGACTCAGGAACAGTTATATATTACACAGGCTCCGCCCTCTACTGGACTCTAGGCGAAGTCCCTCCCTTTCCGGGGAGCTCCAAAGTCAATGAAATAATTGAAACTTGTTCTGTTTCACTTAAAATAAAAAAAAATAAAAATGACAAAAACATCTGTTGAAATGTCATGTTTTTTATTTAATTTTGCATCGAATATTTCCAAAATTCCCCAGCTTAACTTCCAATGGAAACTTTCCGGAAATTTACCGGAAATGTTCCGCCCCTTTGCAACCCTAGTTGTAATATAGTCAAGACAAAACATGCTTATGACATGCTCAAAAACTGATATTTCTTAAATCTGTATTCAAACGTAGTTCCCTCTGTCAGCAATGTATCAACAACTACACACACATTTCTATCAGTATTTCTCTGTGTTGTGGTTGACATGATGATGACTGTTAGGAGTTAAGGGGAGAGGCTGAGCATCACCATGAAATGTGCAAATTGACATAAAAATGAATAAAAGGGGGGAAAATGCTCCATGTTTTTTAAGCTGTAAACCTTAACTGTTATGTAAACCAACTAGACAGACAGTTTATTACTCCTCCCCCTCACATTAGCAGATGAAAGGCATAACATACTTGAATGAATGGTAAATAAAGAATGCTGGAAATAACTGCATCTCCATTAGCCTATATGCTATGCAGAGACTGCCTTCTTCATGTCGTGAATTGTGTAAGAAATTAAAATCAATATTGAATGATGTAATCTAGCTTAAACACAGAGTAAACTTAAAATTGTTTTATTCTGAAAACATTTCCGGTTAAGTTTACTTTGAAAAGCTGTATTGAAAGGCGTTGCCATTGTCAACAATGACCACTTCCGGTTTTACGTTAAAATTGAACACACTACGTCTAAATCCTCGGTTTTACGCGATATCGGACATAGAAGAAAGAGGTGGGAGGACCCATAGAAGAGAAATTAGATGTCCTTCAACATGGCGCGCTAAAATTCATTTCCGGGTCATTACCGGAGGACCGAGGAGTCGAGGAGGGGGATTTGATTAAATGAGAAAGGGCCCTTGTGTAGAAACAGCTCTTTATATCCGTTAGCAAAAGCATAGCTAGCTAACCAGATGCTAACAACAACATTCCACATTACCGCTCGAGTACTCACACAATGCGCTCGTGCCACACACACAGAGCCGAGCTTGAATGAAACACAGAGACCCAGAAGTACTTGTACTGTACTGTATGTCATATTATTTTCGATGGCTTTACTGTATAATCAGTGTAACAGATGAACAGATCGCCACTGGGCTTTCATCTAAACCAGTGTTTCTTAAACCTTTTCAAACCAAGGACCACTTAACCAATAAAAAAACACTCGCGGACCACCTAACTCCACAAATATCCAAAAACACATCGTTTTTTACAAATCGCCTGGAAATGGTACAAACAAGTGGCAACATGTGTGATGACGGTGTTTATCTGGGCTATATCAGGCAATCAAAAGTGAAACTTAAGCTCGCTCAATTACGGAGATATTCCCGCGAGAGTGCAGAAAACTTAAATTTATTTATTTATTTCAAATGTGAAATTTTACCAATATACTCGCGGACCACTAGGGGGCGTTCACGGACCACCAGTGGTCCGCGGACCACACTTTGAGATGCACTGATCTGAACACACAGCCACGTAATGATAACAAAACAAATGTCGGGGGTCATTGGTCAAGCAACACACCAATCAGAGAGCAGCAGTGAGCACACCTCAGGCTGTGTTTTATATTTGTATTCTTTATTTCTGATTTATTTCACACAAAAAACTTTTAGTGGAAACGTTTTCACTTATATGATTAAAAAAAAAAACGGCAAAGTGGCAAGGCTTACCCGCCCTGCGTTGGGGGGGGCACAGTGACTCATTTGGGGGGGGCAGGGCCCGCGAATGACCCCCCCATGACGCCGACCCTGGGTGTTGACAAAGATAAAGCTGCAACAGGCACAATTGTATTCATCCACATCTATCAAATATTACATATTTATTGCCCAATATCACAAGTAAGAAATGTTAGAATAGTATGACCCTCAGTGAGAACGACTGAGGTGGGAACCCTCTTCCAAGACACAGAAGATTAAACCACAAAAACTGTAACATCTGATCAAATGCATTAGAGGAGTTTTGCATTGTTTTATCCCATTTTTAAATCTCAGATCTGCTCAAGGGAACCTGTAACACAGGTCTCAGTCGGGCACTCAAGCCTGCATTACAATATAGGCAGGGCCACTCTGCTGTCGCCCATCAGCTGTAGAGAGTTAACTAATTAGAGGGGCGTGGCCCCACAGCTGTGAGAACTCAGCAATCAGGCTCCATTTTAGGTAGCTATTTCCTGGAGCGTCAGACAGCCAAAGACATTGGAGTCCTGCTGGAGTAAGACCGACAAAGACATTGGAGTCCTGCTGGAGTCACGAGGGTGGCAAAGAGGAGGCAAATCCTACTTTGATTGAGCTAAGTATCGCTGGTGTTTTATTTCATTTGGTTGTTTAGCCCCTCATGCTATAATCATGTGTATTTTCTCCATTCCTGTTCATGTGTCCTCTCGCAAATATCACTGGCCCCGTGTATCTCGTAATCGATATAACCGGCCTGCTCTCGTCTATCCCACATGCTCCACTGAGATCCAACATCTAGTTTCAGGTGGCCTGTGGAACTGCCAGTCAGCTGTTCTTAAGGCTGACTTCATCTCTGGCTAGGCTTCCCTGCAGTCTCTGGATTTCCTTGCTCTCACTGAGACTTGGATTACTCCATCCAACACATCCACCCCAGCAGCTCTCTCCACAGCATATTCCTTCTCCCATACACCCAGACCCACTGGCAGAGGAGGTGGCACTGGTCTCCTGCTCTCTCCCAAATGGAGCTTTTCCCTCTTCAAGCTACCTAACTTCACTCCTTCCACCTTTGAATTCCATGCCGTCACAGTAACCCATCCTATACAATTAACCATTGTTGTTCTCTACCGTCCACCAGGCGCCTTGGGGGACTTCTTGGAGGAATTAGATAATCTCCTCTCACACATCCCTGAAACTGGCCCTCCGGCTGTACTTCTCGGAGACTTCAACCTCCAGACGGGGAAGATAGACGAACTAACATCTCTGTTAACCGCCTTTGCTTTCTCACTGTCTCCATCCCCACCAACTCATAAAGCTGGCAATGTCCTTGATCTTATATTCTCAAGGAACTGCACACATCCGATCACTTCTTCCTTTCATTCTCTCTACCCCTTTCCAAACATAACAAACTAATCTCTTCTCATCCTGCACCTGTCCGCCGTAACTTTCGTTCCCTCTCCCCCTCTACCTTTGCCTCATCGGTGCTCTCAGCCCTCCCTTCCTCTGACTCGTTCCAACTCCTACCTCCAAAAACTGCTGCAGAAACTCTCCTCTCTACTCTCTCATCCTCTCTGGACTCTCTCTGTCCTCTCACATCTCGGCAGGCTCGTCAGTCCCCTCCTGCTCCCTGGCTAAATGACGCACTGCGTGCTAATAGAACCGTCCTTCGGGCAGCAGAGCGGAAACGGTGGAAATCCAAACACCGTGACGACCTCCTAACCTATCAGGCTCTCCTCTCCTCTTTCTCTGCTTCGATCTCTCAGGCAAAAAGCACTTTCTTTCAAGATAAGATCCAATGTTCTTATTCCAATCCCAAAAAACTATTTAACATCCCTCTCCTCTGTCATCATCCTGTTGGACCCGTCAGCTGCATTCGACACGGTGAACCATCAGATCCTCCTTCGCACTCTCCAAGAACTTGGAGTTTCAGGCTCTGCACTTTCCCTCCTCACCTCATACCTCAAAGACCGTACCTACAGGGTAACTTGGAGAGGGTCCGAGTCCGACCCTTGTCAATTAACTACAGGGGTCCCTCAGGGCTCTGTTCTTGGTCCCCTCCTCTTCTCCCTGTACACAAACTCGCTCGGATCAGTCATTAGCCCGCATGGTTTTTCATACCACTGCTACGCTGACGACACCCAATTAATTCTGTCCTTTCCCCGCTCAGAGACCCAGGTCGTCGCACGCATCTCTGCTTGTCTAGCTGACATCTCTCAGTGGATGTCTGCTCATCACCTCAAGCTCAACCTTGACAAGACTGAACTGCTTTTCCTTCCGGGAAAAGATTGTCCCACTCTTGACCTGACAATCAACATCGGCACCTCTGTTTCCCCGACTCAGACTGCAAGGAATCTGGGTGTGATCCTAGATAACAACCTGTCCTTCACTGCAAACATCGCTGCTACAACCCGTTGCTGCAGATATATGCTGTACAACATCAGGAAGATTCGTCCCCAGCTGACCCAGAAAGCCACGCAGGTTCTGGTCCAGGCTCTCGTCACCTCACGGCTAGACTACTGCAACTCCCTCCTGGCTGGTCTAGCTGCATGTGCCATCCGACCTCTGCAGCTCATCCAGAATGCAGCGGCTCGTCTAGTCTTCAACCTTCCAAAATGTTCCCACACCACTCCGCTCCTCTGCTCCCTTCACTGGCTCCCGGTAACTGCTAGAATCCACTTCAAGACACTGGTACTTGCATACCATGCTGCGAATGGATCTGGCCCTTCCTACATCCAGGACATGGTTAAACTGTACACCCCAGCGCGTGCACTACGCTCTGCATCAGCCAAACGACTCGCTGCACCCTCGCTGCGAGGGGGACCCAAGTTCCCATCAGTAAAAACACGTGGGTTTGCTATCCTGGCTCCAAAATGGTGGAATGAGCTCCACATTGACATCAGGACAGCAGAAAGCCTGCACATCTTCCGGCGCAGACTGAAAACTCATCTCTTTCAACTCCACTTCGAGCGATAGAATTACTAACAAGGCACTTATATACGAATAAAGGACTGGCTTATCTATAGCCAGTTGAGTAGCACTTGAAGTGTTTGGCTCTATGAAACCTGATGTACTTATATGATTCTGTTTTCTTCAAGGTTGTGTCTTCCTGGTCGAATGTTCTTATTGTAAGTCGCTTTGGATAAAAGCGTCAGCTAAATGTAATGTAATGCAATTTATGAATCCCTTTTTGGCTCAAGCTAATCCAACATTTTTATAACAAGGAAGTCATTCTCACACAATAAGTAGAATAACATGGTTAGCTAACATTTGTTAACATTTAATGGAAAGTTATGTTAAAGCTGACCTGTTATATGCTATAATGGTTTGTGTTCTTTTTATATTTAAAAGCCTATAATTGTAATACTTGAATATCTGACTTCAGTGTGTATATAGGTTGTGTTCACAAGAGTGTTTAAGGAATATTTAAATTGGCTTCTTCTTCAGTTTATGTGACATGTAGACTGTTAAATGTTGGAGTGGTAGTAAGGAACTGCAGTCAGATCAAGCTAAGCTAGTTTACCAACTGTTAGCATGTAGAAGGCTAGCTGCTCCAGTCTTTAAGCTAAGCTAACATAGGCTAACTACGTCCTGAGCCTGACTCCAGCTCAGTTTTTAACACTAGTACCAGGAATCACGACACCAACATAAGATTGATGTCTATTCATCTGAAAGAGTCTGAGAAAAGAATGATTTGCAAACTGGGAACAAGCTAGTCGCATAATCCACTGTTATTATGAATTAAGCTGATAAATTGAATTGGATGTTTGAGTTTGGTGGGGAGCACAATATATCTCATAGAAATGTCAAGAAATAATTCAATTAAATGTTGTCCAGTTACAGATGCTCACAGGTGTCACTCTTTTCTTTGCAGAGAAATATGAGGGGAAAGTGTCCTGATGGGGACGGATGCGTCGGGCTCCCCCTGAGTTTCGATGTGCTGGACAAAGTGTCGTCCACCTGCAGTACAGACCTCGCTGAAGGGGACAGTGTAGAAGACACTAGGACTTTTTACAACATTGTGACCCTGCTGCAGAGGTGCATGGATGCCTCAATGGGGGGGGGCCAACCCCGAAGACTGATGGTCAACGACGAGACCCTGCACACAAACAGGTGGGACACAAACAGCAGCTGCTGATATTTTATAGTTACACATCACAGGAATGCCCCCAAATGTGTCACTAACTGCAATCCTGGTAAATGAGCTGCTTTATAATTGGAAACGGTTCCTGAAATAAGATGTACACACAACTGACTGATCTCTTTCTGTTTACTTGCAGGCTGCTGCGCGATCACATGCTCAAAAAGGGAGAGGAGATGCTGGATGAGGAGCTGTGTCCCCGGGCCCTCAGACTCTGTGAGCCCCCAGACCAGATGGGCCCTTCAGCGGTCAGCCTGCGCTGGCCCCAGATAAACTACTGTCAGAACTGCAAGAGACGCTCCTTCCCTAGCCGGCTGCAGGAGCGGTGAGAGCGCCTAATTTGACAATAATGTCAAAACGATTTCGACGTTAGCTCCACAATTTTCTTTTTCATTTTTCTCTTAAGATTTAAAAAAACAATGATATGGCTTCCAATTGTTCCATTTCAATTCATTTGTAGCACCAAAAGTCTAAATATACTGAGTGTATATATTAACCCCTGCTCTCCCTGACAATGACAGCATCAGGGTTAATATCTTACACCACTTACCATATAATACAGCTATTTCCCCAGGCTTGGTATAGCCATGTCAGACTGAATCAATAGTCATTCAATGCTGATGACATTAACATCAGTTTTTTGGATAACATTGCAAGACATTTTGTATTGCGCAAATTAAAGTAGAACATTCGAGTCCACCATGAAACAGTGAAGCTATCAGCAGACTTGGGGTCCTGCTTCTCCCCCCTGTCAGAGGCTTTACATCAGAACAGAGCCTCAGGTCACCAACACTGACTGCAGGTCAGTCATTGGCTGCCTGTACAGACTCACTCTGCCTGAGGCTCTGTTCTGTGCTCAGACTTCTTCTAACCCTCAGCAGGCGCTCAGCATGTGGAGCAGCTAACATTCCTGTGTCACCTGGCAACCTGGCACTGCAACCGGCCAATGAAAGAGTCAGTTGAATGTCAGAATATCTGGAAGACACTTCATTACCCACAAATACTGTCTTCAAATTCAGCAGGAATTAATTCAGTAGAAAGTCCAGTTAAGTTAACTTATTGCCATTTTTAAATGTCATTTTGAAGTCTGGAATTTTACTTCATAAGATCAATAGCCGCATTCACACCGCAGGACTTTCCCTGGTACTTTGGTTCTTTAGTTCCGTTAGTACCAATAATGTCGCGTTCACACCGCCGGGACTACTCAGTGCCGGGAACTCTTTTGGCAATTTTCAGTCCCTGCTAGAGAGGTGGTACGAACCTGGTGATAAAAGAGTGCCAATTTCTATTCTATTTCTTTTGTTAGGCAGCCATTTTTTTCCTCGCTACAAAACCACATCCACACCCGAGCGAGTAGTTATTTTGTACTTTAAAGCAGTTATGATCACACGTACTACAACACCGGAGCGGTGGAATGATGAGGAAGTGTCGGCGCTTCTGGCAATTTACTCTGAGGACGGGATGCAGCAGCTTCTACAGAAAGCAGTTCCCAACTCCAAATTTTTGAGCGATGTTCGCAAAAGCTACTTGAGCTGGGAATCGTGCACAGTGCGCACGGATGCCGGGTACAAATAAAGAAACTCAGGCAGGACTATAAAAAAATTGAAGACCACAATAATAAGAGTGGTAACGATCGAAAGACCAGTAAACAAACGCCTCATACAGCGGGTGGGCTTTATACCCCCTCCCCCGTGTAGTTCTTCTTCTCTCGTTTTTTTTTGTACTTCTCTGGGTTTTGCGGCCTGCCAGAAAACCCAGAGAAGAAGAAGACGAAGTGACGTCAGCGTAATGTTGCCTCAGGGAAAGTACTGCGGTGTGAATGCGATTTGGCACTAGCCCCCTGGCGGATTCAGTGCCGTGGTACTTTAGTGCCGGCACTAAAGTACGGCAAGTCCTGCGGTGTGAAAGTGGCTAATATTATAATTATATAACCCATAACTATGTACAGATGTGGTTTTAGGATTGCAGGTACAGTTCTGTGTTCTTACCTAACAGGTGCATGACATAAGATTTACCTGTAGTTTAACGTAACCCTTAGATGGGCAAGCACATATAAGCACATTACATTCCCAATGTAGGGTATACATTTGATCTATTATCAAACCCATATTGCATCTATATGACATATTACTCTGTTATTAAAATGTTGTTACACCCAAATTACATGCATACAGTATGACACCAATATTACACCCTTATTACAACATTAGTACACCCATATTACGCACATATAATATCCATATTACACCAATATTACACTTTTATTACAATTAGTTTAGACCCATGTTACACATTGACACAGGCTGTCAAATGACTGTGACCACAAGATACAGAAACCATTTACAGTAAGGGTTAAATGTTATCTTTAAAATATACAGTTTGGGGTATACCATATTAATCATGTGAACAGGACAAGTTCTTCTTTAAATGCTGCCACACATTGTTTCCCTCTCAGTGTTACATATTGCCTTCTACCACATGCTTTGTGTTGATAACAAGTCTCCAGTGCTTTGCAGTGTTTTCATATCCTCTCCCCTCCTTCACTCTGTTATCTGGGTTCTTCCTATGGTGCTCGCCTCTCTGCTCTGGAACCTGATGTTCTTCCCCCTCCCTCTATCTTTAACTGCCTGCTTTGCTTATCTCTCCGCAGCCCCCGCTGTAAGGCAGTGTTTTTCTGTGGTGAGTGTTTCCTCTCAGATGCCAAACACTGGTGTGCCAAACTGAGCCGTCACATGAAGCAGGGAGCCCGGCTGGCAGAGCTGCCGTTCAGCTTCACTGCAGGTACACTGGTGTTCCCAAAGAAACAAACCTTATTCAGTTAAGGCTTTTACACTTAACATTTGTAGATCGTTGTTCTCGAACCCAGGAGGAAGTTAAGAAGAGACAATGTAGTCCCGGAAAAGTTGAAATGGGTAATTTATTGAAATAACGTGGTTTTGAATCAGACAGAGGAAGCAGTCTCTAACTGTCTTTTAAACACTCTTTATTAAAAACACACATTAATATATTCCGGCTTAAAAACACACACAAAAAATTTCGGGCGGCGCCGATGAAAGAACAAAGAGACAAAACAGACTTACCTTGTCCGCTTCAAAACAACGCCACATTTTAGATCTGTTGCAAAATTAGTTTTTTAACATTAATTAAGCAGTTCTTCTCAGGAGGTTTACTCACCATCAAACACACATCTAATAGTTCCTACGTAAACTATTGAAGATTTTTGATTTAAGTGGCTCTGTCTTACCATGTATTTGGGCCCAGTGTGTCTGATGGATTCGTAGAAATTCCTTCGAAGCTGCAGTTTTCTCTCCTGGATCTTCGAGCTCACGTCGGTGTCACCAATTTGTAGATCGTGATCGTTGTTCTCAAACCCAGGAGGAAGTTAAAAAGAGACAATTCAGTCCCGGAAAAGTTCAAATGGGTAATTTATTGAAGTAACGTGGGTTTGAATCAGACAGAGGAAGTCAAAACAAGGCGCGGTGTCGGAAGGAGAGAGGCCAATTCTCCGTGGAGCGTCTGTATATGCGATTCCAGGCTCCTCTTCTCATTGGCTGCTTCGACGATGGGGGGGTATTCCTCTCCCTCGTTCTTCTGTGTCTGATATTGCGTAAATAAAAAGATTTAGACGTTGTGTGTTTATTGTATAACTCCACACGCCTTTTTTCTCCTCATATTCTTCTCATTCATGTACATTCATTTAATATTCAGCAATAATAACATCTCGGCGTCAATAAATGTAGTGTTAAAGTTAGTGTGCAACACTACGTGTCATTTTCACCTTAAAGGGCACCTATCATGCAAAATGCACCTTTGTACGTCTTGTATACATGATTATGTGTCCCCGGTGTTCCGGGGAACTCACCAAGTGTCAGAAAACACAACCCTCTCTATTTTCCTCCTTCGCCAAATCTCTAAAAAAGGGGCTGCAACGGATCTGAAAAAAATGGATCCACATTCCGACACTTTTCTACGTCACAAAGACGTACTCCGCTTATTGGTCAACTCTCCACCTATCAGGGGAATGAGCCACGGCCGTGCATTGCCAAACCTCTCATTCGCATATAGGCTATCGGCAGGCTAAATCAACCCCAGTCACATCTGTGTTTCTGCCTGCTCTTGGCAGGATGTCTAAGCCAGTTAAACCACGGACATGTTTATGAACTTCTCTCAAGTCCAACACGGATATGCCTCCAAACTAATGCTACACCCGGGATCAATACCAACCATCCGGGACCAGGCCAGTGAGGACACATCCAATTCTGAAGCTGTAAGTTTTTATTTAGCAGTGTTTTTCCTGATAAAGCTATCTCTAGCTGGTAGCATGTAGCTTAGCCGTATCAATGTCGCCTCAACCCCAACTAGTAATCGGTTAGGTGTTTATATGTTCTTGTAACATTTTATTTTGTACGCTCCGCAGTCTTTGCTTTGTCTTTTATTTTAATTATCAGGCATTTGCGAACATGTTCAGACTGCCGTAATGGTGATCTGTGTAAAGGCTGTAAAGCCACGCCTGGCCTAGCCGATAACACAAGTATTTATTCTCCTATGTATTAGTATTTTGTATCCTCTAAAAAACATATTGAGTAAGTTATAATAACAAACGTAATCTTCTGGAGGTAAGTGCCGTTTTTTCCAGCGTTATGTAAAAGCTTTTGTGATTGTAGTCTGTAAGAACGATCAGATATCATCGACCTGTAAGCTAAGCTAAGCTAAGCTAATGAGACATGCCGTTTTTTGCAGCGTTATATGTAAAAGCTTTTGCATGTTTACTTGTTTGCACACATGAATATAAATGGGGGTGTGTTAGGATACAACACTGTATGTATGTATGCGAGGGGACACACACCACGAGTAAAACGGAGCTAAAGCCCTGGTATGTTGTTGTTGACGACATGCATTTACTAATCTCAACCACTTTTTTTGTTGTGCTTTTTTTAACATTGCACAGGCTACGTGGCCAACTTGATGGACCTCATCTTCGATCGAGTCTTTGTGGACCCTGCACCATTATGAGCAACCTGACAGGGAGGAGGTCATCGCCGGGTATGCCACACGGTTCAATTTGGCTGCTGTCTGAACCTAACATAGACATTTCACGGATCAGAGGACAACGCAGGCCGGAATCACCACTCTGATCCTCTCTCCATGGGTTCAAATAACCGTTGATTTTGACAATAAAGTTCCGAGTTGATATCAAATGTGTCGTGATTATTCATGTTTGGATGGGTAAAGAATATTCTGATTTCAAAAGCATAAGGTTGTGTGTGGACTTTTTTTGTCATACACATGGGTGCGTTATGCCATTGCTGTGTAGTATATAATAGTACAATGACAGAATGAAAGATTGCATAAAGCCATATACACCAGTATTTATTTCCATGAACAATATTAGCATTCGTTTTACAATTTCAGTCAAAACAAACCACTCAGTGCTCTATTTGCCTCAACTGTAGTCCAACTGTGTTCAGCTCTGTAAATATTCAATGCATTCTGCAGGGAAAACACATTTAGGCACACAATCCAGGATGATCCACCACACAGGTTAGAGTCCTCAAGTTCCTGCATCCGTCTTTACACCTAGTGTGATAAACATATATTGAATGACATGTGAAAAATGTATTCTCTAAACAGACAACTTAGTGAAGCTAATGTTACGTGTGGTATCTCCATGCAGCACATGCTCCGGTTCAGAAGGCATCGTGGCGCAAGTTGCACATGTACCCCTTTAGAAAGAAGTCAATAACTGAGCTTTTAAAACACATGAAACACACATTGCTGACAACTGCGATGTTTGCACCTCCACCAAAACCTCCGCTGCTTCAGTTTCTGGATCAAATTGATAATATGCTTGAACACATGCATTGCTCTGAGATGACATGTGTATTCCACACTCGTAAACACAGCAAGCATGGTAACGTGATTCTCGCCGGCTCTTCTGCAGGGGGCGTGGTCAGCTGCTGCTCAGAATTTTCATAGGCAGGTTTGGAATAAAGCGAAAATGAGCGAAACGAGGCATGGCTAAAAAATGATCTGTTTGGTATTTTGGAAAATAAAATGTATAAATATACCTTATATAGGTATGGTCATACACTATATCATTTAAATATAGCATGATAGGTCACCTTTAAATTCACTTTTTCTCAAAAATGTAAGATTAGCCACATGCTAATGCTAACCGGAGATGAAGAATTTTCAGAATAAAAGTTTTAAATTAAGAGTGAGTGTGAACTTCCGGTTTTTCAGAATAAAACAGCTTTAAAGGTGGGGTAGCAGGGCTCAACGCTAACTTTTAAAAGTTGTTGCCAGGCTGGCAACCAGGCATCAGCTTTTGGTTGCCAAAACTGAAAATACGGTTGCCATTTTTAGTCACCTTATATTTTAAATAATTAAGATACTATACAGTTATACATCAACTTAATAATGAACATGTGACACAAAAGAATGTTTAAATGCTTTACAATAAGTAATTAACACAATTATTTGAAACTTAAGTGGTAGTAAACTTGTCCACCCTCAATTGCTGGTATACAAAATACCAGTAGTGCAGCTGTTGTCATGTTGTTCAAATGAATTGAGCAAGTCACTAGTTTCTTGGTCATCTGTTGTCTCCCTTTCAAATGTGGGTTTTCTTGACCTTTGTGCTGATCCCCACCATAGATCCACTGGCCCTTCAGCATTGCAGTCTTGGATTGGCCAGACTAATACATTTCTAATGTTAAATAAATGAAAATCATTCACAGTTCAGAATTAGATATTAATTATTAATGCTGTAAATTACCTTTTAATATGTAAAATGTGTTCCCTTTTTATATAAGTGATAATCTTTGTATGCCAATATTTTCCTTTGGTAAAGTTTCATTTTGCACTTTTATTTTGGTAGTAATAAGATCGGGACTCTTATTTTGAAGGAACTTTTACCAGAAGTGAATGGAAAACGGAGCAGAATGTACATAATATATATTTTGCCTCCCAAGACTTTACACATTTTCTCTTTGCTTTTCGTTCGGGTTCATCTTGCGCTTTATCAGATGAATCACTTTGAACATTCGTTTGAGATGTTGACGGGTTGGACGAACTTTTTACCCCACAGTCAAACAACTTAATTTGCTTCGCCATTTTTTGTATTTTTTTGGGCTACCTGCCTGTCAGCCTTCCATCTGTGCACACATTTATCTCGTGCCCTCATTGGTCATGTGTGCGTTCGTGTGTGTTGGAGGAGGGGCTCTGTGAGGAAGTGGCAGATTTGTTCTGGCGGTGTATTTTCAAATCCTAGCGCACTCGAGCTGGTTTCTCCAAAACTACCTCCTATGGAGTCAGATTTGGGCCAATATTCTAGCGCGTAAAACAAGCTACTCACGAGCGGAAAATGTGCTTTTACACGCGCATAAAATGACCCTCGCGTGCAGATTAAACACCCGCGAGCGGCTCTGCGCCCGCGAGCGGCTCTGCGCTCTTGCTCGCTCGCGGGAGTGAAAAGTTTCTGGCACTTTGGGGCGGAGCCACTGGACTTTGATTGACAGCTGCAAGGAAACCCGGAGTTGCCAGGTTTGATAAATGCCTGAACTACCAAGAGCCGAGGAGTGACGGCAGCAAAATCAGTTGGACGAGATTGAATGGTAAAGTTGTCCATAAAAAAACTATTATATTTGTAAAGTGTACAGCTAAGAAGCAGGGGGTTTAATCTGCGCGCGAGGGTCATTTTATGCGCATGTAAAAGCACATTTTCCGCTCGTGAGTAGCTTGTTTTACGCGCTAGAATATTGACCCAAATCTGACTCCATACCTGCACCTTTAATTAAAACCGTAATATTTAATCAAAATTTCTTACACATTCCACAGCATGATCCTATCATTTAAATATGCAATGCCTTAGATGTTAACATGCAGGATTTAGATTCATATGGCACATTATACTTTATTGCATGTGTCCATTTAAGCTGCAGGAGTAAATAATACAAGTTACTTAAAATTCCTCTTCTCTTTGGTTTCTTTTTGCCAGTCAGTAAAAAGCGATAGTTACGTCTATAACTACGGTTCTATGAGTCCCGGATGACCGCCAGAGGCGGTGCTTTAGCACTGGATATGTCCATCGTGCGCATGCACCGTAAGAGTACCAATAACAACAAAGTCACCTCCTGTGACCCACGTGACACCGACTATATCAGCTGGTGTCATCAGAGGATATGTTCCCAGAATCTTCTCGCGAGCACACGAGGATTCTGAGTTACAGGAAACTCTGGCGGTCATCCGGGACTCATAGAACCGTATACAGACGTAACTATCGTTCTATTTCGTCCCTACTGACCGCCAGAGGTGGTGCTTTAGCACTGGATGACTTATGCCAACCATGTCATGAAGAAACCTAATACTCACCTAGCTGGAAGCAGCAGAGCTTGGCAACAGGACCACGCCCAAAGGATGGGGGGGTGGCGACAGTGACCCAGTAGAACCTGGAGAATGTGCCAGAAGACGCCACGCTATCAGATATGTACAGAGAGCGCAACAAGGGCAACTCCTGGGAGAGGGGGCGGAAACGCTGCCGTCACCAGAAAGTTCAAGCCAGGTAGCAACCAAGACAGAAATCAGGACAACCTAGCTGGGAGCGGGAGTGGAAACACTGCCGTCATCGACCAAGCCGACACCAACCTGTCCGTTGAAGTTTTCTGTGCAGCCGGCCACAGCTCCTGGAGGACGGGTAACCCCGCTGCTCCGACTGGATCAGTCGCGAAGCTGCACGCAGCCAGCTGGATGCAGAGAAATCCTTAAATCAAACGTTCCAACTGAACGCTGTAGGCTACAATATTGTAGCCACGGTACTCTCGCGCAGCGAGAAGATGAAAGGAACAGATCCTCTGATGACACCAGCTGATATAGCAGGTGTCACGTGGGTCACAGGTGACTTTGTTGTTATTGGTACTCGTAAGGCGCATGCATGCGATGGACATATCCAGTGCTAAAGCACCGCCTCTGGCGGTCAGTAGGGACGGAATAGAACTAGTATTCCATCCCTTTCAATCTCCCATTTGACTTTAAACCTCTCCTTTCTCCTTTTTAGAAGTCACATCTGAGGACTTCAGTTTGGAGGACTTCCTGTTCAAAAACAAACTGGTGAGCAGCTACTGGCTGCACTGGAGTCAGTTGGTTCACTCCGTGCGCAGACTCCTTCTGTGATTGGCTGGAAGGTAAAAATATAGAGCGATGTAACAAATAAGAATAAAGAGAAGGAGATGTATCCATGTTATGTCATCAATGTGTGTCCAGGTCACAGCCATGCCTACCAGCCTCTCAAACAGGAAGCAGAAATACTGATGTGTGGACCAGACCCCAACAACACCCCCAGTCCCAGTGAACCCCTCGGTAGGAGAACATCTGAACTGAATATGTTTCTATCAAATTAACCCTCGTGCCTCACTTTAAAGATGCTTCAAGAACTGTCACGAATGTATTCAATTAATATTATTTCCCATTTAGGCTAGGTTAAATATTCAAAGCAACAACAATTCCTGATCCTAATGTTCATATTCACATACGTTTTTAGGATAAGAAACAAATGTAATTCTTTTTTACTCATGTTCTTTTTTCCCTCCCACATTCTGTGATATTTCAATGGATTGCAACAACATTGACATTAGTGGATTGTATCGATGGAAAGGGCTCAATTGGATAGTAAATAATAAAAGCCACAATTCTATATGGCTTTAGATTTGGAGCCTGTTGGGTTTCAATGGGGACATTTTAGTCTTTCTCTGTCTGAGTGTCTGTATTTTGGCTACAAAGTTTACTAGAGAATTATAGGAGCTGAAGTTCGGGATTAAACTCACACCAGAGCCACCAACAGCCATGAAATGAAACATATAATAAAAGAGGAAATGTGTCGAGTGAGGCACAAGGGTTTTACTCACACAATGATAGAGATTCTAGCACTAATGCGTGTGCTGTACTTCCTCTCAGTGTCGTGGCGTCAGTACTATGAGTGGAGGGGCCTCAGTCTGAGCTCTGTCGTGGCCCCCCTTCTCAGCTCCACCCTCTCCATCTACTACATCATCACCTCCCTGCTGCCCAGGCAATGTGAGTGTTCCACAGGGATAACCTCTCAACAAGGGAGGAGCGAGGGATTGGTTTAAGGCTGAAACTTGATTTAAGGCTGTATTAAATATATAAAAACAGTGCAATTTGAAGTAACGCTAGAGTACTAAATACATTAATTTAGAATAAAAGTCTATGTTGGTGTGGCTGTGTGTTTGTGTCCCTCCTCTCTCAGTTCCAGAGATGCACATCCTGAGGAAACAGTCCCTGAGGATCCACATCATCGAGTCCTACAGGGAGTCCCAAACTCTGGTCACCTTCTGGGTGAGATTTATCTGCCCTTCTAAAGTATTTTATTAACTTAGTCAGAATCTTCTATAGTGGCTTTTACAAAATGTCGTGTTTTCACCTAACCTGTTCCAGGGCAGCCTGTGGTTCTGACATCACTCCGAAGCTAATCTCTCTGATGGCCATTCGACCCAAAACAAGAGCACACTGTTACAAATACACAATCTACCTGCAGCAAACATTAATTATGATGCAGAATGACGTCATCATTTTAAAATCCTACTATGACAAAGCCAACCTCCTGTAATCGGGCAGTGTTGGGTTGTTCATGCCTTTATAATAAATACCACTATCACTAATGAGCGCTGTGTTTCAGTCCTGAGGGTTGTGTATTTCCTGTGGAAAAATAATGTTTGTTTTTGAGTAACTATGGACTATAATTACAACAAAAGCTATTGGGGGGAACTATTGGGGCATTGAAATAATTGGCCATCGGAGAAATTGCAACCTCTTGCTTTTTCTCCTCAATGTAGCTTGGTTTTTGGTTAATTTGTCTCGACATATGGCCGCTCTTTCGATTATTTATCAGTTTTCCCACGCTTTTGTATCCGATTTTCTATCCGATGTCAGTGATGTGCTGGAGCTGTTTGACCATCACTTTGAACTTCCTGTTTGTGTTCCTCCTACAGGAACTATCAGTGCTTCTGCCACATGTGACCTTTGACCTGGTGTTCGTCCGTGAGCGTCTTCCCTGCTGGTGTGACAAAGTACAGCTTGTGATACAGAAAATGGTAGCTATTTGCAGTATATATATATTTCTATAAAAGAGACAAAGCTGTTTTTGGCTAAATGAAAACCAGAGCTTTTCCAAAACAGCTGCAGAGTGAATCACCCTCACATCTTGTCAGGATCAGTTAGTGGCAGCAAAGTTTGGTCTCTTCTAATGTTCTCTTTCTAGTTTAAAATCAATCCCATCGCAGAACTGTTGTCACTTTAGGGTATTGATTTTGTCAGACACTTTCATTTGTAAATGAGTTATTTAATCAGGCCCATCCAGGGACCTTTTCACGCTGCTGGTCGAATGCAAAGCATCTGCTCTGCTAGTGAAGCTGTGAGGAACAGAAATGAGGTTGCATGTTAATGTAGAGACGCGGACAGACGCGAATTCGCTCCGACGGCGAGCATGAAGCGGTGCAACCCTGTCTCCTAAAAATGACGTTCCCACAGAACTAAACTGCATTCTCAATTACGTTTAGCTAGAAACATATTTTCTCCCACGTTACGTTTCTTATGAACGTCTCTTAAATACGTTTATTTTCTACATATCTTTGCCATTTATTGTCTTGCTTATAATAATGATAATAGTCATTTATAAATATCATTTTAGAGCACACATTTGAAATCAGTAGGCGAGGCTGTAATTTCTCCAGCTGTTACTCTCATGAGCGAGACAGAAAATAATAGTTTTTAACATGCCAAAAACGTGGATCATAAATATATCAATAATTAACAACATCTTGCATTTCTTTTCACACAATACGTCTCCTTGCAGTATCAATAGTATATAGTTATATTTACACCATAACGGTGCACAGCTGATAGAAAAGGACTTGTAGTTTTTAAAGATATTACTGATTTTCTTTGAATATAAGAATGTAGTCCTACACTAATAATACAAAGTTATTATTAGTATGCTGTGTGTACCTTGTGTGCACCGCCTAGTGGTTAAAGCACGTTATTGAATTATTTGTGTTGAATAATGTTATTTTTGTTAAAAAAATATTAAGAGTACATACTTTCATAGGGGGAAAGTAGAAGGTCAATGATAGAAATATAGAATATACAAAATCAAGAAGATACTCTAAGTGATCTCTACAATAAAACAGTTTAGTGCAGGATGTACAAAGATATTAATATGAGCAGGTGCAAAACAGACAAACTAATTAACCTTTATTAACACATTAAAGAATACTTTAGGTTAAGGTCTTCTTTCAAATAAGAAAAAAGCTTTGGGGGTATCTATCTACAGATAAATATTAAGCCTGACAAAGTACTTAACGTCTAATATATTGCTTTCCTGCAATGTTAACTATGTTGAAGCACTTATTTTAACTGATATTATACACATTAATTATACTCTTATGTAGATAGTATAAGAAATGTGCAGAATATGACAGTTTAATGGTGGAGGTATATGTGGAGGAAACTTCTGTGTAACAATGCAGTGGGAGTCACCGACTCATGAAGGAGACACGGGACGAGCAGGAGTTCTGATGTCAAACACTGAGATTTAATACAAGCATCGGCCGGAGAAATTCAAGTCACACAGTCAAAGGTTCTGACTGCACGGGTGGGTTGCCATGTCAAATCTGGTCAGCCTTGCATCTTGGTAGACCTTTTAACTAGTTTACAGAGAGTCAAATCCACATATTGGGGATGGGCGTAAACATCTGCAGACACAGGAGATGTCGCTCACATCTGTGGAGCTTAGAAAGCCAGCGTTCTCACAGTCGTACCCCCCCCCCCCCCCCCCCCCTGTGCCCACCAGGTCAGGCCATAAAACCTAGTATCAACATAAGACTGCATTAACACATTCCTTACGGGAGATTAGAAGCAGGGATGGTCGTAAATGTCAACTCATAGAATAGGTTAAATGTCTAGGAGTAAAGACAGAATGAATCCCTAACAGTATACACACATATTGATAGATGTCATTCATTGCATCACTACACCGTAGTTGTGTATATGATATGTCAATAAACCTTAGAAAATCTTGAAAGGGATGTGCAAAATAGTAATTATATACAGTTTTTAATTACACTGAACAAAAATATAAATGCAACACTTTTGTTTTTGCTCCCATTTTTCATGAGATGAACTCAAAGATCTAAAACATTTTCTATAAACACAAAATAACCATTTCTCTCAAATATTGTTCACAAATCTGAAAAAATCTGTGATAGTGAGCACTTCTCCTTTGCCGAGATAATCCATCCCACCTCACAGGTGTGGCATATCAAGATGCTGATTAGACAGCATGATTATTGCACAGGTGTGCCTTAGGCTGGCCACAATAAAAGGCCACTCTGAAACATGCAGTTTTGCTTTATTGGGGGGGTCTGAAAACCAGTCAGTATCTGGTGTGACCACCATTTGCCTCACGCAGTGCAACACATCTCCTTCGCATAGAGTTGATCAGGTTGTTGATTGTGGCCTGTGGAATGTTGGTCCACTCCTCTTCAATGGCTGTGCCAAGTTGCTGGATATTGGCAAGAACTGGAACACGCTGTCGTATACGCCGATCCAGAGCATCCCAAACATGCTCAATGGGTGACATGTCCGGTGAGTATGCTGGCCATGCAAGAACTGGGATGTTTTCAGCCTCCAGGAATTGTGTACAGATCCTTGCAACATGGGGCCGTGCATTATCATGCTGCAACATGAGGTGATGGTCGTGGATGAATGGCACAACAATGGGCCTCAGGATCTCGTCACGGTAGCTCTGTGCATTCACAATGCCATCAATAAAATGCACCTGTGTTCGTCGTCCATAACATACGCCTGCCCATACCATAACCCCACCACCACCATGGGCCACTCGATTCACAACATTGACATCAGAAAACCGCTCACCCACACGACGCCACACACGCTGTCTGCCATCTGCCCTGAACAGTGAAAACCGGGATTCATCCGTGAAGAGAACACCGCTCCAACGTGCCAGACGCCATCGAATGTGAGCATTTGCCCACTCAAGTCGGTTACGACGACGAACCGGAGTCAGGTCGAGACCCCGATGAAGACGACGAGCATGCAGATGAGCTTCCCTGAGATGGTTTCTGACGGTTTGTGCAGAAATTCTTTGGTTATGCAAAACGATTGTTGCAGCAGCTGTCCGAGTGGCTGGTTTCAGACCATCTTGGAGGTGAACATGCTGGATGTGGAGGTCCTGGGCTGGTGTGGTTACACGTGGTCTGCGGTTGTGAGGCCGGTTGGATGTACTGCCAAATTCTCTGAAACGCCTTTGGAGACGGCTTATGGTAGAGAAATTAACATTCAATTCACGGGCAACAGCTCTGGTGGACATTCCTGCTGTCAGCATGCCAATTGCACGCTCCCTCAAAACTTGCGACATCTGTGGCATTGTGCTGTGTGATAAAACTGAACATTTTAGAGTAGCCTTTAATTGTGGCCAGCCTAAGGCACACCTGTGCAATAATCATGCTGTCTAATCAGCATCTTGATATGCCACACCTGTGAGGTGGGATGGATTATCTCGGCAAAGGAGAAGTGCTCACTATCACAGATTGTTTCAGATTTGTGAACAATATTTGAGAGAAATGGGTATTTTGTGTTTATAGAAAATGTTTTAGATCTTTGAGTTCATCTCATGAAAAATGAGAGCAAAAACAAAAGTGTTGCATTTATATTTTTGTTCAGTGTAACTATTAGTAGAGAATAACGAGTAATTAATATACTTTATAGAGATCTGCAGATAAATGTTTAGTATTCTCAAGCACCAACTATCAAATATCTCTCCTGATTGTTGGCACTTGACAATCACCTTTCCCTGAATTTTACTCAGGTGTAACTAAAGTCTGATTTAAGGGTTGTTTATATTTCAGATCATTAATCAGAATCTGCAAAGTAACTCAAATAAATGTAGTGGAGTAAAAATACCAGGTTAACCTCTGAATTGTAGTGGAGTAGAATTACAAAGTAACAATGAGCTGTCATGTGGGTATATATTAATGCTGCCCATTATGGACACAAGCGATTTTCACCCATTTAGTAATTACATGTTTTAAATGTGTACACACCAATGTGTTTCCTATCCCCTAAACCTCCAGGGCTGTACACAGTTTAATACTGTCAACTTCTAATTTTGGGAAAAAACGAAAACGTCTTTTAAAACTACAATTCCCAGTAGAGACGTGCCATAGAGAACATGTTGCGAAACACAATAGCCAGCATGTGTAGTTCTCGGGGGGCGTTCGAGTCCAGTTTTGAATAGTCTGCCGTGGTTTCGTTCCATTTCAAAGAGCTTGACGCTCGGCGTAACCTTGGTGCACTGCCACTCCAACATCCAATCCCAGAGCTTGAAGATTAATCACGGGGTTTGTCAACGGGACTGTCAAACGATAGCTGGGGATTATGGGTAGTGTAGTGTCTTCGGCCATCCTAAACTGAATTTTTTTTCGGGTATCATATCACATTAACAACACCACATCTGAAGCCACAGAGATCTTCTGTTACTGTCCTTTCTTCTTAGAGGAAGTACAGAAACACGTAACTCTGGATTCGTTTTAATGTTTGAGGTGCAATAAACGACAGAGCAGCTTTTTGGCATGTTAAAACTATTATTTCCTGTCTCGCTCATGAGAGTAACAGCTGGCGAAATTACAGCCTCGCCTACTGATTTCAAATGTGTGCTCTAAAATGATATTTATAAATGACTATTATCATTATTATAAGCAAGACAATAAATGGCAAAGATATGTAGAAAATAAACGTATTTAAGAAACGTAACGTGGGAGAAAATACGTTTCTAGCTAAACGTAATTGAGAATGCAGTTTAGTTCTGTGGGAACGTAATTTTTAGGAGACAGGGTTGCCATAATACATTCTGACGAAAAATACAAATTATCCATCCATCCATCCATCCACTCCCGCTTATCCGTGGTCGGGTCACGGAGGTAGCAGTTCCAGCAGAGCCCCAAACTTCCTTTTCCCTGGCGACATCAACCAGCTCTGACTGGGGGGTCCCAAGGCGCTCCCAGGCCAGCGAAGAGATATAATCCCTCCACCTGGTCCTAGGTCTACCCCTTGGTCTCTTCCCAGCTGGACGTGCCTGGAACACCTCCCAAGGGAGGCGCCCAGGTGGCATCCTAACTAGGTGCCCGAACCACCTCAACTGGCTCCATTCGACGCGAAGGAGGAGCGGCTCAACTCCGAGTCCCTCCCGGATGACCGAACTTCTCACCTTATCCCTAAGGGAGACACCAGCCACCCTGCGGAGAAAACCCATCTCGGCCGCTTGTATCCGCGATCTCGTTCGGTCATGACCCATCCCTCATGACCATAGGTGAGGGTAGGAACGAAAATGGCCCGGTAGACAGAGAGCTTTGCCTTCTGGCTCAGCTCCCTTTTCGTCACAATGGTGCGGTAAAGCGACTACAGTACCGCTCCCGCTGCTCCGATTCTCCGGCCCATCTCACGCTCCATTGTTCCCTCACTCGAGAACAAGACCCCGAGATACTTGAACTCCTTCACTTGGGGTAAGGACTCATTCCCTACTTGGAGTGGACAGTCCATCGGTTTCCTGCTGAGAACCATGGCCTCAGATTTGGAGGTGCTGATCCTCATCCCAGCCGCTTCACAAATACATTTATACTAATAAAATAAAAGAAGCCTCCCGTGAGTTACTACAACCTAATGTAGATTTTAAAAACCTTTTATAGAATAAAAGCTCACTGCTGGACATTGTAGAAATGTGTGTCTGCACCACGACAAAGGAGCCTCATTCACTTTACATTGGCGTTGTTTGCGTGGTGCAGACAGGTAAATGTAGCAAAGTTCGTGACTCCACCACGCAATGCGGTGTTAAGGAGTCGTGGAGTCACGCATTCTGGTGAGATCAGGTTGCAACGGCCAGAGATAAGGAAAATCCACCCAAATGACCCCAGAAGTGTTTTTATTTTGCTAAACCTCACTAAAAAGGTCAAATGTCACTTGTTTTGCATCAATCTTGATACAGGGTACTTATTATATGTTGTAAGCTACTTTGGATTCTTAAAGCTTTTAGTCTACTAGCCCATCATCCAAGGTTAGTTTTCACTACAAATAAAAAAAAATGTTTGGACGGACCCTATAATTTACAGTTTTTTACTATGTTCAATCTGAATTTTCTTTAACATAAAAAACATCTATATTGAATCTGACTTTTCTACATCCAACTCGCAGGTTTATCATTACTTTGAGAAAAAAGATTAATTTAACCCTTTTAGAAGATATGGTCATTTGTTCTGGGAATGTCATTTTCGAGCCTGAGATCTGAAAAACAGGCTCAGTGCTTAACAGGTTAAGTACTTTTTTGACATATTTATACTTTACTTGAGTATTTCCATGTAATACTTTATGCTTCTAGTCCTTTACACTTCAGAGGCAAATATTGTACTTTTACTCGACTACATTTTTTTTTACGCTCACAGTTACTTTGTACATATAAAAACACATGATATGCTGATGTGGTATAATGCAGTACTTTACTACAGTGTTTCTAGTATCTACATTTGGTTCACATTGACTACAATACTACTACGTTTACTTACGTAATGGAGTACTTCTTCCAACACTGAGAACTACATATATGTGCTAACTCAAATGTAAATGTGAAGTATATTGTATTCAATGTTCACATTTTGGGAGTTTGATAGGCTGGTCAAGCACTGCCTCTATTTGTGTATATTTATATTGTGTATTCAGTCTAGATATACATCCTTCATATTTTGTTTATCTTCTACTGCTGATGTGAATATCTTTATTGTTTTATTCCATTTGTGAACTCATGCCCAATGTCTTATCAATGCTGCTGTGATTGGGATCAGTAAAGTATATCTTATCTTCTATGAATATTGCATAATCAGTGCACTGACGTTGATGTGTTGTCAGAATGGCAGGGTGGTCCTCACTGACTGCAGCCTGCCGTGTGTGTGTGTGTGTGTGTGTGTGTGTGTGTGTGGAGAAGCTCACTTCTTAAGCCTTTGTCTGTGAGCTTCTGTGTTTGCTCGTCCACAGGTTTCCAGCCTAGCTTCCTGCAAAATGACTCTTGGTTGAGCACTCTTCCAAAACTCCAGGTTACAAATACACAACACTGGTTATTAGGGCGGCTCACACAACAAATCACACTGTCAGTAGAAAAAAGTCATTGGAAATTCTGGTCTTTTTCAGCCTGGATCTTTTCCTCAGCAATAGCAGAAATGTCAAAAATACAGTTTGTGATTTTAAGACAATGGACTGGGCCGGGACCACATTGATCTCAGTCCTACCAACCATTGCAAATATGGGTAGTGTTAACCCTTAAATGGGCAATCACATATTTTTCGAAAATGTATGTATTGCTATTTTCTAAATTATACCCATATTGTACTTTTACTACACAAAAATATATCCCTATTACACAGTTTTTACACCCATATAACTCTGTTAATAGACATATATTACAGTTATGTTACACCAGTATAGTTATGGTAGTATACCGTAATTACACTTTTATTACACCATTATTACACCCACATTACACATTAGAAAACCGCTATTACACCCATGTTTCACCATTATTACACCCATAATATGCCCATGTTACACTGTACACTGTTTGGTCTCCTATATTGATTAAGCCCGTTTTACACATGTACAAAGCCGGTCAAATGCCACTATCCACAGGAAACAGAAAGCATTTAAGGGTTAAGCCTGCCAAAGTGGGGATGGTAGGAACGTAAATAGGAATCAAAAATAACTTTGATAAACGTAGAGCCGATATGGGAACCATCCTGTAACTGACAATCAATTAGAGGTGTAACTCAAACGGGCCTTTTTAATGACATCACCGTTCCACTGCACAACTCTCTGAGGGTCCCCACCTTCTTCTGTGAGATGAGCGCAGTGATGAGGGAGGCCACCGGGGGGGCCGTGTCCCGACCCACCATCAACCCTTTCCACTGCCCACTGTGCAGGAACGGAGGAGACAACCGGCTGCCACGGTGAGGGAGTTTAAAACTGTCTTACACCACCTGTAGGCCCCGGCAACCTGGAGCTGAGGAATGATTCAATTCATAGCAGAAAAGCTATTCTCAAAGGTGTAATCACATGAATGTTTCACTCCTTGTGTGTGGAGTGCTGACTCTGCAGCTGCAGGTTCTGAACATGGATCCTTTCTGTCTTTTCCACTGACAAAACTGATTGGTTTATTGTTCTTTTTTTACTTTAATCAAATTTGAGCCAAATAAAAAATTATTCAAGATGATATAAACATACATTTTAAAAATGCATTTGTTACTGGACTTGGATTCAATCTAAATTCTACCTAATCCACCAAATGTTTTTGTTGTAAAAGGCTCTTATAAAGCGATTTGTAAGACCAAGGGCTTCATGGCAGCTGCACATTTCTATCACTCCACCAAACAGGTCATGACAGGAAACACCTGCAGTTAACCTAAGAGACAATTATTTCATTTGATTTGAAGAAAGTGACTCACAAAAATGCAGGAAGTAATACATGTCTGAATCTGTGTGGATTGACACAGTTCTTGTTCAAATGTATGTCAAAAATGCTTTAAAAACATAAAAGATAGTCCAGCAGAAGGTCATGGAGCCTCTGCTTTAGAGTAAACACATCTCATTTATTTTGCTAAATGTTGTGTCACAGCTTCAATGAAACCTAGTATGATGCGATAGATTCCAACATGTTTTGCTGCATCACTGTAACTCTCACTTCTACAACGCATTGGACAATCTTTAGCATTCATCACTGCGTTGTAACATTTTAATCTAGTTATTCTGTACTCCTTATTATTTTACTTTGCTTCCTAGATATTCCAACGTCTTTATCTTCCACCTCATGTACAATCCTTCAGCCGCCTGTGATGGACACACCCCTCAGTGACCTGACCTCAGCCTCCCTGTCCCCGCAGCGCACCTTCAGAGAGAGGAAGGCCGAGCAGCACTGGGGCAGAGAGGAAATACCATTTAAAGAAGTGAGATGCAGCTCTATTTGAAAAGGCATGATGAAAAAATATTTAAAAACATGACCAGTCAAGTGACTGACTCACTGCATACTTGTTGTTCTTTGTCCTGTTTACACATGCAGATCTAAGGAAGACCAATCAGAGGCAATGTGTTGAAACAGTCCTTCACTTCAAATGAGTCCAGGGCCAAATATGAGTCTGTATGAGGGCCTTTAATGTAAATCTACTCAGCCATCAGTGGCGGAGCCAGGACCTGTTCAGTGGGGTGGCCAGGATGGAACCAGTGATCATTTTGGGGTGGCATTGAAATCACTATTATATGAACATAAAAATACATCTCACTATAAAATAAGGGGTTATTTAAGGCACCTACAACACACCTCTACATTATTTGAGATTAAGCTAGTGGTGGAATAGATAAAATAATATTCAGTATATCTAACTATTCTTTTCTTATTCCCGCAGGCAAAGTAACAACAAAGCTTACATTATACAAATGTAATGCAATATACAGACTGTTTAGCTTATGGTGATCAGCAGCACTATGAGCTCATTCTCTCAGTGTATCATCAGGAATGCAGAGACACACACACACATCATTTTTAAATTAAAATTATTGGTTAAGAATAAACATCTTAAAGTAAATAACAATAAACAATAGCCCTTAACCCTGTAAGGCCCCCGGTTGTAATTTTACAACATTACTTGAAGCTATCCTAAAAAAGTCAGTAAATGTTTTAGTTTTTTTAAAAGACTACATTTACATAGTCTAAAGGTCCTTTTGTTCAGCCTCACAATGCTATTGGGTAGTACATGTGTTTATAGGTCCTGCCCTCTGGCCATACACGCCAGGGATTTTGGGCCCCATGGAAATATATCACGGCACCACCACCAGGTCACGCCACGCCACACGGCCACGCCAACCAAGCACAATTGCTGTAACCACACCTCCAGAACCCAACTCACAAATGTATGCTTTAAATAACTCCTACTACCTGTACAGGCTTGCATCTATCTTGTAGTCCAATACTAACCGCACACTATTTACTGACACTGAGCTGTGAACATATAAAACTTATACAGGGCTGCTGAGTCTAGAGATGGATCTGTTGGTCCTGGCACCAGGGGGAGGGACAACTGATTTAGTATGAATAGCTGCTAAAAATGTACCTGCATTTAGTAAATGTCAGCTAAAAGAGGAGTGCAATTAAAAACCTGTATAGATATTAACAGTACTTAAAGAGCCTGTGACAGCATCCCAACAACTGTTGTGCAATGAAATATTCTGCTACTAGTCATCTCGAACCGTCAGTTTAAAAAAGAAGGTGCGATACCGTTCCGATAAATATCAATAATTTCGAACATCGCGGGGAAATTCCTTCGACTCATTTTGAAGTTTTGGGGGAAGCCGGAAGTGACGTCAATGCGGGAACGCTTCACTGTGCGGCGAGAGAGCCAAACACGGACAAAGTGTGTTGTTATGCGTAGAAATGGTGAATTACTGAGTTTAGGCACGTTAATAACGTTGTAATGAAGTTGACTACAGTATATTCATATTTGTCAGTGCTTTCATGTCAATTCGGCGAACATAAACATAAATGATCGTGGTAAAGATGATGATTAAATTAGGATTAAAAATCAGTAGTGAGAGCTGCTGAATTTCCTCCCGTAGGATGTGATATAAAAACAAATCGATTATTTTTGTAGTTGTAAATTCAAGTGGATGAAACTACATTTATTAGTGCTTTCATGTCAATTCGGCGAACATATGATACATTAAATGATCGTGAGGATGATGATTAAAAATCGTTTGTTTGAACCGGTCTGCATTTCCTGATGAGAAAACAAACCGATGCTTTGTGTAGTTGTAGTACACCAACGTGGATTAAACGTGTGTTTTTTTACCACAATGTTGGGAAATTAATGGATAAAATGCACGGATTATTATTATTATTATTATTATTCCCACTCCGATCGGGACACTAGGTCCACCGTTTCCCCGCAGCGAGGCCCCCCCCCGTTGACAGTTTACGTGGGCTGGGTGCAGTGGCGGACTGGCCATCGGGACGAATCCCGATGGGCCGGTACCGAAGTGGGCCGGTGGGATAAGTCACTAGCACATCCCCCATAGGCGGCGCGTGAGACTCAGGTTTGGGAAGGCTTAATAACTTGTTTTACCTGACGCTGCCCGCCTCCGGCGTCTATAGAAAAGAGATCAACTCAGTGTGCGGAGTTTAAATCTCTCAAGTCATATTACAGGATAAAGGAAATACAGTTTAAACTGCCGTATGCAGAGAAGACGCCGACGTGTCGCACTTATCATTCATATTAGATCATCGATCATATAATATCATAATATATCATATATTTCCTTATCTGAGTCAGCTTCTCCAGCCGTGCAACACTTACAGCGTCACATACTGTATGCAGAAGTATTATTTTAAGCAACACACTATGTTGACGAAACACTCGAGTCAAATGTAATTAAAGTCAGATCCACTGTGTCTTAGACGGGGCAGTGATATCATAAAACTATACGCTTTCAAACACTCGGTAGGCCTAGTTATTTTTTAACCAGTTGTTCTGTATTCTCCTTGCAGGTGCAACTCTGGCTTGTATCCTGGATTATATGTTTAAGTCATTGATGTTTAAAGCTCATATTTGTCTAATATTAGTTTACTTTTCATTAATGAAGTATGACGCTGCGCTGTCAGTACACTTGTCCCTGTTTGTGATTGGTCAAATGTAGCTAACCCCGCCCCTTTCACATGAACGCGCTCTCAGCTGGAGAGAGAAACCCTGGCTTGATTTACCGAGTTGATAACCAGCGTCGTAGGACAGCGTAGCGAGATCTCGTTTGTTAGTTTGTTGTTGTTAGTTTGTTTGTTACTCAAACATAGGATATGTTGAACTGGCTTCGTAGTACAGGGCACAGGTGGCTAGCAGCGCTAATGTCAAAGACACAGACATTATACATTATATTTGTATTTTACCAGGATGCAGTGACACAAATATTTGGGAAGGCTTAGCCTTCCCTAGCCTACAGCACCCGGCGCCCCTGACACCCCCCACTCCCCCCGTTGACAATTTACTAGCAGTACCGAAGTGGGCCGGTCGAGAGTCCCGGGATGATTTTTAGTCCCATTCCACCACTGGCTACATCACCGTATTATCGCCCATATTGACGCACCTAATTCCTAAACTTCTAACAGAACATAAACCGATCCTTCAGCCTCATGTGAGCTCTCAGACACGTTCAAAATTAAAACTGTCATCGCTGTCTGAGCTTGCTGCTGTGTGGCGCCATCGTGCGTTTACATGCAGATGCTGGGATCCTGAACGGTGCAGCTGGAGCGCTGTGCCCGCAATGACGTCACACGTAATTTGGCGGGACTTGAAGAATCCCCGAGAAGATCCAGAAAATGGTCAACATTGAAGGGCAGATTAATTAATCAAAGTACAAATATCCACAATCAGTTCAGTAACGGTTTTCAAGGAGACAATATTTACTCAAATGGATGGGTTTGGATGATGGGGGAAACTCTTGTCACAGGCTCTTTAATGTCAGCTTAGTAAAAAAAAAAACATAATAATTATTATTTACAATGACTACTACGCGTAGCTAACAAACACATTTCCACCACTCATGGACCACACCCACCTTTTCTTTTGAAAAACTGGGTGACATACTGTCGCCCTTTGTCCCTTTCTCTGTCTTTCTCTCCTTTCTTTTCTTTTGAAAGCCAGACTTTGTTAGTCTTTGAGACATGGCACACACGTAAGTACTAGCATCCCTGCTCCTAACATGCTCTCACTCTCTGCTAGAAAGCGCCAGCGGTGCTGCACCGTGTTTGGAGGCAGGACCAAACCATTGCATGTAAGGGGGGTGTACAGAGGCTTTGGATAATTAACTTTTGAAGAAAATAAGTTAAATGAATTGTAAGTTTAGTGAGTACAATTATCAATATAACGTCCTATTATGTTAATTCTTGATGAATGATGAAAAGTTACTTAAACATTGTTTTCTTAATGTTCTAAAATAGTTTGGGCCCCCGTGGTGAGGGTGTTTGGGGTGGCCAGGATTCAGCTGGGGGTGGCCGTGGCCACTCCCAGCCACCCCCCAGCTCCGCCACTGCCATGCATATCCATTATATCATAATAACTTGCTACAGCGTAGCTCCACATCCATCAACCACCCGAGCCTGTCACTCGTTAAATAAGAAGCCTGCTGCACTTTTTCTCCCAGGTTGCCGTGCACTGCTTTTTATTCTTCAGGGGAATTTGGAAAGTGGCCACTTCAACCGCATTCTGCCAAAATTGCTGGTTCTAAGACTTGCTGACATCTGGTCACCACAGAGAGGGAAGAAGGATGAGCGGGGCTCTTGACTTGGTCCTGGTTGTCTCATATACCCTAAGGAAATTATATATGAGCACCACTATGTGATACGTTGCAAAAAAGAAGCCATATACGTCTTTAATAATTGATTAATTGTTCTTGTTTGGGGGTCCAGCATAAGCCTGCTGTATAAACTGATAAGACTTTAGGATATATATATATAAAGAAGGGTAAACCCATGCTTGTAAAGGGCCACATACATGTATTGAATATAATTGACTTTAAATGAAATACCCTTTTTAATATCGACTAATTGTATTTCTTTAATGGAATGAGCATCTTGCTATAGATATAGATATGAAATGGGAATTGGCAGTTACAGAAGCCATCAGATCATAAGCAAATGTTGTGGGAAAGAAACATATTCTTAAGAGGGTGGAATGTAACTATTTACTCAAGTATTTTACTTAAAGGGGACATTCATGCTATATTTGAACAATATATTGTAGGGCCATACCTATATTAAGTATATAAATATAGTTTTTTTTTCAAAATACCAAACAGATCCTGCATTTAGCCATGCCTCATTTCGCTCTATTTGCTCTTTCCAGCCCTGTTTTTGCAGGGGCTGATTCTGTGAGCTGCAGCTGGACCACGCCCCCCTGCAGGAGAGGGGATCATGCTCTGATCAAGTCAGAAGAGGGGGAGAAAAAGAGATCTCCGTCCTCCGTTTTATTCGTATATGATTATATAGAGGTCGTTATTCATTTGTTTTAAAGCTCAATAAATAACAAAGAAGACCTTTGACCGGCACTTTTTCTAATTTTGTCCGGAAGATTTAAACTTTAATAACGGACAATGTTGACTAGCGGAAAAAAATCTAACTGAACTCTGCCGCAACCGTTCCCTCGTCCCTTGGAAAGAAGCGGAGAGGTGGGTGTGTTGTCATCTGCTGGTGGACTAACGGAGAGAATTACAGTGCTTGCCTCGACAGGGAGGGAGAAAAAGAGCCACAGCGGAGAATAAACAGAAGGGCAACCATGGCAACCATGTGCGGGAAGTCTTCTTCGCTGCTTTGTGGCAGACTGACAGCGCCACTTACAGGCCTGGAATATGTACTACAGCGTCTCCAGCACTTTGGAGCGGCAATGGCCGGCCGTGGCCCAAACCTCTCATTCCCCTGATAGGTGGAGAGTGGCCATATAGGCGGAGCTCCTCGTTCCTGACGTCAGACTATTTTCAAATCTGCATCAGTCTGTATCCGATCCGTTGCTGCCCCGTTTTTAGAGATTTGGGTATGGAGGAAAAGAGAGAGGGTTGTGTTTTCTGACACTTGGTGAGTTCCCTGACACCCCGGGGACACATATTCATGTATACAAGACGTACAAAAGTGCATTTTGCATGATGTCCCCTTTAACTTAGGTATATCCATTGTATACTACTTTACACTTCTACTCCACTACATTTAGGAGGCAATATTGTACTTTTTATTGAACACTCTTAACACTTACTAGTTACATTTCTATATACAAACACATGAATGGCATACTGTTTCCCTCAGGCACAAACCACTTTTTTCAACCTCACACTGACCCTCTAGACATTTTTATCTTTTTAAATATACACAATGTCACCTGACATGCTGGTGTCCAATAAATGAGGGAATGATATGGGTGTGGCATTTTGTCTGGGGGTGGAGCATCCTTTCTGCAAGCAAAAGCTGCAGGGGACTCAGGGGCCACCACTTGGTAAGATACATTTCACTTTTTAACAAATTAGAAATGTACACAACTTAAAATAAAAAATACATGCATGTGCATGAAGAAGTAAAGAAGTATATTTGATTGTTTAAAGACTTATTATGTATTTATTAATTAGCTAAAACTATGTTTTTTTGTTCGTTGCCTCAGGGCAACACTGTGCCACTTGACCACTTTTTTCCAGGCAATATCATGCAAGTGTGCTCAGCTGTAACATGATAAACCTAATCAATGTTTTTACCTCTACTAATATATACAGGAAATGGACCCCAACATATGTTATGTGCAGAAGGGACACGATCAGGCTGTTAGGGCTATTCCGTCTGACAGTGAGGACTTTGAAGGTAGAGATAGGATTAGGCACACAGACACACACACACATAGACACACACACACACACACACAGACACATAGACACACACACACATAGACACACACACACATAGACACAACACACACATAGACACACAGACACACACATTCACACACACACACAACACACACAGAGACACATACAAACAGCACACACATAGACACACACACACAGCACCACATCACACAAACACACACTCACAATACACACACACACACACATATAGACATACCAAACACATACCACACATACACAACACACAAACAACTCACACAACACACACACACACAAACAGACACACACACACACACACACACCACCACAGAGATACATACAACTAGGGCTGTCAGTCGATTAAAATATTGAATCGCGATTAATCGCATGATTGTCCATAGTTAATCGCGATTAATCGCAACTTAATCGCACATTTTTATCTGTTCTAAATGTACCTTAGAGGAATATTTTTCAAGTTTTTAATACTCTTACCAACATATGAGTGGACAAATATGGCTTATGCTAATGTTTATTATCATTTGAACAATGACAATATTCTCATGAATATTAAACATAACAACCTCGAACATTACAAATATTCGCCTCAATTCATCTGGAACCTATCATACAATAATACAATACAAATGGTGTGTGCGTGTGTGTGTGCGTCGGCGTATTGTGCGCGTGTGGTGTGTTGGAGCTATGTGGCAACTCAAGGGCATATGCTTCGACGGGAGCTGCCTGGACGCTGCAATCATGTTGCGCACTATCCGTGCTGAATTCTGGCTTCCTGCATAAAGTCAGTGCTCGGCGCAGTTGTGGCGAAATGTCGCTCTCTCTGTTTTCATTTAAACAGCTCCTTATATCCGTTAGCGCAGCTAGCTAGCACCAAATGCTAACAACAATTGCACGTAAGGTCTCTCTCTCGCTCGCTCGGGCCACACATACACACACCCTCCCGGTCCTCCCAATAGCCAGTCGGTGCCTGCCGGTGAGCGTGGAAGTGTGGTCTGCCGCAAGCGGGCGGCAGGAGCGGGGCTGTCAGCATCAGCTTGTCGATGGTATTTTAAACTCCATGCGCTCTGAAACTACGGGGCGGTCGAGGACAAAAAATACACATGCGTTAATCGCGTTAAAATAATTAGTGGCGTTAATTTATTTTTGCGTTAACGCGTTATTAACGCGTTAACTTGACAGCCCTAATACAAACACATACACAGACACACACAGATATACACACACACATACAAACACATACACCCACACAGAGAGACACACACATACAAACACATACACACAGACACACACATACACACATACATACAAACACATACACACACACATAGATACACACACACACACAAACAAACACACAGACACACACACGCACAGACACATACAACACAGACACACACACAAAACACACAACTCACAGACACACACACAGAGAGACATACACACACACACACACACACAACAAAAACACACACACACACACACAGAGAGACATACAGACACATACACACAGACACACACAGATATACACACACATACACCCACACAGAGAGACACACACATACATACACACAGACACACACAGACCCACACACACACAGGACAGAAAACCATTTTGAATTCATATAGAGTTGTTTTTTCTATTTCTTCTGAAGTGTAGAAATCCTTGGTGTTTCACAATACCCTCGTAGCACAGTGTTGCCCTGAGCAACAAAAACCACCTCTGGGTTGAGGGGTGAGGGGGGGTCACATTTTATAATTGATATAATATCAAGGGACCCCTAAGCTCCTAAAACACATGTGAAACATTTTTTTCCTCCCAAAATAAAAAGTTATGCCATAGAGGGTTACACCCAGTATATCACAAACCTCTAAAACTGACAAACTACACGTTTAAAAATACACTTAAATGTAAAAATATATATATATATTCTATGATAATCCAATTTGGTGACAGAACCATTTGCATACTGGGTACTTCTTATTTTACATTTAGCTGATAAATATTATGTAGGCTACTTATAGTAACATTTTGAATACAGGATCTTTGTTTACTTGTGATGTAGTATTTTAGGACCATAGTTTTCGAATTCTATTAAGTAAAGGATCTGAGTACTTCTTCCACCTCTCCACATTAAACCCAGTTTCATAGAGGGCATAAGCTAAACTGAAATACAAATGGACCAGAGACTGAACTCAAACGAAGGTGCTAACATGTAAAGGGATTGAGAACACTGATGAAGGAGAGTGCCTCCTCACATAATATGATGTGACACAGGACCTTTGCTTTAGCATGAGGAGGCTCTGTGTGTCCATTGAAAGCCTCACAACACAAACAGAGGAGGGGGGGGCAGCTGAAGGCTCTTTGTGGTTCAGATACTCAGAAAAAGGATTACTCTACAGGACGGACTGTGCATTTCAAACCGAGCCCAGGAGAGCCAGCACGGCTCGGCTCAGTTCAGTCTGTCTCTAATGTTCGTCTACAGGATATTGTATGGAGGACTGAACAGCAAACAGACTGAAAAAAGAGAAACTCAAAGCTTTAAAAACAGTTCGGCTCTCCCCGTTAGACTGCCTCAAGGGCAGGCACGCAGTTATTCAGAATGGGACCGGAAATGGAGTTGAATCTGCCTTCAAAATAAGGCTCAGGTTTGCTCTCTGTTTAAATTCAGATTAATTGCTTTACTGCCCCGACTAAACAAAACAATAAAACATCCAAAAATAAGATGTATTTAATGATAAGACCGTGAACAAAATCAAGATAAACATATACAAAAAACTGGAGACATGGCAATACCATGCTAAATAATTGTTGGTGTAAAAGTATGGTATTATTTTCATTCTATTATTTCCATGACTCATATGGGTAAAAAAAAATGATTAATAAATATTAAATATTATATAAATACATTATATTGTCATTATGCATTTTTTTTTTAATATAAACCTCGAAAAAAATTGTTGTTGGGGGCGGAAAGGGGGGGGGGGGGGGGCGCTCCTTTGCTATTATATTCAATTGTTCATCACAGCTTTTCCTATTTTATGTCTTATGTTGTCTGTGTTTTATTAATTTCACACATCTTGCTTCCCATTCTACTTGGCAATACTCATGGGAATTAAATATGCGCTTGCCTGTAAAATATTTGAATTATCAAAGGTCTAGTTCAGGGGTCTGCAACCTTTTTGACCAAAAGAGCCATTTGCTCCTTTTTTCCAAAACATTTTTTTGTCTGGAGCCGCAAAACATATTTCATAGTTTTTATGTTATAACCAGACAAAAATTACAGTTTTTTGCATTTATTAGGCTATTTATTACATGATATAAAACTGTTAACCTCTAATAAGAAACAAAGAACTCTTATAAGGAGAATTAAAAATAATACACAGGCTACTTTAAAAATAAATGAAACACAGCACTTGGGGAGTCCTCTGCACATTTGAAAAGGAAAAACAAATATTATTAAAATGGGCCCACTTTGAAATAAATAAAACATATAGCTGCACCCTAAAAAGAGTTTAGGGTAGGTAAGAATGGAGAAACCAGCTCGAGTGCGGAAAAAACCGGAACAAATATGCCTCTTCCTTCAGATGACCAATGAGGGCACGAGATAAGTTTGGTGCACAGATGGAAGGCTGACAGGCAGGTAGGGCCATCCAGTTATTTTAGCCGGGCCGGCTCAGATATTGGTCGCTTTTTTACAAGCGCTACGGCTTCCAGAGATGAATTTTGTCTGTATTTATTGTGCAAAGCATTTCATATATTCATTGCGATCGGGACGTTAAGGAGCATTCCATGGAATATAACAAAAAGTGTTTTCTGAAATAAATGACAATACCCCATTGAATTATGACTGAAGATCGTCAGCTGTCTTCCTCTCCCTTGTTGTTCCTCGATACGTAAAGGCTGCACCACCGTTGACAACTTCTCTCTACATATCAGAGCATACCGGTAACCAGCATCTTTGCTGTGGAAACATTTAAACTCTGTCCACACAGAATTAAATCCTGTGTTCTCCGGTACTTTTCTTTGATTATCCATAGTTCGCTCATCGAGCCGGGGTCACGTTATTTGCCCTCCAAGAAAAGGCGCCTCGCGCCATATCTTACCATGAGCCCCGGGGAGATTTGTATTTATTCAATGTTGAATTTAAAAGCTTAATCTGGTGCAGTTTGAGAGCAAAAATTAGAGATCATAGGATGCATCTCTCAACATCCATATGGAATCAGAACTGTAAGCAGATTTTTCTTTTTCTTTATGGATATTTTACTAAACTCACTCCTACTTTTAAACTTGAATGGCACACAAAGACCCAGAAGTACTGTAATGTAATGCATCTATTATTTTCGATGGCGTTATTATATGATCAGTATGACAGATGAACAGATCACCACTGAGTTTTACAACTAAAGACACAGCCACGCAACAACTGCGGAATGTGTACAGGGACGCGGGAAGGGGGAGTGCTGAGGGGGCTGCAGCACCCACTCTGTTGTGAACTGCAACGCCAAAAAGTTCACTAAACAAATCAATACAAAAGTTTTATTTGCAGTTACTATTTTGAGTTAACATTTAGTGTAAGCAGTTATAAAAAGCTTCAATAATATAAGAGAAAGTGATAATGCAGGGTGTGCTTCTTCTGTTGCTCTGCTATAGAAAAGAAGCTTGACGGTGCAGACAAGATCAGGGATGGGAGTTTTGTGAAAGCAGGGTTTAATGGCGAAAGGCAGTGTAAACATTTAGGGAGCATAAGAAGTCCCATCAACACACAGGCCGTCAACAAACTGGTAGGCATTCAAATGAACACCGATGAATGCAAGCGGCTTCCGGTGCTCTCCGTCATCACTACACTCATGTCAGAACGAGACATATATCACGTGATGACACGTTAGGCTTGTTGTGTTCTGTTCTGACTTTTTCGGGACTTATCAGGCGCCCGCAGCTGCACAGCCAAAGTGCGAGCGAGCCTCCGAGCGAGCAAGAGAGAGAGAGAGAGGCGCGAATCGGTACCTAGCGGGATTGTTTGTTGGATTGAGGCTGATACTACAGCTCAGTGAGGTAAAGGACTCCTTGAGTGTTTAGATAGTTCACTCTAGTCTAAGTTCTCAGTGGGTCTCAAAACGGTTTGGTCACAATTTATGTAAACAAATATTTCCAAGGCACATCATTATTAGATAAATAACAACAGGTTTGAAATCATTCCAATGTATACTATAGGACAGTAAACCAACATATCGTTTAAAACTGGAGATATTAAAAATATGCATGAATAAATAATGTTAACTAGGTAAAATAAGATATAAATGAACAACAAAAAATACATTTATTTGTTATTTGTACAATACTTATTTGATTATTAAAATGTAAACCGATCTTTTTCATATGGGTGTTTTAGAGTTGTACCCCCTAGATCTAGTCTCTAGTAATTCTGCTCAAGTGCACAGATTGAAGCATTTTACTTTAAAATGTTAAATACCCCCGGACCCCCCTAGAGGGATTTGACGTCCACCCCCCAATTAAAACATGTTCATACAATAATTAATACAGTTGAAAACCTTGTTTATCTATAACCGACATGTCAATACGTTTAAGTTGTTATATATTTTTTCATATTTTTCATTTATCTTTATATATTCTATTGTGTATTGCTTGGAAGGGGGGGGGGGACCAATCATAATCGCGCCTAGGGTACCAAAATGTCTAAGGCGGACCTGCATATACGCCATGAAGTCCCCTGAAATAAATAAACGTGTCATTATGAAATAAAAGTCTCTTGAAATTAAATAAATAAATGTGTCATTATGAAAATAAAAGTCCCATGAAATAAAGAAATGTGTATTTAAAATGTATATGTATACATAGTTATTGCCTCATTTATTTATTGCCTCATTTATTTATTGCCTCATTTATTTATTTCATATAAATACTTCATAAATAATTAATTATAGAATATATATATAAATATATATTAATTATTTATGAATTTATTTATTTATTTCATTTGGCTTAAATGGCATTCCATAGAAGGTTGTCCCACCCCTGGTTTAGATGTAACTGGAAACAACCCATGATGACCTTGAGAAGTGATAACTACCTCTTAGTTTATTTTGAAAACTCACAAGCGGAACCCCGGTATTAACGCTTATGTAACTTGATGCGAGTACCTGTCAAACACTCTCCGGGTCTCCGTCCCCGTAGCGTTGCCGAAACGCCGGTCTGCTTCAGCCTCACAGGGGACTCACGGCAGTCGTTGTCACGCTATCACCCGTGACCCGGGAAGATGTTAAACGGGGACCTCACGGTAAAGGACCGAGGGTCACACAGAGCGTTGTGTTTTTAACCCCGGGGGATTTATTCCCCTCCGCAGCGACTTCATTGCAACGGACCGGAGCTGGATGAAATGAAAGTCGGACGTGGATCCAGGCTGAAGGACGGAACAACAGGAGAAGAGAAGCCTGTATTTGGGGGTTGAATGCCAGTCTGACCTACATACCGCAAAGCTGATGGACGCTCCTTCAGGACCTCTCTGCTGCGTGGAAGCATCTTACTGACTGACGTCCTGTGTAACCTTGTAACACAGTAATAAGTGACCTTCATTTTTATTTGCTGCTGCAGATCTGTCCAAAGCAAGACATGTGAATGTGGATGTGACTGAAGAAGGAGATGCAAACCATGCCTTATGCTAAGAAGGAACATGATATAAACAGGCATGAATTTCATTGCATGCTGACGGTTTTTTAGGGCTCTAGGGTCAAGCGGAAGCAACACATATCAAAGCAGTTGGCCTGAGAATTCTCTTGCTGAAACTCTGCCCTGCCGTTTTCCTCACGGGATATCCGCTAGAATATACACCATATCTTCTATTTGGGATACGCCTACAGCTCATGGGCCCACATTGGAGCTGGGGTCAAAGGTCAACAGAAGAGCAGGGCTGAAATGTCTTTCAAAGCAGAGCAGCCGGCAGATGCCTTATCCACATGTAAGCAAGAGATTGTATGGTGATCATTACTGCTGTATCAGCCGACAGTTAAGCAATAAAACCTTAAGTGCTGTGCAGGAAAGCACAGATTCAATTAAACACCTTCTGCTGTCAGACATTAACTGTTGCCAGTATGCTTCTAAACTGTGGCCAGTCAATGCCCTCTCTGAGGCACACGGATGTGCCATCTCGGGTTCAAAGAAAACTTCATCTTGACCGGCTACCGCTTCCCAAACTACAGCGTGAAGGATTGCTTACTGTCAGCCATTCAGGCCTACCAATGAGACAGGCAACTTCTGGACACACTTCCTGCCAGTTTTTATCTTTGCATATTATTTCGTGGAGGTAATTTGGTTGGGAAGGTGCACCACACGTCCGACTCCCCCGTTCTTCTATCCACTGTGGAACTACTTTATTGGGGGTCTTCTGTCTGTTAATGGCTAGCAGCATGGCCCACCTGCTCAACTCAATGTCTCTGGTGGTGAGGGAAGTCTGCTTCTTTGTGGATTACGGCACCATCAGTTCCTACACAGTTGGCTCATCTTTGGCATACTACTACTACAGATCCACCCTCGAGCAGGTATAGTGGAGACAGGAGGCAACAATGGCTCCCAAACGGACTTGAAAAGAGGAACCTGCAGGCTCTCTATCCTATGCAATCCCAGACTTCTGTGTGTTTTTTGAGAACTTCTACATCCCTTCCGCATGTCTTTGGTCGCGATCATTTGTGTCTTGTCTTGCTGCAATACTCGACAGAGGTGGAGGCGGCATCGATACTCCCATCCGAACCTTCGTTTTCCTCCTGCCGTTCCTCGTCTCTTCCACGCCCATTTTCTACCGCCTCCTCACCAGATCACCTTACTCCACCAACTCCTCGTCCTTTGCGCTTCCACCTCTACAGCCGGCTTCTTCGTCGCCACTGCTCTGGCTGCTGGTCTCAAGCGGTGTTCAACATCAGTAAGATCCCGAGCGGCTGGCCCCGGGCGCTTCGACATCTGGGGCCACAGCCACCAGTGGTTCCACTGCTGCTAACCTTTCTGTCCATCCTGGACGAGCTCCACCTGATCAAGGCCGAGGTGAAGGCCATCCGGCTCAGCCCGACTCTGCTGCTGCCCCCCGCCACCCATCGCCCCCCTACCTGGACCTACCATTACTTCAACCTATGGGTGATGCTCCTCCTCCAGACCCACCATCATCTCCGTCATCGTGTGGTTCTCCTGGCATGCCAACTGCAATTTTCGGACCCGAGAGAGACAAGCTAGCAAAGGAACACCCCAGGGAACATCTCAAATGCCACTGAACATTTCCTGTCCTGAATTTAAATCCCTCATATGTTCCAACCCCTTTAAGAAGAGTGATTTTCAGGCTTTCATAGGCAGAAATCAAGGGACAACGAGAGATGAGAGGATTATATTCTGAGCTCACCACATGGTGACTGTCTGGTTGAGTGGATATTGAAGGACGTTGCCAGTTCTTTCCCCTGAGCTGCTCCTGCATGTTCCAACAGGATGCGTGAGCAGTGGCGATAATGACTACCCTCTAGGGACCTGCACTGTAACACTTGAGGACACAGGAAAGGTGTTGGTACCCAGCAGAACATTTTCCACATAACACTTGGTAATGTGGTTTAAAATGTCATTTACAGAAGTTGCTTATGTGCAGTCCAGTAGTTCCTCCTGTTCCACTTCCCCTAACCTTGAACGGCATATTTGAAGAAGGCCTGCACTATGGCCGCTGTTATACATTGTATTAGGCTCAATTGGCTTCTGGTGAACACACCTTCTCTTCCTCTTCCTTCCATGCACGCTCACACGCACTCTCATTTCCTCTCCTTTCAAGTGACCCTTGCAGCAGAAGCGCGGTGGCCTTGATGACGCAACAGAAATAACTGAGAGCTTATATCAGTCTTACAGTAAAGCACTTTCAAACCCGCTTTGTCATTAAGAAGCCATGCTCGCTTTTAACTTTAAAGAACGTGTATCATTACTGAAGCAGGAAATGATGTCCTGCTGATGTGTTTTGTTTATTTAAATGTGTAGTGTATATATAATGCGATGACTAGTTCCCCATAGATGATGTTCAAACGTGTGCTCTTGTTCAGATGAAATGCCATGTCAATCTGAATTGTCAGTATAAAAGCGTTCTCGACCTGGTACTCAATCTGAACATTCAACATGTCTAACATTCAAACAGATTTCTAAGCAGTAGCTCCATTTCAAACGCCTGCTTTGGGATTCTTTTCATGTCGTCTGATGACCACAAGCCTTTCTGAGCAAAAGCCATACTGGAACAGTGACAGTCCTACATCAGGAACTTCCTGTTAGATCTGCACTCGACAGTTAGATCAGGTAAAGAACAGTTTGCACATTTCATTTATTACCAAACCTTGGAGTCAAAGAGCTGTTTTCCTACAGATATTATACACCAGGCGATCTTTCAAAAAACCAGAGGGTCTTTTTTGTATTGTCTGAAATATATTTGAGTGACTCTTCTTTTTAGTTATGAACCCAATTAAAAAGCAAAAATGTCCTTGCTCAATTCGATTACCAAAAATTGAAAGTTAATTCACACGTTAGGGCTGCTCAATTCATCGTATTTTAATCGCAATTACGATTTGGGCTCGCAACGATTATGAAAACAACATAATGGAAATAAAACGATTTATTTGTTATTGTATTGGGTTTTCAGTTGAATTAAAGTTCAGGGTTATCAACTGTTAAAAACATGCTGTTCAAATTATTTATTTTTTTCAAAGTAAATGGATAATCGTTTTTAATAATCGTGATATAAATTATTGACCCCAAATAATCGAGATTATAATTTTTGCCATAATCGAGCAGCACTAGGTGAAATCAATGTTGTGTTTTTATTGTTTCATACAAATATATAAATATACAAATATATATAATATATACATTTTTAGTTTGGTTGCTATATTAATGATCCTGATTGAAAAAACCAGTCATTGAACAATGTCTTCAGAACAACATTAAATGTTTTTAGGGCTATCTGGGTTTTTAGAGATGATGGAGTAGTGATCACCTGAACAGAATGAATGCTTCACATCTCTCTCTTTATCAGCATGTGAGCCGTCTGCTGTAGGATGATCTCCTGCCTGCTCGACTGCTTCTGTCTTTATAGAGTTCTGCTGGGTTTGGTTGTTTCAAATATTTTTTGCAAATATCTTTGACTGTGCCAATTGTCTATGTCCATGTGTTTCTAGTAGAGGCACAGGGTTCGGGGAGAAGGTGAATTATTGGTCAGTAACAGATCAAAAGTACAGCCTTAAGGCCGTGCAGTTTCTAATGTCTCAGCCAAAAAGAAAAATGTCCGAACCTTCGTCAATTTTGGTCTGACAGACTAAAGTGTGTTTTCTGGCTCATCGTTTTGGGCGTTTCTGCTGGGTCACTTTGTGGCATGTTCGATTGCATTCCGTAAATGTGTTTTGTCTTTAACAAAATACATGGTTGAGGGTCCATGACAAAGCTCTGTGTTTACCTGAGCCTGACGATGAAGGAAGAGGAAATTGGATTTGAATGCAGAATTACCAAAAGGTCATTTCTTGTTCAGTTTATTTTGCACTGAAAAAGTTCCATGAGCATTAGTGGGATGAAGATGTGTTGTCTCTGTGTGTGTTCATGCTGTTCTGTCCTCTGTGATTAGGGAGGGACTTCCATCTAAAGTAGACTTGCATGTTACGGTTACATGTTCTCATGTTGATCACTGTCTCATTTCAGAAGTATGATTAACACTGGAAGTTGTTCTCATATGCTGTGTTCCCGTGAACAATGTTTAGAGATGATTAGGTTTATTATGTACGGCACTGGAATGAGTACATGTGATAATATAGCACTTTAAATCTAGCAAGATGTTCCTTTAAGGGTGGACCACTGTATTATTCATTACATTTCAGGTTTAGACTCTTTCAAAGAGAAGTCAGAGAATCGTCAGATTATGATGTTTCTATGTGTTGAAGAACCATCGTCCGTCATCAGACCTGCAACTGTTGACCTGCTGTCTCTCACCCTGTCATGCACTCAGGGGGACTGAGGAACCACTAACAAGTAGGGAGGGAGGGTATTTATAGAATCTGTAATGCTGACAAACCCTCCTACAGTATGGGAACTGATGTATCAAATAGCTCTAATTTGGATGATTTTATTGAATAAATTATGCGAAAAAGTTGCAATCATTGTGCCAATGTATTCATTTACTGTTTATATGACACTTCATATGGCTCTACACGATCCTTTGACCTTTCATAGGTCATTTGTATCAAAATGTTGATTTGTAAATGGAAGTATTTATATATGTATGTATTGTGTTATTAAATATTTTTAAAGTAATCAATCAAAAGAAAAAAATTCCAAATGAATGAGTAATGAGTCACATGTAAAAAGTGAATCATTTCAAATATTTTGAAGTCAGGTCAAATAAAATATCTGTCTCTTTAATGTCCCATTGTGCAAGGATGAGGACTTTTACTTTTTTGATGCTTAAAGTATATTTTAATGCTAATACTTTTACTTAAGTAGAACTTTTAAACACTTTTACTTGTAAATGAGTATTTCCACACTTTAATATTTGTACTTTTACTTAAGTAAATAATCTGAGTACTAATCTGACTATTTGTGGGATTGACAAAAAAACCACGATTCCCATTTCTAGGCTTTATGCTAAACTAGGCTAACCGCATCCTGACTAAAATAGAGGATATTTTAGTTTTATCTTCTAAGCGCTCGGCTCTCAGCACCTAAAGGGTTAAGTGAACTGAAAGGTTTACAAAGGTTTGAATCATTCAAATGTGTTTCTTCAATGAGTGCAACACAACCTCAGCTATGTTCATTTCTCCTGGAGCATGTGCTCATGCTGTGTGTGTGTGTGTGTGTGTGTTGTGTGTGTGTGTGTGGTGTGTGTGTGTGTGTGTGTGTGTGTGTGTGTGTGTGTGTGTGTGTGTGTGTGTGTGTTGTGTGCTGGGCCTGGCTGGGTCATGCGTGTGGGAAACACGTGCAGCTGCTTTTATGTCTAAATCCACTCCTCCCCCACCAGCTTTTTTCCATCCCCGTCTGTTTGAGACAAACGGCTGGAACAGGAACCAGAGAGGAGACCCTGATCAATGGCCGTCCTCTCACAGTGTTTTATAGTAATCCAACAAGAGTACATGTAATTCAGTCTGAGTGGCAAGTGATTAAAAATGAAAGAGAAGTGCCGGAGGAGCATGATGAAAGTGTCAGATAACATCTTTTTTCTGCTGGAGGATTAAGTTAGCTAACATGAGTCAGCGTTTTTGCACTTCCTGTTTAGATGCCTGAAATAGATCTGTGGTGAACACAAGCTCATGAGATGTCACCAAAGGTGTGGACATTAAAGGTCCTCCAGCCTCCTCAGCTGATGGTGGTGCAGTGAAGTCATGTGACTGGTGCAGTTTGTTTAGCCTTAACATTTGCTTTTGACTGCGGATGACATCATTTGGGGGATGCTAACAGGAAGTAGTGTTTCCACAGTCAGCCCCATTTGATTTGCCTGTATTTGCTTATAGAGAGGCGAAGTCCCTCCCCTTCCGGGAGCCTCCATGGGACCCCGGAAGCGGAAAATTATACATTGAAGTCAATGGAGAGAGAAAGGTTATCTTTTGATCCCGTTTGAATTGTGCCACGAATGACACATATGATGTTTGTCAATTTAAAAGAACATTTTGAACGTCAAAAAAATAAAAATGTGTCGTAAAACTGTGAAGTTACACATTTTTGTGTGTGAAACCGCTCAGTGAACTACAGGTCTCTGGTCTCGCACAATACGCGTCACCATCACAAAGACGGCCGTCACGTTAGCACATTCCACCTGTTTCTTTCAGAATGAGGCGAAAAGTATAAAACAAGTGAACATCACTACAAGTCTGAGCATGTTGAGAGCTGGACATGCACGAAAGGGGAGTTAGTCGGTTCTGTAAGAGCCAGCATGCGGGACCGGCTTTACAAGGTTTCAGTGAGTAATATGAGTGCAATGTGTAACGTTAATGTCAGCTAGCTAACATTAGCTAACAAGGTACACTAAGGTGTTTTGTTTTAGCAACTAGTTTTCTACTTCGAGGTCTCTGTATGCTGTGGATAACATTAGTGTTCACAAGAACAAGGTACACTCCCGTGTTTTGTTTTAGTTGCTCTTCAGATTGAAGCGGACAGTTTTATATCGACTATACTGTATGTGTGATCTCCTTTTACATCTCGTTGTGTCATTTGAGTTTATCTGCTGTGTGTAGATTCAAGGGTTTGGTTATCTAGGCCCAGCTGTGTGTGACTCCCTCTGGTACACTGGTATGTGTGTGTTCCTAATGTAGAGAGCATTGATTAATAAACTACACACTGAGTCTAGACCCTGACCAAATCCTTTTTTATTGTTGATCAAATGTTTTTCAAAAATGTATTCATACACATTTAGAAAAATACAATGTACAATCACAACTAATACAACAATCAGACAAGAGGACAACACTATGGAAAAATAACCCCCCCCCCCCCCCCCCCCGATGCGGACCACCATCCTTGTATTATTGCTCATTCAATCTATTATAGCATGCTAACAAATGGTACTTACTTTATTTGTACAGATCTGCATGGGAGACGATGGCGCGATGCAGAGTGCTGTCTGTGATTGGGCACGGGGGATGTACAAATGCAGCCACGCTGCAGCATTGGCACTATTGATCAGCTCCACAGATGTCGAGTGCCAGTGGAGGAAGCCTGGCACTTCCAAAGTAGTCCAGCCGGTGTCTCAACTCTACCAACAGCGAGAGGAGACATACAACCCACTGGCCAGAGACATCGCCACTGAGGATGTAGACTGGTTCAGGTCTGCACTGAGGGGCGCACGTGTGGCATGGCATGGCTTTTGTCACCTGAGCCAGAGCCGCGGCCTCAACATCAGGCCATTGTCACCGAGCTGGTGAAGGAGCATGGGGGTCGGGGGCTCAATGCGACTGAGCAGAGACTAGCAAGCTGCCATCCAGACAGCCACCGTAGGACAGGGGGGAAATTCCTCAGTGGCAGTTACACAGGCAGGGCAGGTTGACAGCCAGCAATGTTGGTGCTGTGCTGCGGTCGGGACTTTCATCCACTCCATGCGCGTCCTTCATGAAGAGGGTGCTTGGGGGGTACAACTTGGACGGAGTCATGGCTGTCAACTGGGGTTGTAAACGAGGCCGAAGGGGGGAAGGCTTTTGTGCAGGCCTATCGGGTGACAGTGTTCGAGTCTGGTCTCTTTGAGCATCACCCGATGGACTTGTGCAGCCATCTGCCCTGCTGGAGGTGAAGTGTCCACACAGCCAGAGGAACATGACCATCGTGGAGGCAGTCCAGTTACCATCCTTCTGTCTCCGTGAGGAGGGTGGGTCTTATATTCTCAAGGAGAATCACCCATACTGGCACCAGGTCCAAGGGCAGCTGCACATCACAGACCGGAGTCTCTGCTACTTTGTTGTGTGGACCACGAAGGAGGCGATCATCATCCCCATCCCCAAAGACCCTGCATGGCATGGACATCTCCTCCTCCTGGAAAAATTCTACACCCAGCATATGCTCCCTGTGTTGGCCAGTAGAGAGGAGGACATTTAAATAAACATACTCTTAACACACCCTCGGACTCTGCGTTGTGTTTCCTAGGTGTGATGGGGTGTGATGCAGAGGGGAGGAAAACAGGACACAGCAGATTGTGGTGGAGATGCTGAGCAGTTATTTAATTGTTGCATGTAATTATTATTATACTGCGTGCTTCTTAGTTATTCCATCTTTTGCTGTAACATGGATCTGTATGTAACTCTATTTACTTGTTATCTACCACACTTCCTTCTACATCATACACCATCATTATACATGATGGTGTATATAGGATATATATATTTGTATACATATCTGTAAATTGTATAATTTTATTTTTCGTAATTGGGATTGTTGGAAACGTCTTTTTGATCTCTCTATAAACACAAACTGAGTAAGATTGACAATAAAGTTGACTTTGAAAAATAATATATATATTCTTTATGAAAATAGTTGACTGTTGGAGAAATGAATCCAAATGAAACGTTGGACTGAACTACAACTACGCCTTTAAATCTCTACGGACTGTTTTTCAGTGGGATGGCTAGTTCCTATCTTTAAAAATGTATTAGTTTTTTTCAGAACAGATTTGATTTTCTGAAGTTAATTTAACTTTGCTGACCATGTAAGGTCATTATTAAAAGGTACAATCAATTTGTTTAGGGTTGACTAAAATAATGAAAAACATTTCATTTGGATAATTTACTGACAGAATAAGAAACTCGATGCTCTACTCACCTGTTCCCTTTTTATAAAGTGAAACAGTTGAAACGATAGATTTTAGTAAACTTAAAAACAACCTTCTCCAAAAGCTATCAAAGAATATACCGAATACTTCTTTTAGAACTTTATTACATATTTTAATATAAATAGTTTGAATGATCCATAATTGACAGAAGCTTGTGTTTACACTGAGCTGTTACTCATATATTAATGTCTTTGTAACTTCAGTAAACCACTACCTCACTAATTTCTTTCATTCATCACGGTTCAGTAAACTAAGTGATGCATGAACCAGTTTAATCATTATAATAACGTAGGATTGCAACTCTTTGAAACTGTGTGGCTCTTAAAAGAGCCGCTGTGTTTGGGTGTGCTGGTCTCAGGTCAGTCTAAGCCCTCTCTCAGCTGGATGTCCTTGGGCATGATGGTGACCCTCTTTGCTTGGTTCATCTTACTGGGGGGGGGCAGCTACATGGATGTCGGTGCAGTCCACAGTCATTGTGCAGTTGAAGGCAGAATGATTTTATGATTGACTCAGAATGAAGCACAACTTCATGTCATACAATACATTGACTTTATTTGTAATTGTGTAAAAACATATAAGCATTGATTAGCAAGCAGGACCTGCAGGAACAGAGCGGTGATGGATGGAGCTGGGAAGAGAGAAGAAGAAAACAGATCAACTTTATTATCGGATATTAAAAATTCAATTTTCAAAACAAGTTGCCGCTCCTACAGTTTTCTAGTGTGTAAAGATGATTTCACATGACCTATGCAAAATATCACACTCAATACATGTGTGTCTCTGGGGGGTGCATTGTGCCTTTGATGTATGTAAATAATATACCATAACCAAATACTATTACGTACAGTGGAAATCAGGTTGCCAGAGCAGGTCAGTCCAGTGTGCATGTTCCTGAGGGTCTCAGCAGTTACAGGTGAGGTGAAGAAAATAAAAGAAAAAGGTCAGTAACAACACTTTAAAGTAACAACACTTTATATTATATTATAATAATTATCTCCAGTAATCACTCAACTACTGTCTTTCCAACAAACAGATTGACTCACCCTCACTGTCATCATAATGAAACACGTCCAGAAGAATGTCATGCAAAGCTGCCTGCCTGCCTTCGACTCTCCTGAACTGCCTGATCTTTTAATGTTCAATGTTAACCATTTGTGCAGATAGCATTAAGTAGAAAAGATCGCCGATGCTAATGTGGCGTTAGCCTACCTCCCGCCCCCTTAGCACCTGGTGGAGGGGGCGATAGGCTACTCTTCAAATGTTTCACAAAATACTTACCATCATGACTACCCTTACTGTTTAACATGTTGGTTTACTTCATGTTAAGGCTAATACAAATGACAAGGCTAACTAATGTGCTCGCTACTAGCTAGGTAGCTAACTTGACTATGGTTCATGCAAAACATGTGTATTACCTGATATGTTTGGTCCAGCGACTCCTGGTCCTTTCATCAGACTGGAAGCGATAGAACGAGCAAGTGGTATGATCACTTTTGTGATTGCAACCTGGTACAAAGCACACAGGCATCTTGTGAAAGTTTATTTATTGGAGCAATCTCTTAAATTTATTGGAGGGAATAAATCAGTTATGAGATCTTCTTCTTCTTCTTCTTTGCTTGAATTGCGAGTCGCAACCAGTCTTGGAGCTATCGCCTATGACATCACTT